>CAUDMG010000664.1:470000-532500 GCA_958450375.1 Homarus gammarus | reverse complement strand
GTCTTAACACTTCCACAATATCTTGCCATAACCTGATCGCCCCTCTTTCCAACTCTCCTTTTACTTTCTTATATCCATTTTATTTCACTATATCGTAATTTTTTTGGCATACTATTCCCCTCCCCCCCCAATGTCGTCTTGCAAGGACTTAGTCCCTATTGTTTTTAAATTATTTCATCATCTGGTACTCTAAAGAGTATATACAATAGTTCACATTTCTACAGTATTGTCGGGTGAACATTTACCCTATACATACCCTACCCCTCTTTGTCACCTTTAGCACAGCTCTCTCTCTCTCTCTCTCTCTCTCTCTCTCTCTCCTATTACCTTCCCCTCAACTAGTCACAGATTAAATTGATCACCCAGTATCTAATTTTCTAAAACACCAGACACCTACAACCAGGGAGATGCATCTGCCTTATTCAGTACCAGCCAAGAGTAACACGCCAGATCAAAGTAGTTGAAGCGCAATACTCCATTATAACGTAAATGTGGACTTGTTACCTATAACGAGGCGATGTTTCTTTCTCATATTTTAACAGTTGATGACTAGTGTACATAATAATTTAGAATACGTGTCCAAAGTTTAACCTTAGTTGTTGAAGCGAAGTAATACATTGTAACATCAACAACAACGCTTAAAGCAACTCACTTTCTCCATTCTACCACCTTTCAAATTAATCCTTATCCCGTCTCTTTTGTCCGTCATATTTTTAGCATTTCGTTTTTTCCACATTCATTACTTCCTATTATTCTAAACTCAGTCACTATCACGGTAAGATGTCTGTTGAATTATCTACCAGGTCATCTTACTGCAAGAACACATCCTTGTCATACTCTTACTTAAAATCGGAACCAGTTCCCTTCCTTCAGAAACACACACCCACACAATATATATATATATACAGTGATTTACTTGCATATATATATATATATATATATATATATATATATATATATATATATATATATATATATATATATATATATATATATACAGTATATGAATGTGTGTGTGTGGTGTCATTTCTTCGAGTTATAACATATACATGTAGCAACATGACAGCATATTATTCATCTCGTACCTGTTATGAACAATGTTGACAGCAGCTCTCACAGCACTGGAATATTTTACGCATTACATCAATGTATCGCTTTAATTACAAGGAACGCATGCAGAACTGACCGCCATATTCCCTTCTCAACACACACCAGGAGAAAAAATTTCCTCAACCCTCTCAACATTTACTGAGGAAATGACATGAAAAGTTCCCCTCAACCCTGACGCTTTCAACTCTCATCTATATCTAGAACCAAATTCTTCCCCTTCTCTCCCCTTTTACTGCTACCCTTGTCTTCCCTACTCGTTCATTACCTTTCCCTCTCCCCTCTTCCTCCTTCTGCTTCCCTTATCCCGAGTTGTGATTACTTCTCTCCTCCGTCTATCTCCACTTACCTCTACCGCTCTTCCTTTTCGTCTCGTCTTTTGCTGTGGTCTCCTACCTTCCTCAGGTCTTCCATCATCGGAGATAGTCTTCGCTTCACCCTTCCCTAAGCTAGGACTCGCCCATACCCTTCCCCAGACACGATATTTATCCTTTTCCCTAAACTTCCTTCCCCCAATTACATCCTCACCTCTCCTATAGACTTCTCTCCCCCACGGTCCCTAACACACAATCTTTCCCGAAATATCCCATCCTGAAATTATCCCCTTTCATCTCTTTCTACCTCTCCAATTTATTCCCAATACCCGTAGGCCCGTTCCTTCAGACACCCCCCCCCCCCCACAAACACATATAACCTCCACTCCCTACTCAGTCAACCTTTAGCATTTCCCTTTGACCATCCCCGTTAACCCTTCTTCCAGATGCCTCTTATACCCCCGCACCTTCCTTAATTATTCCTTTGTCCCCACCCCTAAATAATCCCTTTATCCTTTCCTGTTAAGCATGCCTTCTCCCTTGTCTCCATCGTCACACATCCCCTTCACCCCATTCTCTATACATCCCCTCACTCGTCCCTCCGTAACACAAGTACACCACCATGACGTCAGGTCCCGTTACGGATATATGCCATTACTGACCTCCCTTTTAATTTTTACGCTCCAAGGAATTTCTTGTATGGAAGCCGAGACGCCGTGCCGGGCCTACGATCCCCACATGGCAGAGACGCTCTACTGAAGATCACTGAAGGGGCTGAAGACATACTGACAACGAGTGAGGAATATTAAGAATGTTTCAGACTCGTTTGAATGAGAAGAGCAGATCTAAGGAATATGAGAATTAGTAAGGAGCAAAGAGGTGGAGCAAGGAAATTGTTGACACTAAAACAGTAACTGAGGAACACTGATAACTGGTGAGGAGTATAAAAGATTCAAACGATTGAGGAGTCATGAGAAGTCTGAGAAACATTGACCACAAGTGGTGAGTGGTGATGCATAGGAAGGAGTTCTCACTACCAGTGATGAATACGAAAATAAAAAGAGGTATACTCTGATATGCAGTGGGGAATATTAGCCACCAGTGATAATTGGAGAAATACACCGAGGTGTTTTGATTGGTAGAGAGGGGGAAAGGTGATGCGGAAGACCAATAAAGCATCTATGAGACGGGTTAAGGGTGAAGCTCTCTGAGGAGGAGGTACAATGACCCTGGAG
The DNA here is from genome assembly GCA_958450375.1 of Homarus gammarus. Taxonomy (NCBI): domain Eukaryota; kingdom Metazoa; phylum Arthropoda; class Malacostraca; order Decapoda; family Nephropidae; genus Homarus; species Homarus gammarus. Next base: position 529,844 of record CAUDMG010000664.1, on the reverse strand, counting down.
TAACTGAAATGTAACAAGTAGTAAGGCAGAGAATTGTAAACCCACAACAATTTCTGAATAATGAATAAATAATCACTTCTCAGTTGGATCAACGTAGATAAAAACAGTAAAGAGGAATATCATATAATATAACAAAAAGGTAGATTTTCTGTTCACTATCAGCCTTTTTCTTGTCTATGTTCACAACCCCGTGTATCCCTGTGATTTAACAGGGGGTCATTACCGCGGGTGTATTCCACGCGTCCATATCCTCACCTAACACAGAACGCTGAGGACAACTTCAAATAATGTCACTGACCTTAATTATCATACATGTTAACTGAAAGCAAATCTAATAAAAACAATACGTGAAATAAAAAATGATTTTAAATGCGATGAATTGGTCAATCGTAATAAATTTGGTTTGGTTAGGGAAATGTTACATTCATGGTGAGTTAATATATTGCATCAAGGTCATCTTTTTATTACATTTAAGGCCATCTTGCGATAACACACAATTCGCATTACATCTAAATCACGTAATACACTTGAGAGAGTTGTTACTACGACGAGTGATACAACGCTCACCCATACCCACCCCTTTGTCCTTTACATTCTCTGTTTCTTCCCATCTTGGTTCACAATCTGTTTATTCTCTCCCTTCCTGTCATCTTACTCCTACCCACTCTTTTCATCAGCCTTTTTCATCTGTTTTTCATATAAACATAATTTACGAAGTACATTAGAACTACCCCTGTGTAATCATTCCTTTCTTACATTATAGCATGACTAACGCTGTTCACACTTTTCATTTCACACCTAAATCTCAAATTTGTTTCTCTACAGGAATTTTGCTGCCCTCGCCATGCTCATATTACACTTTAACGTCGTGTTCGTACTCATACAAGTCAGGATAAGTTGATTGATGCTCGTAAATTCACATTCACTCACTCACCCCCCTCCTCCTCCTCCTCCATCCCAAGGGTGCACTTGGTCTACCATTGAAAATTCTGTCGAGCATCTCAGAATCCATTCCTTCGTGCACCCACAACTCTCTGAAGACATACTGTATGCCAAACCCATGAACCTCTCCATTACACTAAATCTCGGCGATGTCTCACACTCTAACCTCTGATCCTGTATGTTAACAGCACCACCCTTACTTGTATTATCCGTAAGGCCTCAACTCTTTGCTTTTAGATATTCTACCGATTTTCCTCACAATGACCTGCAGCTATTCTGGTCATTAACACATCCATGCTATAACATACATGCAGAAGATAATCCTCCCGTAACACTCCCTTCTTCAAACTCACTTCTCTCACAATTTAGCTGTGCAATACACTACCCAACACCGCGGCATGACACATCTCGCTCTAACCATCAGCTTCATCCTGTAACCCTTTATTTATACCTAAGATTACTCCCACATATCTTTTACTCTCTCTGTATACCCTGTAAGCCCTTCACTGATTCAGAGAGTTTCATCCCCTTCATATACCTTTATGTTCGTACTAATTCCATTTTCATTAGGGCTGTCATAGGATTTTACTGAGACAGTTATGCTTTTGTCTAACTTTTCTAGATTTTTACAGCTCTTTATATTCATGGGGGATGTTTGCCCTACAGAACCTCGGTCGTCAATAAAACCATCTTTCTTTTCTCTCTCTCTTTGAAACTTGTGATCATGAATCTCTCAGCGTCCACTTTACTATATATATTTCCCTTGCTCAGAAGACTCTGGGTGTTTTTTCCATTGGTTTTGAATTGATCCTGAATACGTTTTCTTTTGGCCTGAAGAATAATCACTGCATCTTTTCAAACTTTATGTACCTTACTTCCACTACAGGTTCTTATATTTATTGCAAGACACTACGAACCGTCTGTCTGTCACACCTGTTACCTCGACTTACGATAATTACTTTTTCATTTAATTTATTTGCCGTATTTATTTCTCCACGTTCTATAGCTCTAAACGTTTACACTATTCCATCAGTTTCTCTCCCCTCTCACTCCTTATTAATATTAGTTACAACAGAACGTTTAACATTTAATGTCACTCATATTTATCACTCATCATCAACTTATTGTAATAACTATCAACACATCCCACATTCGCTCTGCTCCCTGCACTACCTCCTGCATTTTTCATTAATACGTCAACAAATGACATAATTTTCAGCATTTGTCTGCATCTTCTTTTACTGTTCCTTTATATCTATTTTTAGTTCTTTTACGGTGTTATGTTTATCCATAAGATACTTCATCTATTATTACACTATTTATCAATTCATTCATTGGCTTAAACTGCGTCATGAGTTACACGGTCACTTAGTACATTCCCACCAAAATTTCAAGCTGGTGGCGACGATCTATGTTAACAACATTACTGTACGGTCACTTGGCTGTACTCCTAGCGGGTCCTGGAACACTTTCTTTTATTGTAATAAATCAAGTATAATTCTGCGTGATGACTGCACATTGTTCTTTTGCCTTCAGTCTTACGCATGGAAGAGGCAAACAACTCTTCATATTTCTTTATTCTAACCTTTTTTTCTTCCATTCTTACTCCCTGCACTCTAGTGGCGTTTCCTAAATCGTCAAAGTAGATCCATAACATATCAATTTACTTGTGTTTCTCCAGAACCCTGCGTTACATCCTTCACAATTACCTTTCTACAGACCATCTTAGTGTCTGGCTGTTGAGAACCCAGCTAAGAACACTATTATGGGTTAAAAAGAAAAAGATAAGAAGAAACGAAGAAGAAACAAGTAGTTTCCTCTGACAATCTACGTAGCACTAACCCAGCCGCAAAAACGTGTTCCCACTTACTGAGATGTTTGTGGTGAACATTGCTGGTGATAGAGCGGTTAGTGGAGTGCCCACGAAAGTTGGTAAGGTAGGGTAGGGATGAGGGGGAGATAAAGTTGTCTTTACCAACAGTCTTCCTCTGAGTGTGTGTGTGTGTGTGTGTGTGTGTGTGCGTGCGTGCGTGCGTGTAACAATATTGGAAAGGTTTTCAACGTTAATAACCACTAAACATCTTCATTTCCTGTTCGTTTCATACTTCCACTCTAGCCTTATCATTACACAGTTTTTCTGCGTACTCTGTCCATCTCTCACTTCTTTTGGGTCAAACAGGATCTAATTGTCTTTGTTTTTAATAGTCCCACCCCATTTATTTTTTCTGGTTTATTTGTTAATCAGTATTAAATATCTTCCTGGTAAATTTATATCTCACTATAACTTTAAACTTAATCGGCTTTTGCAGTATCAAAGTTCCGTACAGTGACTTTGAACTTATTCTAAATAATCGACAATCAAAACAACAACATACAATAAATACAACAATATAAATAAAAATATAAATATATTATAAATAATAATAATAATAATAACATAATAATAATAATATTAATAATAATAATAACGACGCATCTTACAACCCAACGCAGGAAGAACCTCAGAGCGACTTACCTGAAGATAAAGACCCCGGATGGAGGAGGGTGAAGGCAGCACCTAGAAGACTCCCCAAGGACGGGTGTAGGGTACTCTAGTTAATCCAGCCCTCCACAATACCCAGCTCTCACCAGAAACCCTCCATGTTCAAGACCGAAGGAACACACCGAGGCGCCATTGCAATGGTCTTCGGGCTCCACGACAAGAAAACCTACTCCAGTTACTCGTTGTAAATTGCGTCTTAACTCTTACGGCTGGTCCACCACAGAGAGGAAGAATTTTCCCTATTTTTTTTAACACGGTCCAAAAATTTGTTTGTTATTATTATTATTATTATTATTGTCATTATTATTATTATTATTATTATTATTATAATTAAGGCTGTTGTTGTAGTTATTCACATACTGTAGTTATTTAGTTTTCATTGTCATTATCAGCTATTTTGCAACTCTATTCAATTCCCAACATTCAGCAGTACCGACGCAACTTACTAACTTAAAATAATGATAATATACAGTACATCAAATGTACAGGCGCTATAATGTGGCATTTTGTTTCTCTCTTGAGGTTGTTTACAATTGGTGACGCAAAGTTCACGCAATGGTCGCCAACCATCTGGCCGTACGAGGAGCTAAGCTAGTTTTTTAGTAATCATTATGTCTCTGAGAGGAATCGATAGTTGGATGCAAGTGTGTTGTTGAATGGGTATGGGTATGCTTATAGGTAGAAAAAGTCTAACAATGCAGTCATTTTCGGTTTTAAATTTTTAATGTTAATGCAGCCATATGATATGTTTGATCAGCTATTAATCATAGATAGTCTCATCCCAGCGAGATACATGCTGTAGAAAGCAATGGTTTGTATCTTTACGCTATACAGTTACCAATATATATTCCGGCATCAATGATCAGAAATATCAACTAGCAAAATTCAATTAGTCTGTGGTCCCTCTCGGGCGAGGGTCGCGTCTAGCTCAGAGAATAAATTGCGATATTGTACCTCCATCCCACGGTAAAGTCAGTGGACCGCCTTGCTCTCACGCTCAAATATATACAAACTACTTTCAACAGGTCAACTTCTCACGGCCAACAGAAGGGAGGAAGCTATGAGTTGTACAAACCTGACTTATCTATATCCTTACATACCTTGTGTTATATTTATATATATATAGTATATATATATATATATATATATATGTGGTGTCAGTAGAATTTTACCGAATCCAGCTGGTATGAAACGCGAGGTATATATATATACTTCATTTTTAGTCCATATAACACGCGGACTTTGAACATATAATCAACGACCTCACCAGCAAGGAATCGAACCCTCGACCTACTGGGTGTGACTAGGGAACGCTTACCGGCTAGGCCACAAGGACACTAAAAGCAGTTCTAGACTCTGTTATATTTCACACAAAGCCTGTTCATCGAGCTGATGGCGCCGTGAACCTCAATGGGAAAGTGCCCGTGCCTCTTATGAGGATGTCAGTAGCATTTTACCGAATCCAGCTGGTATGAAACGCGAGGTACATATATATACTTCATTTTTAGTCTATATAACACGCGGACTTTGAACATATAATCAACGACCTCACCAACCAGGACTCGTGTATATATATATATATATATATATGATATACTACTATGATATATAGATAAATACGAAGTATTATATTATATACAGTGATTATCAGCATATACTATATATCGCATACAGTGATATATACTTGCATATATATATACATATATATATATATATATATATATATATATATATATATATATATATATACTGTATATATATATATATATATATATATATATATATACTGTATATATATATATATATATATATATATATATATATATATATATATATATATATATATATATATATATATAAGTGTGTGTGTGTGTGTGTGTGTGTGTCACTTCTTTAATTTATAAACAGGTCAGCCGATGAAGATGATTTAAGACGTTGTTATGTGGTGACTTATCGTGTTACCTTCCTTAATAGTGTATACCGGTTTTTAGACTATTTTCTGGCCATGGACCCTCGGCGTCTTTGTCTCATTAGTATCCACAGCAGCAGAGTAGAACTTGGGACCAAGTTCGCTGATGTGAGGCGGTCCTGGAATACAGTACATATTTAATTTTATCCTGGCAGGCTGGACCAACTCATTACCCTGCAAGAACTTAACATCCACCTAAAAATTTATATAGCATTAAGAAAAACCCATCATTTAAAAAAAAAAATTATATACGTCCAGTTTAGTAATTTCGCCCCGTAAATTCATTCCACCAATTAATTTATCTTCTGTGCAAAACGGTTTTATTCCTGTATATTCATTTCCCTAATCACTAATTGACGTCTGTCTTAATTAAGTGCACACATAAAGTTATGCCGGAAACTCAAGTTAATAATCAGAGTTCCTCGTATTCAACGTTAGTTTGTATTTAGAGTCGTATCTCGTTGTTAACTCTCAAAGTTTGTCTTACGTATATGTTTACCCAAAAATAAGAGACTGAAAAAAAGAGAGTAAAGGTAAGAAGATCTTTTATTACTTGGCGAGCTATTCAGTTTTTAAGGCACAAAAATAAGAACGAAAACTGCAAAGCGAATTGATGAGAAGCGAGAACCCGAGAAATGGGGGTAGACAGTGCAGCACATCTGGGACAACTAAGTGAAGCTTTCAGGAAAATGCCGAGCAAATGAGGCAGGATCGGTTGCTTGGGGCCAGTTTGATAAGAAATGAATATTTGAAATCCAAGATTACGAACAAACTGAAAACAAAACGATCGTGAGTCATATATTATATTTACAGTACACGGTTAACCAATGGTGCACAGCCGTTAATCTGTGGATGCGTTAAGACTCACTTGAGGTTATCATCCATTACACTCGAAATGCACATCATTAGGCTGATTAAACGCAACTGATAAAGAAGGGAAAGAACCGTCCCATTTTTAAAGTAAATCACCAAATTTCGTCCATAATTCATTAAAGGACAGAATGTGAAACTCTCCAGGCTTGACCTTTTGCTGGTTTAAATCACCAAAAAACAATTCGTAGAAACTAAAGCTAACCTAACCGTGTCTAATTTTGCTATGATATGGATATATATATATATATATATATATATATATATATATATATATATATATATGCAAGTAAATCACTGTAGGGGCGCGTTATCAGCATATATATATATATATATATATATATATATATATATATATATATATATATATATATATATATATATATATATATATATATATATATATTTCATTAGCCCAATAAAGCACGCGGACTTCTACATACAATCAACACCTCAACCCGCCAGGATTCGAACCCCGGTCAAAGTCATAGGCTTGTGGGCCGTGGGTTCGAATCCTGGCGGGTTGAGGTGTTGATTGTATATATATATATATATATATATATATGCTGATAACCACAAGGAAAGAAGAAAACACGAAGTTCCCAAGCGCTTTCGTGTAATTCACCCCTGAAGATGTGAATTACACAAAAGCGCTTGGGAACTTCGTGTTTTCTTCTTTCCTTGTGGTTATCAGCATATACCTAGATCACGCGCACCTACAGTGATTTACTTGCATATATATATATATATATATATATATATATATATATATATATATATATATATTCATAAAATAATGGTTCGCTACAAAAATCAGTGGGAACCATATTGAATTCTCACATAAAATTCCACCAAATTCGGACCCCAAAATATGGTGTTGATAATGTTTCCATTTAACGCTGCCATAAACTCAATATTTCTGCGGGGTTCACTCATGCGCTCACGCTAGTGTACTGACGGAGCAGAGCTGGAATACGTACTGTGGCTGTTGGCTTGACAGCGCTGAAATACGTGGTGGAGTAATGACGTAGCACAGAGTTGCTTTTTGTAATAAAAGACTGAGGTGCTACCGTTCTGGAATACTGTACCGGTGCAAACCGGTGCAATGAAAAGTGAGAGGGTCACTTCCAGGACCCAGCACTGTGTCGTGAACATGAACGGTGAGAGGGCCACCTCCAGGACCCAGCACTGTGTCGTGAACATTAACGCTGAGAGGGCCACCTCCAGGACCCAGCACTGTGTCGTGAACATAAATGGTGAGAGGGCCACCTCCAGGACCCAGCACTGTGTCGTGAACATGAACGGTGAGAGGGCCACCTCCAGGACCCAGCACTGTGTCGTGAACATGAACGGTGAGAGGGCCACCTCTAGGACCCAGCACTGTGTCGTGAACATGAACGGTGAGAGGGCCACCTCCAGGACCCAGCACTGTGTCGTGAACATGAACGGTGAGAGGGCCACCTCTAGGACCCAGCACTGTGTCGTGAACATGAACGGTGAGAGGGCCACCTCCAGGACCCAGCACTGTGTCGTGAACATGAACGGTGAGAGGGCCACCTCTAGGACCCAGCACTGTATCATGATCATGAACGGTGAGAGGGCCACCTCCAGGACCCAGCACTATGCCGTCAACATGAACAGTGAGAGGCCCACCTCCAGGACCCAGCACTGTGTCGTGAACATGAACGGTGAGAGGCCCACCTCCAGGACCCAGCACTGTGTCGTGGACGTGAACTGTGAGTGCCACCTCCAGGACCCATCACTGTGTCGTAGACGTGAGGTGTGTGGAGGGGGACTCCACGGCAGGGGAACCATTGCAGTGTATCTGACCTGAATGTTGGTTTAAGTTTCCCATCAGCAGAGATTATTGGCAATTGTTTTAGGATCGCCGACGATCTTTGTTTTCAGTGAAACGATGTAGCGGATGTTTGCATACAGATGGGGGTAAAGCGAGATCTGAGTTTGGTTACCTAGAGTAAGACGCATAAAGAGGTATTCCTATACCTCACACACACACACACACACACACACATTATAATATTATATATATATATATATATATATATATATATATATATATATATATATATATATATATATATATATATATATATATATATATGTGTGTGTGTGTGCGTGTGTGTGTGTGTGTTTGTATTGTAACAGGTAAAATCTCGTCTCACGAGTACTATTTACCCAGGCGTCTCTAAAAACACGGCCACCTTAAACAAACACAGGCCCGGCGTGGCAAGTATCTGTGCACAATACTGTAGCATGGTTGAAGCTGCAGGAACACGGCTCCTCCTGGGTATGCTATTCCACCACCAGCTAGGCTGTACGTGGAGCCATATCTTACAGACAGAAACAAAGTAGTTTTGCACAGTATCTCACCAGAAGAGAATAGGAACAAATCCTAGAGTATTATGAAGTTGGGTGGCTGGTGCATTTCTTCACCTCTGAATAGTCGAGAATTACAGAGTGAACAGCTTCATGTTTTTACAGGAAGTGATTATGGCATCTGGCAAGAAGGTGTTCGTTTAGCTGCGTGACACTTGGTATCCCCAGTGGAGACTGGCTGCTCCGCGAACCCACCTCTGTGTCACAAAGATTTGGAGTTTGTCTTGTTGGACGCTCCTGGAGGCCTTAAGTTGTGTCTGCTGGAGGTGGAGAGGCAGTATTTTGTGACTATATTCCAGACGAACATCATTTGGTCCAAAAAAACACACACACACAAAACAGAATTAATAACATACAGTATTTTGGCATAACCACAAGTGCTAACATGCGGACACACAGTATTTACCATTTACACTTACATGCCCATCACAAATAAGCTCAGCCATGCGTAACCAACATACGTACACCAAATGTGTGTGTGCTGTTTTATTCATAAACAATACATATGAATGACTTCTCTCTTGCTTATGACCGTTTGTCTGGTATACACAAAACATGTTAAATGCATACGAGCACGTATGAACTCGGGTACTGTTTTGCAAGGATTTTAAACATAAAACGTAAACAAAAGTTCAAGCCGCCGCCATCACCACCGCCCCCGCTGCTACTGTTGCTGCTGCTGCTGCTGCTACTCCTGCAGTACCCCAGGCAATTCATACATGTTGTGTTTGTAAAAAAATATACAAATAATCACAAATATCAAAACACCTGATGTGTTTATAAATGTAACCTTATGTACTTATGTATCATCTAATGATATACTCACCTATGAAAAAAAAGTCTACTGTTCTAATTAAATCGGAACTATAGGGCCGCACGCACGCACATGAGTATATATATATATGCAAAACTAAAGCTGTGAGAAAGCAGTGTAAAATACGTAAACAAAGCAGCAATAAACATGAAGAAACACGCGGGAACAACCTGAACATTTTGGGCTGACAGTATGTGTGAGACTCACCCGCAAAACTCATTAGTGTTCTCGACAGGGGCGGCGACGCTCTATTAAACTAACGAGAAAGTTCTCCAATTAGTTATTTCATCGCGTCATGGTGGTGGTGGTGGTTCGAAAGAGAGTAAGTCTGCTGATAGTGATGGTTGAAAGAGTGAGGTTGTGGTAGTGAAGTGTAGTGTAGTAGTGATGGTATTAGTATTGGTGGTGGTGTCACTGTTTGGTAGTGGTAGTGTTAGTGGTGGTAGTAATGGTAGAGGCTGTGGTGACTGAAGTTGTGGAGACAGTGGTAGTAGTGATAAAGGGCTGTATGAAGGGTGGCAGTATCGGTAGTGGTGGACAAAAGCAGGGGGATAAGCCTCGCCCCCTCAGGATCACACTAGTGAGTGAGGAGGAGAAATGGGAGGTTATTCGGCAGGCAAAAAACTTAGCAAGGAGCGAGGCATCTCGGAGTGTTTCACCCAGATCGCACGGTAGTGCAGAGGGAAACTGCACAAGAAGCTCCTGCAGGGTTTGAAGCAGAGAAGGGGTGGAAGTATCAGTGGGCGGCAGCAGTGGTCGCACCGTTAAAGTAATAGGCTAGAAATAACACTCCACCTCAGGCTATTGTGGCTGGCACCCGTGTACTCGACTGGTTGCCCGACTTACTGTGAACCAGAAAATGATTGGCTGTACCGTATTTGTGTGTGCGTGTATGTTTAAACAGCTAATGTATAGACTTCAGGCTCTCGTAGATGACCATGAGACAAAGTTTCTGTTGATGGTCGCTTCTAAATTGAAACCGAGGTAACTGTACAATGCTCCTTACAGCTATCACTAAGTCCAAGTCTTCTAATAAAAATAATGATGGTGAATGCCTGAGACTGAGTTCTAGTAACGACACTGCCAGAGGTCACTTTTTAAAATCATGGCACTTGGGCCCACCAAACTGAGACATACAGAAAATGGTTATTGTAGATGTATGGAAAACTTACCTGAAAAGCTCACGTCTGCAAATATGCTAACATTTGAGATACGACTGAACAAACACTGGAAAGTTCAAGATGTCATGTACACTCGCAATCCAGCGTATACATAGAAGCGCCACCAATACTGATTTATGTTCAACAGGTTGATCGTAACACTGCTGGAGACAGCTGGCAACTCAAGGCCGTTTGTTTACTATAGTACGTCGTACAAATTATGAATGAATGTAAAAGTGATCGGTGATTGGTTACTTAGTTCCCTGTTGCTTAATTAATGGTTGGGCTTTGTTGTTTCGTATTATATTATAATAAGTACTACAGTAAACAAACGGCCTTGAGTTGCCAGCTGTCTCCAGCAGTGTTTGAAGAATCTTGAACGAGACTGTACCTTGGTGCAGATTTATCACAAAGAAAATCGTGTCAGTTTCAGTTAATTTCTACTGGTCTAGGTTTAAACAAGTCTTCTTTATGCTGTCAAATTCATTCACGAATATCTTCTAATTCCCTTAGCTGTTTTTGTTTCCTTTTCGATGCTGTACATTTTTTTTTCGGTTTATCGAAATGATCTTTCAGACATCTCTGTAAAAAGCAAAACTACTCAGTTAAGATAATTTAAACATTAACTCGTATGTTAATCTAAAAAAAATCCACTTACGAGGAAACAGAGCAGCTGCCAGTCACTCCTAAGCCCCACCAGCCTGGCGCTCGACACACACACACCTTTATGAAATTCAAGACTCCTGACTCTCGTCATTCAGAAACTTGACACACACGGACCCCCCCCCCCCCCAAGTGATTTCAGAGTTTCGCTCAATATATTCACGAAACTTAGATTCTCGACGCTCCAGTTCCAACCACTCATAATTCCTACACTCAGGTTCCAGTTACTCAAATATCAGACAGTCATGTCCCGGCTGCCTGTACTCCCAACACTCAGGTTCCAGCCAATCACATTCCCGATGCTCAGATTCCCGATATTCAGATTCCTGACAAGCATATAATAAGCATTATTATATATTTCTCTCTGAGATGAGTGCTCTCTCTCTCTCTCTCTCTCTCTCTGTGAGGAGTTGGTGATATGAGGATCGATTGGTGCGTACAGTCTGTGGCGACCTGCCTCAGGAACGCTGCCTGCAATAAGGATTATTCTCCCAAACAACGCATGCGCTGTGTGGGATTGATCTCCAGGGCACTGAAGATTATCAAGTCAGGCAGACTGGCAGATTATGCAACAGTGTTTTAATATTACCTGTAGAGAGTCATAACTGAAATTCCTCTGTTATGTTGGGATCCTGTTAGTGACTCTGTGTCTTCTATAAGAATAACTTTTTTTTATTATAGTTAAAAAAAACGCGCAAATTAGTGCAAACATAATAAAGTTTACTCTTATCCATTTAAGATGTCCTTCGTTATCTTACTGTAATAGTCGAAATAAAAAAAAAACGTTTTCCCATCCTGCTATGCACTAACAAGAATGACGCTTTTCAGTATCATTCTGTCACGACGTGGATTGTTACTACAATGCTTGTTTCAAAAAATCACTTCAGAGCCTTCGTTATGTGTACAACAATTTTATGCAAAGTAAATGTGTAACAAGTTGTCTTCGTTATCAAATATTCACTGTGACCCATTGTGTCAGTACCTGCTTCCCCACTAAGCAGAGTGGTGTGTTCTGTCAGGGAGACAAATGTTAGTTCTATTTTACAACCACTGCAAATAACTGAGTTACCGTTCTATGTTATGCGTTATGCATTTATGTAGATTACCTTGGCAGATTTTGCGGAATAAGAAAATGCATATTAATTTTTTTTTTTTTTTAGGAATCAAGCCTCACAGCTCTAGCTCGCACAGTTTTAAAGCGAGTGGGTAGATATAAAATATGAAAAACTGAAGATAAATAGAAAAAATAAATAAATAACAAACACATATTCAGTTTTAACAAGTTTAATTACTTAACATTATACATATAAACAAGACTAATTGGGGTACCCAGTGTTGCCCGGGTTTGTTTTCACCAAGTAAGTTGCCCAAAATATGCACGGTCACATTGCCTACTGTAAATAATATTATGTCCTTGATCAAAATTAAGTGATTCAACAACTAAGGTCCTTAAGCGCGTAATTAAATTGGGCCATAAACAATTAAAAATTGTGAGAAAATTAACTCTGGATTGAACTGTGCGTAAAAGAACTAAAAGGTTCGAGTAACATCAATGATAAATGAATGCATTAATTATTTTATGTAAGAAATAAGATACGGCATCATCAGTTGTATACAAACACAGTAATTAGACACTATTAAGAACACCACCCTCCCACTCCTTCCTCTTCCTTTCAATAAACATCCCCCATCTTAGTGATGCATTTGGTATCTTAGTATATAAATACCTTATCTTCATCTCTCACACCTTCCTGATGCTTTACTCTTGCTTCTATGTCAGGATACCTACTCCATGCCCTTTTCTCATTCCCTATGCCACACATACGCCTGCACACCTTCTTGAGGCCTTGCATATGCTCATACACTTTCATTATACCTTATAATTACAGCTCTGCATCTCCCCAATGCCTTAGTTGTGCATATTACAACCATTCCTCCACCCCCCCCCACACCTTTCTGACGCCCCCTCCACCTCCACGCCTTTATGACACCCCCAACGCCCTCACGCCTTTCTGACGCCCCCACGTCTTTATGACACCCCCAACGCCTCCACGCCTTTCTGACGCCCCCAACGCCCCCACGTCTCTCTAACGCCCCCACGCCTTTCTGACGCCCCAACAACCCCACGCCTTTCTGACGCCCCAACAACCCCACGCCTTTCTGACGCCCTCAATACCCCCACGCCCTTCTGAAGCCCCAACGCCCCCCCCCCCCGCCTTTCTGATGCCCCCAAGCCTTTCTGACGCCCTCAATACCCCCACGCCCTTCTGACGCCCCAACGCCCCCCCGCCTTTCTGACGCCCCCAAGCCTTTCTGACGCCCTCAATACCCTCACGCCCCCTCCACCCCCACGCCTTTCTGACGCCCCCCAACGCCCCCACGCCTTTCTGACGCCCCCAAACCTTTCTGACGCCCCCACGTCTTTATGACACCCCCCAACGCCTCCACGTCTTGCTGGTGCCTTACCCGCGATTTCCCTGAAGTCTATTCTTCCTCCTCTTTCCCTGCGCCTCTATGATACATGCGCACCTTCTTTCCATTCCCTTTCCTACATCATTGTCTCCCACGCTTTCGTGTTCTATCGTCAGCCCTCCCACACCGTCGTCACTACCCTTCATATATGCCCTCGCACGCAATCATGCCAGACGGATCCTGCAATAACGCAGCTCAGGTTAAAAAAGCTCCTGGCGCTTCGAACTTCCTCGAACAACTTCTAGGGGGTTTATAGGTTCACGCCCCAATGATCTTCCTCAGTGAGAGACAGATGGTGAGTGGGGACGGGGAGGAGACTAGTTGTAGTCGAGAGAGAGATGGTTGGGCGGTGAGAGAGATGGTGGGAGAGAGTTATTGCTTCGGGAGAGATAGATAGCAGAGGAGGTTCTGAGGAATGGGTGGTGGCTAGGAAATAAATGCTGGGGATAATGTTGAAAGAAAGAGAGATAAAGAAACAGAGAAAGACAGACAGGTGGTGGTCATCATATAAGTCGTGGTGAGATAGATAGACAGATAGATAGATAGATAGATAGATAGATAGATAGATAGATAAAAGGTGACAATGAGAATAGATTCAAACGTTGTTGTTATAATGTTTTTACTGCGCTTCAACAACGAAGGTCTTTAAGCGCCCAACAAGGTTAGTAATACACTAGTCCAACAACTCTAGTCATTCGAAGGAGATAGATATACAGTAGTGGTTGTTGTGAAAGGGAAGGTCACAGGAGAGAGATAACGCTGAGGGCGAGACATAAGGCTCGGGTATAGATATAGTAAAGGTGAGAGAAACCGTGTTGGTCTTAACGGATACACTGTTTAGGTAGACCCTGGTGTTGGTGATTGTCAGATAAAGGATGTTGTAGAAGTATTCGGTACTTAGGGACACATATGTGTCTTTGAAGTTGAGTGAGAGAGAGAGAGAGAGAGAGAGAGAGAGAGAGAGAGAGAGAGAGAGAGAGAGGTGTGATTGTAGTAAGGGGTGGTGGTAAAAACATATATAATCATACCTCTCAGACTGTCAACTCTACGAGTCCAGCCAATCAGACTCTTTGTCACGTATTATTAAACAACATCTTCCCTTGAAGAGGGTCGTCGTGTTTCGACCCGAGTTTTAAACTAAATGAGTCTTGAGGAACACCGCAGTACTGCACTGAACGGGGTGGTGTGGCGGTAAAATTAACTAATTCCATTATTATAGATTAATTTAGTTACAAACTCGGGTTGAAACACGACGACCCACTTCAAGGGAAGATGTTGTTTAATAATGCGGGCGTCAGACTCATTGCTGACAGTAAGGGATAAACTGTGGTTATTCTGGGAAGGATGAGTAGTGTTGCGGTGGCAAAATGTTGGTAATAACACCACCATGATGGCCGTCTGTGGTGACCAGTCTTGGAAAAGCTGCACAAAAGTTTCTACTCCCGTGCACGATCCCTCCCGGGTTATTCTACTGGGAAACGTTAATTATTAAATCCACCATAAAGGAAAATTACTCGCCAAGTTCTTAAATTAAAATTCACGCTTGTTTTCGGGTTCAATTCAACTTGTGTGATAAGTCTTGGGTCAATTGAAGTTTGGTAAGTAAGAAAACCGTACGTAAGTGTATGGGAATGTGTTGTGTCTCTGGGTGGTGGTGGGGATGTTTTACATCTTACCTGTACTTGTTATCATTATATGGAGGCCCATTAATCTTGGTGTGACATAAAATTTAATGAACTAAGCTTGAATAAAAATCCAGCCACTTCAATGTTTCCTTAATAACTGCCATAAGTACTGATCTGAAGTTAAGGAAGATTGTGAGATCATTACAAAATTGACAAGACAATAATGAAAGTGAAGGTTTTAATTGACAATGACGATTAATAGGAATAATTTTGAAGTCATCTTTGAACAAGAAGAAACAATATATATCCAGAATTTTATTTCTTTCATTTAGATTGGTTAAGGTCTAATTTCTTCTTCAAGAGACAAAAAGGAAGTCTGACATTACTATTACGTACTATATGACGAATGTCAGGCATCTCACGGGCCTGTACACACTATGAACAGTAACTCACACGTCAAGTGTAATTAATTGTGTTAGGTGAAATATATTAACAGAGGAAAGAAACTGACATATATTACCTGTGTGGGAAACAGACCTGCCGGTCTAGCAGTTCTGTCTCTCACACAGGTAAAAAGACAAGCATCGTAACGTCATTGTTATGTAAACACCCCCCCCCCCCCCCCCAAGGATATTAACAAATACTATATTGATAAAGTATTGATAAAGAAAATATGTTCTCCATGATTAGACTTGTTTCAGACAGAAAGTCAGAATAGGCTATTATATCTGTGTATACAAATATATCGCATAATTTTTATTTATTCATATATTCAATAATTTATATAATGCTTCTATTCAATGACTTTTTCATCTGCATGTTTTATTTGTATGTTCACTTTATGATTCTCTTATGTATTTACAGTATTCATTTACCTTCTACATAAACCATTAACAACAAAACACAACGCAGAAGTAAACAAATTAACAAAATTCTATTGATGTAGAAGAGCTCTGCCATTAAGGTTCTCCCGAGAAGTAAATCTCCTGTATGTGAACCAGTTGGGTTTGTGGCTCATACCAGCCGGGTTATGCCACTTCAAGTTGTTTGGAATTACTGGCCTCTTCGCCGTTAGGCTATTTCGGCCGAAGCTGATTGGTTGCACTTCCTTTTTTTGTTGGTTCTTCTTTTAGTTTTTACTTTCCATTCTTCTTGTTCTTCGTCTTCGGGTTTTTTTGGTTTATTCTTGTCTTGATTCTTCATTTCTTCTTCTTGTTCTTCGTCTTCTTCTTCTTTCTGGTCTTCTACGTTATCAGGTTCTTGATTGTTCTTTTCTTGTTCGTTTTTGTCTTGTTTGTTCTTTTCTTGTTTGTTTTGGTCTTGCTTGTTTTTTTCTAGATTCTTGACTGCAAGGAGAGCCTCCTTGTAAGTCAATTTTTCCTTAGCCCGCAGCCTGGCCACCCTGCACTCCTCCCTCCACTTGGGACAATGCCGATCGGAGGAGGAGTGAGGGCCACCACAAGCCGCGCACTTCTTAACGGCCGCCTGGCAGTCAGCGTCGGTGTGGCCGGGTGCCCCGCAGCTTGAGCACACCTCGCGAGCACGACACTTCTTCGCCAGATGGCCATACTTCTGGCACTTGTAACAACGAGTAGGTCTTTGCTCGTATGGTTTTACTGGGATTTTCTCCCAACCCAGTAAAACGGAACTAGGAAGTTCCTTAGGAAGACCAACAAGGGCAGTTGTGCTCGTCAGCTTCCTAAGGATTGTGAGCTGATCTCCGATCAGCTAAGCAAGCTCTTCTTTGTCGAGATGTTCAATTTCTTTGTGGGAAATTACTCCCAAAACGAGGTTATCCTGAGGGCAGGCTTGAGGTAGGATGCTGATTGTATTGAGTTGTCTAAGGTGTTCTAATTGTCGGGCCTGTCCCCACTCGGCGAAGGTGACGCTGTTACTACCTCACATTAAATACCAATCACACACTGCCTCCTCAATTGAGATTTGAACCCGAGACCAATGACGTATCAGGCCAGTATGGCAGCCATAACGCCGCCGCAAGATTGACTAGACACAGTCGTAATATTAGGGAATCCTACAACTCAGTCGTAAACTATAAATTGTAGAATATTAAACAAGTTCTCACCACAATGATAGACTACCTATGTTATTGTTAAAATAAGGTTGACAAATATGATAAAAGATAAACGACCTGTAGGTGTTTGTTGACATTTTATGATGAATAAATCACAAACAGGAACAAGACATACAGTTAACAAATCAAGTATATATATTGTAAAACGATTAGTGTGTCATGGATTAAAAAAAATGCACGAGTTATATCAATTACAATTTAATTCACGTAGTGTTCAAACAATATCATGGCTAACTCTGTACAGGTGCTGGTGTTATTATTTTACAGAGTTGAATATATTTAGTATATTTTTTTTGTTATGGTGTGATGCTCCACTTATTACGGTATAATGTTTGTGCCTTTTTTGGGGAGGCAACATTTTATTATATGACTTTTCACTGTTTACTGTACTCGTGTTTAAAATAGGAAATGAAGTAAATTGTTATGAGACTGGAACCCTACCTATAGACTAGTTTATAATTGGAACATATGAGATACATTAACTTTTGAAGAAAAAAAATTATAAATTTTATATAAGCTTACCAAAGTGCACATCATATAGAGAATATTGGAATATTGTGATCTACCGAGAAAGTTTATGGGAGTTAAAAGACCAGTGGAGTCTCTATTCAATTAGGCGGTAAAAGCTTTCAAGATCAATAACCAATCTGCCAGCTGGAGTACCACTGGTGGATGCTAGCATCAGGAGTTTGGCGACGCTAATGGGGATACATGGCCGAAGACATGCAAGGAATTGAAGGCATTTTTCACTGTTTATAGAAATTGAAAGAAAAAGCTGAATGACATATAAAATTATACCCATATAAATATACAATCTAAATGTTGAAATTATAATATCAAAGAGCGAGATGTTCATAAATTATTATTACTTACGAATTGCTGATTTTTTATATCATCCATTCCGTATTTTAGCTATGTACAGTACATATATTATATTAACTTTACAGTCCTTACGAAATAAGAAAACTTACGACAAAAGTTTTTTTCTTGAATTAAGCCTGACGGTTCACAATTACTCTGAGGGAAATAATTCGACGAATGAAAATGTGGAAAGGAAAAGTTGCCTGAAAACAAACTATGAAGAACTGTGACCAAGTTGTAGATTACTAGAAACATTATATCTTTCATTTATTTTTCTCCTTTAGTCACCAACTGTGAGAGATCGTTGTTGTGCCATGGTATTTAGGGGCTTCATTGGGCAGTCTCTCTATATACACTGTTCATATAGCTGGTTTATGCACTAGACAAAAAATTTTAATACTTAAGTGAAATATTTTCTCCTGTAGCATAAATTCAAAATCTTGCAGTTATGATAATGGCACTCATATAAAGCTGCGAAATAGAAATGTGTAGGAAAACGTTTAATGCAATGAATATTATAAAATTTCATTTTATTTAATGCTCAGAGATCAAAATTACAGAGGTGACGATGATAAAAAATTCACATCAATTATTGAACAGCGGGAGCATAAAGAGAGTGATTATCCCAATAGAGTGTTGAACTTGGCCTCCAGGTCAGTGATCTCCGGCCTTACATTAATTATATCAAGACTACACCAAAGTCTCTTTAACGAGTACGTGAGACCGATAATGAATCAGTAAGGCCATATTAAGGGGCGTTCGTGTCTAACAAATTTATAATGATTCTTTTCAAGCGTTTGCGAATCCGTGGACGGTGGAAACGGCTAAGGTGTGATTTACCTCAAATTTACTAAAGTCTTAGCAGGAGTCCCTCACGAAGTGTTTATGAGGAAAGCATTCAAAGAAAGATAACAAAGTTAAGCCTCGGACATTGGGAATCTTCCTTATGAAAACAGATTAAGAAAATTGAATTTACATTATATTAAGAGAGGTAGAGTAAGGAGCGATATGTTGAAAGTGTATACTGTAAATGGAAATTGTGGTTAAATAAAGGTGGTACAACTAAGTTACTGAAACTATGACATTAGGAGTGAACACGTATCAATAACTTTAAATTAGAGTAATTTAAATTTATGGAAGGAATTAGGTAAACACTGGCTGTGGATGAGTGCACAAGTTACCAAACACAATCACTAACTCCAACTCGTTTGGAAGTTTCATATACAAGTTGGACAGATATGAGTGATAATGGTTGGGCGTCAACAGCAGTTGCCTAGCGCGGACCAATGACCCTAGTGCAGCTTCGTTCATTCTTTTATAATGAGATTTTGAAGTATAAATTTCAAAGGTTAATTTCATATTGTAAATATCTCTCTCAGATGAAACAGTTTTATGATTATGAAAATTACGTTTATGTGTTTTAACTGGTGAAGTAAAGTTATTCCCTTCACGTTCACACATATTATGACGATGACTATAGAAACAGAGTAAAATTTCCTTAACAGTTCAATTTCATTACGTTGAACTGATTCCCACAGGCATGAATGCCTGTTAAGGACAGTATGGGTAAAGTACACATAGCCGGAGCTGCACGCGAGCAACTACTCTTCCCAGGTACACTGTTAGAGTTCAGGAGTCGAACCAGTGATCCTTAGGTTTGGGGATGAGACCTATGCCTACTCGGGTGCCGCATCCTCGCTATATTAAACCAAGTCTTAATGCATCGAAGGTTTAAGATATAAACAACGGCAACAACGTGCATGTATTTCTCCTGCATGTTCTGGGTAAATGTGAAAGAGACGTGTGCATAAATGGCACCACTGAATACATGGGTCTGGTATTATTGTAAATCCATGCCAGGTAGCATAACACACACTGCCTCATAAAGTGTTAAATACATAAGAGCAGGGGACCACTGTACTGTCAGTCAGTGCCATTTCCAGCAAGTACTGTAGGTAACGAGGATCTAGAAAATTACACAAACACTGTAGATTGTATATTATCAGATAAATTTCAATGTAATCATGCCACATTAAACATTGTTTGTTACCCTAATATGGTCCGGTGTGGTCATTGTATTGTTGAAATAAGTTTGATAGATATAATCAAATAAAATGCTACTGTCGCTGTTAGCAATTTTATGATAATTAATTTACAAACAAAAACAAAATATACAGCTTTGTAGTTAACATATCGAGTGTTTTAAAACGATTAGTGTGTCACGGATACAAAATATGCACGAGTTATATCAATTAGATATATTTCGCGTTGTGTTCAAACAATATATTGCGCTGTACTGTACTATACTGTACTGTACTGTGCTGTACTATACTGTACTGTACTGTATTGTACTGACACTTCTTAGAACGTTCCCTACAATATTTCATGATGCTTCACCACTAATTGTTTTACACTCATTTAATGGCTCATATAATATTTTGCTTACTATGAATAACATACTGTTGAATATGTCTTACCTTCATTAAGGAAAAATTCCCTGACACTGTATGATTAAGTGGAGCAAATACTAATTGTTTAACTGATAATTATTTTAATTTCATCTACTCCATACTTGCTGTTTACACGCACGTACTGTACATTACTAGTTTCTGCGGAATTTTAAAACTTATCAAAATATCTCTTGATGACGCTCCAGGTTCACAGTAACGGGGATAATGCGACGAATTCAAGCGCGTAAACCAAAAAACTTAACTGAGAACAGACGACGAGGAATTCTTAATGAAAATGTGACGAAGTTGTAATATTTATGAGTGAAAAAATTATTTTTTTGTTCTATCATCTAACAATTAATGCACTTAGCAAATGTTCATATACTTGTAGTTATAATAATGTGGCTGGGAAACAGCACCAAAATAAGACAGCTAACAAGGCCAAGCTTCTGATCTTTTAGAACGTCTTGAGATAGGAATTACACGACATAAGCAGGAACAAGTGACAGCAGTGACAGGCAGAGATCATATCAACGTTGAGAAACAAGAGCATGAAGAGAGAGGTGATCCCAGTGGAGTGATGAACTTAGCCTCCCTCCAGGTCAGTGATCTCTGGCCTTCGTTTATTGCAAGACTACGCCGGAGGCTTCACGACAAGCGCGTGAGACTGATATGTCAGGAGAAAGTGAGGTCAACGGAGTAGTTCCAACCTATGAGTTTAAAAATACATATATGAATGCTGACTTTGTGCAAATAACAGATCTGCAAATATTAAAATCCCCTGCTACACACTGGGAATAGTCATAGTTCACAATTTTAAATATATACCTGAATATATAAACGAGTTGTTGAATTATTGTTCCATGTGGAATTTTGTTTTGTTATTTTCATTTAGGTGTAATAGCTTTGGAAAACTTTTTTGTGTGTAATTTATACAAAACAACATTCGATAATCCGGCATATTATTATTATTGTTATTATTATTATTAATATTATTATTATTAGAAGTAGCCGATAACAGTTGCAGATATTGACTATGAGGCTACAGTCACTGAATGCCGCATAGATCTGCGGCTCAACTAATACAACACAGCTAGAATAGGTACTTATGTATTAGGATATTTAATATTAAGGTAATGAAATGGTGGCAAAGATATGGCTATTGGGGGAGGCTGGAGGCCACGTTAAAAAAATAGTAGTAGTAGTAGTAGTAGTAGTAGTATTCGTCACACAGTGGAAAAGACAAGTCTATTAACCTTTAGTAGAATATTCCAGGACAACACATTGCATGGAAAGCGAGAAAAAAACAAATGAAAGTTGGCCTTATGAGAGTATAAGGCCGAAGAGACACGGTGAGTAACACAGGAGGGACGAAAAGAAAACATTGGAAGTGATAAGTGCAAAGAATGATCAATGAAATTATAACAACTGAGAAATTTGGCTCACGATACAGGTCGATCCAATAGCTTTAAGGTGAGTCCGCTGCAGAAAGCCTCGCGCATGAGCAACACCAGACTACTAACAGAGCTCCCCCTCACCCTCCTACTCTATCACCAACTCTCCCATATCTTCCTACTCTCTCTAACCTGATCCCCGCGACCCCTACTTTCATTACACCTCCCCGTGCCTTTCCTCACCCTCAGCGTGTTCCCCCCTCCCCCCACGTCTTCTCACTCCACCAATTTACCAATTTTCCTTACTTACTGTCCACACGCCTTCCTATTACCATACCTGTCTCCTCCCACGCCTCCTCCTTTTAATCTTAACCTCTGCCACGACTTCATTTTCTCCCCTTTTCGTTTAAAACAACGTTGCAAATTCGAGCATTACGGGATGTCCATTATATAATATCAAGCCCTTTAAATCCGTTCATAGTGAATGCCCAGTAATAGTTGACGGATTTGTGTTCTTCCTAATTGAAACAAAGATAGTGGTGAGAGAGATGGCGTTGATTGTGGTGAGATATATGGCGTTGATTGTGGTGAGAGAGATGGCGTTGATTGTGGTGAGAGAGATGGCGTTGATTGTGGTGAGAGAGATGGCGTTGATTGTGGTGAGATATATGGCGTTGATTGTGGCGAGATATATGGCATTGATTGTGGTGAGAGAGATGGCGTTGATTGTGGTGAGATATATGGCGTTGATTGTGGTGAGAGATGGCGTTGATTGTAGTGAGATATATGGCGTTGATTGTGGTGAGATATATGGCGTTGATTGTGGTGAGAGATGGCGTTGATTGTGGTGAGATATATGGCGTTGATTGTGGTGAGAGAGATGGCGTTCATTGTGGTGAGATATATGGCGTTCATTGTGGTGAGATATATGGCGTTGATTCGGGTGAGAGAGATGGCGTTGATTGTAGTGAGATATATGGCGTTGATTGTGGTGAGATATATGGCGTTCATTGTGGTGAGAGAGATGGCATTGATTGTGGTGAGAGAGATGGCGTTGATTGCGATGAGAGACATGATGATGGTTGAGAGGTGGTACTCATGTTCGTTAGAGAGACATAATGATGATGGGAGAGAGATAATGGCCATTGTGGCGTGAGAGAAAGAGAGGGAGGGAAATAATGGTCGAGAGAGAGAGAGAGAGAGAGAGAGAGAGAGAGAGAGAGAGAGAGAGAGAGAGAGAGAAAGATAGCTGTTGTTTGGCCAGAGACAAGATGATCGTTAAGAGAGACTAATTGTTATGACGGGAGAGACAGGGATGGTAATGAGGTATGTGATAGAGAGAGACTATAGTGAGCGAGAGACAGACTATAGTGAGGGAGACACAGACTATAGTGAGGGAGAGACAGTCTATAGTGAGCGAGAGACAGACTATAGTGAGGGAGAGACAGTCTATAGTGAGGGAGAGACATTCTATAGTGAGGGAGAGACAGTCTATAGTGAGGGACAGACAGACTATAGTGAGCAAGAGACAGACTATAGTGAGGGACAGACAGACTATAGTGAGGGAGAGACAGACTATAGTGAGGGAGAGACAGACTATAGTGAGGAAAAGACAGACTATAGTGAGGGAGGCACAGACAATACTGAAAGACAAAGAGACAATAGTGAGGGAGAGACAGACTATAGTGAGGGAGAGACAGACTATAGTGAGGGACAGACAGACAACAGTGATGGAGAGACAGACTATAGTGAGGGAGACACAGACTATAGTGAGGGAGAGACAGACTATAGTGAGGAAAAGACAGACAATAGT
Organism: Homarus gammarus; assembly: GCA_958450375.1. Lineage (NCBI taxonomy): Eukaryota > Metazoa > Arthropoda > Malacostraca > Decapoda > Nephropidae > Homarus > Homarus gammarus. Next base: position 505,780 of record CAUDMG010000664.1, on the reverse strand, counting down.
GAGGGAGGCACAGACAATACTGAAAGACAAAGAGACAATAGTGAGGGAGAGACAGACTATAGTGAGGGAGAGACAGACTATAGTGAGGGAGAGACAGACTATAGTGAGGAAGAGACAGACTATAGTGAGGGAGAGACAGACTATAGTGAGGGAGAGACAGACTATAGTGAGGGAGAGACAGACTATGGTGTGGGAGAGACAGACTATAGTGAGGGAGAGACAGACTATAGTGAGGAAGAGACAGTCTATAGTGAGGGAGAGACAGACAATAGTGAAGGAGACAGACTATAGTGAGGGAGGGACAGACTATAGTGAGGGAGAGACAGACTATAGTGAGGGAGAGACAGACTATAGTGAGGGAGAGACAGACTATAGTGAGGGAGAGACAGACTATAGTGAGGGAGAGACAGACTATAGTGTGGGAAAGACAGACTATTGTGATGGAGGGACAGACTATAGTGAAGAAGAGACAGACAACAGTGTGGGAGAGACAGACTATAGTGAGGGAGAGACAGACTATAGTGAGGGAGAGACAGACTATAGTGAGGGAGAGACAGACTATAGTGAGGGAGAGACAGACTATAGTGAGGGAGAGACAGACAACAGTGTGGGAGAGACAGACTATAGTGAGGAAGAGACAGACTATAATGAGGAAGAGACAGTCTATAGTGAGGGAGAGACAGACAATAGTGAAGGAGACAGACTATAGTGAGGGAGGGACAGACTATAGTGAGGGAGAGACAGACTATAGTGAGGGAGAGACAGACTATAGTGAGGGAGAGACAGACTATAGTGAGGGAGAGACAGACTATAGTGTGGGAGAGACAGACTATAGTGAGGGAGAGACAGACTATAGTGTGGGAAAGACAGACTATTGTGATGGAGGGACAGACTATAGTGAAGAAGAGACAGACTATAGTGAGGGGGAGACTAACTATAGTGAGGGAGAGACAGACTATAGTGAGGAAGAGACAGACTATGGTGTGGGAGAGACATACTATAGTGAGGAAGAGACAGACTATGGTGTGGGAGAGACATACTATAGTGAGGAAGAGACAGACTATAGTGAGGGAGGGACAGACTATAGTGAGGGAGAGACAGACTATAGTGAGGGAGGGACAGACTATAGTGAGGGAGAGACAGACTATAGTGAGGGAGAGACAGACTATAGTGAGGGAGAGACAGACTATAGTGAGGGAGAGACAGACTATAGTGAGGGGGAGACTAACTATAGTGAGGGAGAGACAGACTATGGTGTGGGAGAGACAGACTATAGTGAGGAAGAGACAGACTATAGTGAGGGAGAGACAGACTATAGTGAGGGAGAGACAGACTATAGTGAGGGGGAGACTAACTATAGTGAGGGAGAGACAGACTATGGTGTGGGAGAGACAGACTATAGTGAGGAAGAGACAGACTATAGTGAGGGAGAGACAGACTATAGTGAGGGAGGGACAGACTATAGTGAGGGAGAGACAGACTATAGTGAGGGAGGGACAGACTATAGTGAGGGAGAGACAGACTATAGTGAGGGAGAGACAGACTATAGTGAGGGAGAGACAGACTATCGTGTGGGAGAGACAGACTATAGTGAGGGAGAGACAGACTATAGTGTGGAGGAGACAGACTTTTAGTGTGGGAGAGACAGACTATAGTGAGGGAGAGACAGACTATAGTGTGGGAGAGACAGACTATAGCGATGGAGGGACAGACTATAGTGATGGAGAGACAGACTATAGTGATGGAGAGACAGACTATAGTGAGGGAGAGACAGACTATAGTGAGGGAGAGACAGACTATAGTGAGAAAGAGACAGTCTATAGTGATGGAGGGACAGTCTATAGTGTGGGAGAGACAGACTATAGTGAGGGAGAGACAGACTATAGTGAGGGAGAGACAGACTATAGTGAGGGAGAGACAGACTATAGTGAAGGAGACAGACTATAGTGTGGGAGAGACAGACTATAGTGAGGGAGAGACAGACTATAGTGAGGGAGAGACAGACTATAGTGTGGGAGAGACAGACTATAGTGAGGGAGAGACAGACTATAGTGAGGGAGAGACAGACTATAGTGTGGGAGAGAGAGACTATAGTGAAGGAGAGACAGACTATAGTGTGGGAGAGACAGACAATAGTGAAGGAGACAGACTATAGTGAGGGAGAGACATACTGTAGTGAGGGGGAGACATACTGTAGTGAGGGAGAGACAGACTATAGTGAAGGAGAGACAGACTATAGTGTGGGAGAGACAGACAATAGTGAAGGAGACATACTGTAGTGAGGGGGAGACATACTGTAGTGAGGGGGAGACATACTGTAGTGAGGGAGAGACAGACTATAGTGAGGGGGAGACAGACTGTAGTGAGGGAGAGACGGTAGTAATACGGGAGACAGGAAGAAGTAAGGGAGAGAAAAATAGCAGTGTTAAAAAACATACGTGTGAAGGTTAAGAGACAGTGACCGTGAGAGAGATATACAACGGGCTGAAGTCTGAGAAAGTATCGAGAAACATATTTTTTTATCTTTTTTAGAAATAGGGAAATATTCTTTTTTAGATAATAGATTACAGAAATAATAGTAAAATTAAGTATACTCTATATAATGATTTACAATTATGGATTATGTAGAATACATAAAAGCATGAATTTGAGTTATGATAAATGAAAGAACAATTAAAATAGAAAAAAATAATACAAAATACAAAATAAATATATACTGTGATTGAATATACACACACCTCATTTCATATGTTAGTATTTCCAGGGTCTGTTTGTTTTTTCATGGCTCAATAAACATGAAACAAACTTAAATATTCAACAAATACAACAGTACATCTTTTCACATCCATTCAAACACACAGATAAACCTTCATGCACACCATAAAATTCATATGAACACAGGGATATAGATATACTCGTTTGTTCATATATTCCTAAGAATATCCAAATACAGAGACACGTATTTATAGTCATGTACAAACGCTCAAACATGCACGCACACACACGCATAAACATTCACACTTTCCATACATACATACATACATACATACATACTGTGCATACATACATACGCACCTGTGCTGGGCGAGGGCCACTGAGGTTCATACAAATAAGTGAAAAGTAAGGACAGTATCATTACTATTACCGGGTCCCGCCCTACAGCTCTACGCAGCGATAAGTAGGTTAAAGTGCTCCTTACTAACACTTTCAGGAACGTTCTCTATTTTTTTTTCAATTTTGCAAAACTTCTTTCTTCTTTCTTTTTTAATTGTTGCAGTAGGCACGTATCCCATATTCGCACTTTACATGAGAGTCGTGGGAAGACTAACCATAGCGAACTCTACAAGCTCCGCTAATGAACAATTCCTGGCAATCTTGCTGCCACACATCGCTTTAAAAATGTACTCGCACTACGCCATGATATGGGTCTCACCCAACACGACGCCAGAGGAAAAAAAAAAAGAATTCCGCTATGTTTCTGCGTTACCAATTACGACAACAATGAAACTCCCATCTGCGTATTTTTGTGGCGGCCGTGTGGGCCATTTTATAACAAGCCGGAGAGAGACTGTGGCGATAAAAACTCAGCCGAGTGACAATAAGCACTGGGCCAAGTGCCTAGTGAGCGGGACTACGGTCGTCAGAGGATCCCCCAGGCCAACCAACTCCCCGATGATTGTGGCCACTGGCAAGCCACACACACACACAAGAGCTTTACTCCATAATGAGAACGGAAACCAAGAGGCAGGACTTTTCATCCTTAGGTAAATCTAGAGTGTGTTCTCGGAAAAAAAATTCCTTTCGTGTAGTATGTATAGTATATTCCTAAAGTTTGCTAGTATGTGGATAATTACTGGCTCTGAAAGTTACTGAGTAATAAGAAAAAAAGGAACTTAAACTCTTCCTGCTTAGGTAAATCTGTAACCGAACAACACAAGTTTGTTAATTTTTCACTAGTGCTGCTGGTTCTTGCATTTTTTCCCGGAAGCTTCAGGACCATTTTTTATCATTATCAGGTAATTTAAGATCCACTACGTGGGCTTTATGGAAGTACAAGCAGGGCACTTCAAACCCAGGTTAGTGTGCGAGGTGTAATTCTAGTATTCACCTAACTTACAGTTTGGGTATGTTGTAACAGTAAATGACGCAATAAAAGAGAAAGAGGAAATTCTACCATATATGGATTAATTTTCATTAAATAATAAAACAACATTAAAAAGTTTAACTCATTTTGATGAAAGTTTCTTGTTAATAAAAGGTGTTTTAAAAAAAGATTATTTGATTTCAACCTTCTGTCATTTCATTGTTTATAACGTTATACCTTCCTCTTCTTCAGGTTATGGTGGTGCTGTTGTGACACGTATAATACGAGTACGTATATCATCGGATGGACTCTCACTCAATCTTAGTGCTCAATAAGGACCAGAAAGTGTAAGTTTATGGTTTGGTACTAAATCATAGGCGGAAATGCGCCGGCGGTTCTGTCATGATAATCTCCATATCATTATCATATATATATTTATATTTATATATATATATATATATATATATATATATTATATATATATATATATATATATATATATAATATATATATAATCTATCTATCTATCTATCTATCTATCTATCTATCTATCTATATATATATATATATATATATATATATATATATATATAGATAGATAGATAGATAGATAGATAGATAGATAGATAGATATGATATATATATATATATTATATATATATATTATATATGATATATATATATATATATATATATATATATATATATATATATATATATATATATGATATGGAGATTATCATGACAGAACCGCCGGCGCATTTCCGCCTATGATTTAGTACCAAACCATAAACTTACACTTTCTGGTCCTTATTGAGCACTAAGATTGAGTGAGAGTCCATCCGATGATATACGTACTCGTATTATACGTGTCACAACAGCACCACCATAACCTGAAGAAGAGGAAGGTATAACGTTATAAACAATGAAATGACAGAAGGTTGAAATCAAATAATCTTTTTTTAAAACACCTTTTATTAACAAGAACTTTCATCAAAATGAGTTAAACTTTTTAATGTTGTTTTATTATTTAATGAAAATTAATCCATATATGGTAGAATTTCCTCTTTCTCTTTTATTGCGTCATTTACTGTTACAACATACCCAAACTGTAAGTTAGGTGAATACTAGAATTACACCTCACACACTAACCTGGGTTTGAAGTGCCCTGCTTGTACTTCCATAAAGCCCACGTAGTGGATCTTAAATTACCTGATAATGATAAAAAATGGTCCTGAAGCTTCCGGGAAAAAAAATGCAAGAACCAGCAGCACTAGTGAAAAATTAACAAACTTGTGTTGTTCGGTTACAGATTTACCTAAGCAGGAAGAGTTTAAGTTCCTTTTTTTCTTATTACTCAGTAACTTTCAGAGCCAGTAATTATCCACATACTAGCAAACTTTAGGAATATACTATACATACTACACGAAAGGAATTTTTTTTCCGAGAACACACTCTAGATTTACCTAAGGATGAAAAGTCCTGCCTCTTGGTTTCCGTTCTCATTATGGAGTAAAGCTCTTGTGTGTGTGTGTGGCTTGCCAGTGGCCACAATCATCGGGGAGTTGGTTGGCCTGGGGGATCCTCTGACGACCGTAGTCCCGCTCACTAGGCACTTGGCCCAGTGCTTATTGTCACTCGGCTGAGTTTTTATCGCCACAGTCTCTCTCCGGCTTGTTATAAAATGGCCCACACGGCCGCCACAAAAATACGCAGATGGGAGTTTCATTGTTGTCGTAATTGGTAACGCAGAAACATAGCGGAATTCTTTTTTTTTTTCCTCTGGCGTCGTGTTGGGTGAGACCCATATCATGGCGTAGTGCGAGTACATTTTTAAAGCGATGTGTGGCAGCAAGATTGCCAGGAATTGTTCATTAGCGGAGCTTGTAGAGTTCGCTTTGGTTAGTCTTCCCACGACTCTCATGTAAAGTGCGAATATGGGATACGTGCCTACTGCAACAATTAAAAAAGAAAGAAGAAAGAAGTTTTGCAAAATTGAAAAAAAAATAGAGAACGTTCCTGAAAGTGTTAGTAAGGAGCACTTTAACCTACTTATCGCTGCGTAGAGCTGTAGGGCGGGACCCGGTAATAGTAATGATACTGTCCTTACTTTTCACTTATTTGTATGAACCTCAGTGGCCCTCGCCCAGCACAGGTGCGTATGTATGTATGCACAGTATGTATGTATGTATGTATGTATGTATGGAAAGTGTGAATGTTTATGCGTGTGTGTGCGTGCATGTTTGAGCGTTTGTACATGACTATAAATACGTGTCTCTGTATTTGGATATTCTTAGGAATATATGAACAAACGAGTATATCTATATCCCTGTGTTCATATGAATTTTATGGTGTGCATGAAGGTTTATCTGTGTGTTTGAATGGATGTGAAAAGATGTACTGTTGTATTTGTTGAATATTTAAGTTTGTTTCATGTTTATTGAACCATGAAAAAACAAACAGACCCTGGAAATACTAACATATGAAATGAGGTGTGTGTATATTCAATCACAGTATATATTTATTTTGTATTTTGTATTATTTTTTTCTATTTTAATTGTTCTTTCATTTATCATAACTCAAATTCATGCTTTTATGTATTCTACATAATCCATAATTGTAAATCATTATATAGAGTATACTTAATTTTACTATTATTTCTGTAATCTATTATCTAAAAAAGAATATTTCCCTATTTCTAAAAAAGATAAAAAAATATGTTTCTCGATACTTTCTCAGACTTCAGCCCGTTGTATATCTCTCTCACGGTCACTGTCTCTTAACCTTCACACGTATGTTTTTTAACACTGCTATTTTTCTCTCCCTTACTTCTTCCTGTCTCCCGTATTACTACCGTCTCTTCCTCACTACAGTCTGTCTCCCCCTCACTATAGTCTGTCTCTCCCTCACTACAGTATGTCTCCCCCTCACTACAGTATGTCTCTCCCTCACTATAGTCTGTCTCCTTCACTATTGTCTGTCTCTCCCACACTATAGTCTGTCTCTCCTTCACTATAGTCTGTCTCTCCCTCACTACAGTATGTCTCCCCCTCACTACAGTATGTCTCTCCCTCACTATAGTCTGTCTCCTTCACTATTGTCTGTCTCTCCCACACTATAGTCTGTCTCTCCTTCACTATAGTCTCTCTCTCCCACACTATAGTCTGTCTCTCCCTCACTATAGTCTGTCTCTCCCTCACTATAGTCTGTCTCTCCCACACTATAGTCTGTCTCTCCCTCACTATAGTCTGTCTCTCCCTCACTATAGTCTGTCTCTCCCACACTATAGTCTGTCTCCTTCACTATAGTCTGTCTCTCCCTCACTATAGTCTGTCTCTCCCTCACTATAGTCTGTCTCTCCCTCACTATAGTCTGTCTCTCCCACACTATAGACTGTCCCTCCATCACTATAGACTGTCTCTTTCTCACTATAGTCTGTCTCTCCCTCACTATAGTCTGTCTCTCCCTCACTATAGTCTGTCTCTCCATCACTATAGTCTGTCTCTCCATCACTATAGTCTGTCCCTCCATCGCTATAGTCTGTCTCTCCCACACTATAGTCTGTCTCTCCCTCACTATAGTCTGTCTCTCCCACACTAAAAGTCTGTCTCCTCCACACTATAGTCTGTCTCTCCCTCACTATAGTCTGTCTCTCCCTCACTATAGTCTGTCTCTCCCTCACTATAGTCTGTCTCTCCCTCACTATAGTCTGTCTCTCCCTCACTATAGTCTGTCCCTCCCTCACTATAGTCTGTCTCTCCCTCACTATAGTCTGTCCCTCCCTCACTATAGTCTGTCTCTCCCTCACTATAGTCTGTCTCTTCCTCACTATAGTCTGTCTCTCCCACACCATAGTCTGTCTCTCCCTCACTATAGTTAGTCTCCCCCTCACTATAGTCTGTCTCTCCCTCACTATAGTCTGTCTCTCCCTCACTATAGTCTGTCTCTTCCTCACTATAGTCTGTCTCTCCCACACCATAGTCTGTCTCTCCCTCACTATAGTTAGTCTCCCCCTCACTATAGTCTGTCTCTCCCTCACTATAGTCTGTCTCTCCCTCACTATAGTCTGTCCCTCCCTCACTATAGTCTGTCTCTCCCTCACTATAGTCTGTCCCTCCCTCACTATAGTCTGTCTCTCCCTCACTATAGTCTGTCCCTCCCTCACTATAGTCTGTCTCTTCCTCACTATAGTATGTCTCTCCCACACCATAGTCTGTCTCTTCCTCACTATAGTATGTCTCTCCCACACCATAGTCTGTCTCTTCCTCACTATAGTCTGTCTCTCCCTCACTATAGTTAGTCTCCCCCTCACTATAGTCTGTCTCTTCTTCACTATAGTCTGTCCCTCCATCACAATAGTCTGTCTTTCCCACACTATAGTCTGTCTCTCCCTCACTATAGTCTGTCTCTCCCACACTATAGTCTGTCTCTCCCTCACTATAGTCTGTCTCTCCCTCACTATAGTCTGTCTCTCCCTCACTATAGTCTGTCTCTCCCTCACTATAGTCTGTCCCTCCCTCACTATAGTCTGTCTCCTTCACTATTGTCTGTCTCTCCCTCACTATAGACTGTCTCTTCCTCATTATAGTCTGTCTCTTCCTCACTATAGTCTGTCTCTCCCACACTGTTGTCTGTCTCTCCCTCACTATAGTCTGTCTCTCCCTCACTATAGTCTGTCTCTCCCTCACTATAGTCTGTCTCTCCCTCACTATAGTCTGTCTCTCCCTCACTATAGTCTGTCTCTCCCACACTGTTGTCTGTCTCTTCTTCACTATAGTCTGTCCCTCCATCACAATAGTCTGTCTTTCCCACACTATAGTCTGTCTCTCCCTCACTATAGTCTGTCTCTCCCTCACTATAGTCTGTCTCTCCCTCACTATAGTCTGTCTCTCCCTCACTATAGTCTGTCTCTCCCTCACTATAGTCTGTCCCTCCCTCACTATAGTCTGTCTCCTTCACTATTGTCTGTCTCTCCCTCACTATAGACTGTCTCTTCCTCACTATAGTCTGTCTCTCCCTCACTATAGTCTGTCTCTCCCACACCATAGTCTGTCTCTCCCTCACTATAGTCTGTCTCTCCCTCACTATAGTCTGTCTCTCCCTCACTATAGTCTGTCTCTTCCTCACTATAGTCTGTCTCTCCCTCACTATAGTCTGTCTCTCCCTCACTATAGTCTGTCTCTCCCTCACTATTGTCTCTTTGTCTTTCAGTATTGTCTGTGCCTCCCTCACTATTGTCTGTCTTTTCCTCACTATAGTCTGTCTCTCCCTCACTATAGTCTGTGTCTCCCTCACTATAGTCTGTCTCTCCATCACTGTTGTCTGTCTGTCCCTCACTATAGTCTGTCTCTCCCTCACTATAGTCTGTCTCTCCCTCACTATTGTCTCTTTGTCTTTCAGTATTGTCTGTGCCTCCCTCACTATAGTCTGTCTTTTCCTCACTATAGTCTGTCTCTCCCTCACTATAGTCTGTCTCTCCCTCACTATAGTCTGTCTGTCCCTCACTATAGTCTGTCTCTTGCTCACTATAGTCTGTCTGTCCCTCACTATAGACTGTCTCTCCCTCACTATAGAATGTCTCTCCCTCACTATAGACTGTCTCTCCCTCACTATAGTCTGTCTCTCGCTCACTATAGACTGTCTCTCCCTCACTATAGTCTGTGTCTCCCTCACTATAGTCTGTCTCTCGCTCACTATAGTCTCTCTCTATCACATACCTCATTACCATCCCTGTCTCTCCCGTCATAACAATTAGTCTCTCTTAGCGATCATCTTGTCTCTGGCCAAACAACAGCTATCTTTCTCTCTCTCTCTCTCTCTCTCTCTCTCTCTCTCTCTCTCTCTCTCTCTCTCTCTCTCGACCATTATTTCCCTCCCTCTCTTTCTCTCACGCCACAATGGCCATTATCTCTCTCCCATCATCATTATGTCTCTCTAACGAACATGAGTACCACCTCTCAACCATCATCATGTCTCTCATCGCAATCAACGCCATCTCTCTCACCACAATCAATGCCATCTCTCTCACCACAATGAACGCCATATATCTCACCACAATCAACGCCATATATCTCACTACAATCAACGCCATCTCTCTCACCCGAATCAACGCCATATATCTCACCACAATGAACGCCATATATCTCACCACAATGAACGCCATCTCTCTCACCACAATCAACGCCATATATCTCACCACAATCAACGCCATCTCTCACCACAATCAACGCCATATATCTCACCACAATCAACGCCATATATCTCACTACAATCAACGCCATCTCTCACCACAATCAACGCCATATATCTCACCACAATCAACGCCATCTCTCTCACCACAATCAATGCCATATATCTCGCCACAATCAACGCCATATATCTCACCACAATCAACGCCATCTCTCTCACCACAATCAACGCCATCTCTCTCACCACAATCAACGCCATCTCTCTCACCACAATCAACGCCATATATCTCACCACAATCAACGCCATCTCTCTCACCACTATCTTTGTTTCAATTAGGAAGAACACAAATCCGTCAACTATTACTGGGCATTCACTATGAACGGATTTAAAGGGCTTGATATTATATAATGGACATCCCGTAATGCTCGAATTTGCAACGTTGTTTTAAACGAAAAGGGGAGAAAATGAAGTCGTGGCAGAGGTTAAGATTAAAAGGAGGAGGCGTGGGAGGAGACAGGTATGGTAATAGGAAGGCGTGTGGACAGTAAGTAAGGAAAATTGGTAAATTGGTGGAGTGAGAAGACGTGGGGGGAGGGGGGAACACGCTGAGGGTGAGGAAAGGCACGGGGAGGTGTAATGAAAGTAGGGGTCGCGGGGATCAGGTTAGAGAGAGTAGGAAGATATGGGAGAGTTGGTGATAGAGTAGGAGGGTGAGGGGGAGCTCTGTTAGTAGTCTGGTGTTGCTCATGCGCGAGGCTTTCTGCAGCGGACTCACCTTAAAGCTATTGGATCGACCTGTATCGTGAGCCAAATTTCTCAGTTGTTATAATTTCATTGATCATTCTTTGCACTTATCACTTCCAATGTTTTCTTTTCGTCCCTCCTGTGTTACTCACCGTGTCTCTTCGGCCTTATACTCTCATAAGGCCAACTTTCATTTGTTTTTTTCTCGCTTTCCATGCAATGTGTTGTCCTGGAATATTCTACTAAAGGTTAATAGACTTGTCTTTTCCACTGTGTGACGAATACTACTACTACTACTACTACTACTACTATTTTTTTAACGTGGCCTCCAGCCTCCCCCAATAGCCATATCTTTGCCACCATTTCATTACCTTAATATTAAATATCCTAATACATAAGTACCTATTCTAGCTGTGTTGTATTAGTTGAGCCGCAGATCTATGCGGCATTCAGTGACTGTAGCCTCATAGTCAATATCTGCAACTGTTATCGGCTACTTCTAATAATAATAATAATAATAATATTAATAATAATAATAACAATAATAATAATATGCCGGATTATCGAATGTTGTTTTGTATAAATTACACACAAAAAAGTTTTCCAAAGCTATTACACCTAAATGAAAATAACAAAACAAAATTCCACATGGAACAATAATTCAACAACTCGTTTATATATTCAGGTATATATTTAAAATTGTGAACTATGACTATTCCCAGTGTGTAGCAGGGGATTTTAATATTTGCAGATCTGTTATTTGCACAAAGTCAGTATTCATATATGTATTTTTAAACTCATAGGTTGGAACTACTCCGTTGACCTCACTTTCTCCTGACAGATCAGTCTCACGCGCTTGTCGTGAAGCCTCCGGCGTAGTCTTGCAATAAACGAAGGCCAGAGATCACTGACCTGGAGGGAGGCTAAGTTCATCACTCCACTGGGATCACCTCTCTCTTCATGCTCTTGTTTCTCAACGTTGATATGATCTCTGCCTGTCACTGCTGTCACTTGTTCCTGCTTATGTCGTGTAATTCCTATCTCAAGACGTTCTAAAAGATCAGAAGCTTGGCCTTGTTAGCTGTCTTATTTTGGTGCTGTTTCCCAGCCACATTATTATAACTACAAGTATATGAACATTTGCTAAGTGCATTAATTGTTAGATGATAGAACAAAAAAATAATTTTTTCACTCATAAATATTACAACTTCGTCACATTTTCATTAAGAATTCCTCGTCGTCTGTTCTCAGTTAAGTTTTTTGGTTTACGCGCTTGAATTCGTCGCATTATCCCCGTTACTGTGAACCTGGAGCGTCATCAAGAGATATTTTGATAAGTTTTAAAATTCCGCAGAAACTAGTAATGTACAGTACGTGCGTGTAAACAGCAAGTATGGAGTAGATGAAATTAAAATAATTATCAGTTAAACAATTAGTATTTGCTCCACTTAATCATACAGTGTCAGGGAATTTTTCCTTAATGAAGGTAAGACATATTCAACAGTATGTTATTCATAGTAAGCAAAATATTATATGAGCCATTAAATGAGTGTAAAACAATTAGTGGTGAAGCATCATGAAATATTGTAGGGAACGTTCTAAGAAGTGTCAGTACAATACAGTACAGTACAGTATAGTACAGCACAGTACAGTACAGTATAGTACAGTACAGCGCAATATATTGTTTGAACACAACGCGAAATATATCTAATTGATATAACTCGTGCATATTTTGTATCCGTGACACACTAATCGTTTTAAAACACTCGATATGTTAACTACAAAGCTGTATATTTTGTTTTTGTTTGTAAATTAATTATCATAAAATTGCTAACAGCGACAGTAGCATTTTATTTGATTATATCTATCAAACTTATTTCAACAATACAATGACCACACCGGACCATATTAGGGTAACAAACAATGTTTAATGTGGCATGATTACATTGAAATTTATCTGATAATATACAATCTACAGTGTTTGTGTAATTTTCTAGATCCTCGTTACCTACAGTACTTGCTGGAAATGGCACTGACTGACAGTACAGTGGTCCCCTGCTCTTATGTATTTAACACTTTATGAGGCAGTGTGTGTTATGCTACCTGGCATGGATTTACAATAATACCAGACCCATGTATTCAGTGGTGCCATTTATGCACACGTCTCTTTCACATTTACCCAGAACATGCAGGAGAAATACATGCACGTTGTTGCCGTTGTTTATATCTTAAACCTTCGATGCATTAAGACTTGGTTTAATATAGCGAGGATGCGGCACCCGAGTAGGCATAGGTCTCATCCCCAAACCTAAGGATCACTGGTTCGACTCCTGAACTCTAACAGTGTACCTGGGAAGAGTAGTTGCTCGCGTGCAGCTCCGGCTATGTGTACTTTACCCATACTGTCCTTAACAGGCATTCATGCCTGTGGGAATCAGTTCAACGTAATGAAATTGAACTGTTAAGGAAATTTTACTCTGTTTCTATAGTCATCGTCATAATATGTGTGAACGTGAAGGGAATAACTTTACTTCACCAGTTAAAACACATAAACGTAATTTTCATAATCATAAAACTGTTTCATCTGAGAGAGATATTTACAATATGAAATTAACCTTTGAAATTTATACTTCAAAATCTCATTATAAAAGAATGAACGAAGCTGCACTAGGGTCATTGGTCCGCGCTAGGCAACTGCTGTTGACGCCCAACCATTATCACTCATATCTGTCCAACTTGTATATGAAACTTCCAAACGAGTTGGAGTTAGTGATTGTGTTTGGTAACTTGTGCACTCATCCACAGCCAGTGTTTACCTAATTCCTTCCATAAATTTAAATTACTCTAATTTAAAGTTATTGATACGTGTTCACTCCTAATGTCATAGTTTCAGTAACTTAGTTGTACCACCTTTATTTAACCACAATTTCCATTTACAGTATACACTTTCAACATATCGCTCCTTACTCTACCTCTCTTAATATAATGTAAATTCAATTTTCTTAATCTGTTTTCATAAGGAAGATTCCCAATGTCCGAGGCTTAACTTTGTTATCTTTCTTTGAATGCTTTCCTCATAAACACTTCGTGAGGGACTCCTGCTAAGACTTTAGTAAATTTGAGGTAAATCACACCTTAGCCGTTTCCACCGTCCACGGATTCGCAAACGCTTGAAAAGAATCATTATAAATTTGTTAGACACGAACGCCCCTTAATATGGCCTTACTGATTCATTATCGGTCTCACGTACTCGTTAAAGAGACTTTGGTGTAGTCTTGATATAATTAATGTAAGGCCGGAGATCACTGACCTGGAGGCCAAGTTCAACACTCTATTGGGATAATCACTCTCTTTATGCTCCCGCTGTTCAATAATTGATGTGAATTTTTTATCATCGTCACCTCTGTAATTTTGATCTCTGAGCATTAAATAAAATGAAATTTTATAATATTCATTGCATTAAACGTTTTCCTACACATTTCTATTTCGCAGCTTTATATGAGTGCCATTATCATAACTGCAAGATTTTGAATTTATGCTACAGGAGAAAATATTTCACTTAAGTATTAAAATTTTTTGTCTAGTGCATAAACCAGCTATATGAACAGTGTATATAGAGAGACTGCCCAATGAAGCCCCTAAATACCATGGCACAACAACGATCTCTCACAGTTGGTGACTAAAGGAGAAAAATAAATGAAAGATATAATGTTTCTAGTAATCTACAACTTGGTCACAGTTCTTCATAGTTTGTTTTCAGGCAACTTTTCCTTTCCACATTTTCATTCGTCGAATTATTTCCCTCAGAGTAATTGTGAACCGTCAGGCTTAATTCAAGAAAAAAACTTTTGTCGTAAGTTTTCTTATTTCGTAAGGACTGTAAAGTTAATATAATATATGTACTGTACATAGCTAAAATACGGAATGGATGATATAAAAAATCAGCAATTCGTAAGTAATAATAATTTATGAACATCTCGCTCTTTGATATTATAATTTCAACATTTAGATTGTATATTTATATGGGTATAATTTTATATGTCATTCAGCTTTTTCTTTCAATTTCTATAAAAAGTGAAAAATGCCTTCAATTCCTTGCATGTCTTCGGCCATGTATCCCCATTAGCGTCGCCAAACTCCTGATGCTAGCATCCACCAGTGGTACTCCAGCTGGCAGATTGGTTATTGATCTTGAAAGCTTTTACCGCCTAATTGAATAGAGACTCCACTGGTCTTTTAACTCCCATAAACTTTCTCGGTAGATCACAATATTCCAATATTCTCTATATGATGTGCACTTTGGTAAGCTTATATAAAATTTATAATTTTTTTTCTTCAAAAGTTAATGTATCTCATATGTTCCAATTATAAACTAGTCTATAGGTAGGGTTCCAGTCTCATAACAATTTACTTCATTTCCTATTTTAAACACGAGTACAGTAAACAGTGAAAAGTCATATAATAAAATGTTGCCTCCCCAAAAAAGGCACAAACATTATACCGTAATAAGTGGAGCATCACACCATAACAAAAAAAATATACTAAATATATTCAACTCTGTAAAATAATAACACCAGCACCTGTACAGAGTTAGCCATGATATTGTTTGAACACTACGTGAATTAAATTGTAATTGATATAACTCGTGCATTTTTTTTAATCCATGACACACTAATCGTTTTACAATATATATACTTGATTTGTTAACTGTATGTCTTGTTCCTGTTTGTGATTTATTCATCATAAAATGTCAACAAACACCTACAGGTCGTTTATCTTTTATCATATTTGTCAACCTTATTTTAACAATAACATAGGTAGTCTATCATTGTGGTGAGAACTTGTTTAATATTCTACAATTTATAGTTTACGACTGAGTTGTAGGATTCCCTAATATTACGACTGTGTCTAGTCAATCTTGCGGCGGCGTTATGGCTGCCATACTGGCCTGATACGTCATTGGTCTCGGGTTCAAATCTCAATTGAGGAGGCAGTGTGTGATTGGTATTTAATGTGAGGTAGTAACAGCGTCACCTTCGCCGAGTGGGGACAGGCCCGACAATTAGAACACCTTAGACAACTCAATACAATCAGCATCCTACCTCAAGCCTGCCCTCAGGATAACCTCGTTTTGGGAGTAATTTCCCACAAAGAAATTGAACATCTCGACAAAGAAGAGCTTGCTTAGCTGATCGGAGATCAGCTCACAATCCTTAGGAAGCTGACGAGCACAACTGCCCTTGTTGGTCTTCCTAAGGAACTTCCTAGTTCCGTTTTACTGGGTTGGGAGAAAATCCCAGTAAAACCATACGAGCAAAGACCTACTCGTTGTTACAAGTGCCAGAAGTATGGCCATCTGGCGAAGAAGTGTCGTGCTCGCGAGGTGTGCTCAAGCTGCGGGGCACCCGGCCACACCGACGCTGACTGCCAGGCGGCCGTTAAGAAGTGCGCGGCTTGTGGTGGCCCTCACTCCTCCTCCGATCGGCATTGTCCCAAGTGGAGGGAGGAGTGCAGGGTGGCCAGGCTGCGGGCTAAGGAAAAATTGACTTACAAGGAGGCTCTCCTTGCAGTCAAGAATCTAGAAAAAAACAAGCAAGACCAAAACAAACAAGAAAAGAACAAACAAGACAAAAACGAACAAGAAAAGAACAATCAAGAACCTGATAACGTAGAAGACCAGAAAGAAGAAGAAGACGAAGAACAAGAAGAAGAAATGAAGAATCAAGACAAGAATAAACCAAAAAAACCCGAAGACGAAGAACAAGAAGAATGGAAAGTAAAAACTAAAAGAAGAACCAACAAAAAAAGGAAGTGCAACCAATCAGCTTCGGCCGAAATAGCCTAACGGCGAAGAGGCCAGTAATTCCAAACAACTTGAAGTGGCATAACCCGGCTGGTATGAGCCACAAACCCAACTGGTTCACATACAGGAGATTTACTTCTCGGGAGAACCTTAATGGCAGAGCTCTTCTACATCAATAGAATTTTGTTAATTTGTTTACTTCTGCGTTGTGTTTTGTTGTTAATGGTTTATGTAGAAGGTAAATGAATACTGTAAATACATAAGAGAATCATAAAGTGAACATACAAATAAAACATGCAGATGAAAAAGTCATTGAATAGAAGCATTATATAAATTATTGAATATATGAATAAATAAAAATTATGCGATATATTTGTATACACAGATATAATAGCCTATTCTGACTTTCTGTCTGAAACAAGTCTAATCATGGAGAACATATTTTCTTTATCAATACTTTATCAATATAGTATTTGTTAATATCCTTGGGGGGGGGGGGGTGTTTACATAACAATGACGTTACGATGCTTGTCTTTTTACCTGTGTGAGAGACAGAACTGCTAGACCGGCAGGTCTGTTTCCCACACAGGTAATATATGTCAGTTTCTTTCCTCTGTTAATATATTTCACCTAACACAATTAATTACACTTGACGTGTGAGTTACTGTTCATAGTGTGTACAGGCCCGTGAGATGCCTGACATTCGTCATATAGTACGTAATAGTAATGTCAGACTTCCTTTTTGTCTCTTGAAGAAGAAATTAGACCTTAACCAATCTAAATGAAAGAAATAAAATTCTGGATATATATTGTTTCTTCTTGTTCAGAGATGACTTCAAAATTATTCCTATTAATCGTCATTGTCAATTAAAACCTTCACTTTCATTATTGTCTTGTCAATTTTGTAATGATCTCACAATCTTCCTTAACTTCAGATCAGTACTTATGGCAGTTATTAAGGAAACATTGAAGTGGCTGGATTTTTATTCAAGCTTAGTTCATTAAATTTTATGTCACACCAAGATTAATGGGCCTCCATATAATGATAACAAGTACAGGTAAGATGTAAAACATCCCCACCACCACCCAGAGACACAACACATTCCCATACACTTACGTACGGTTTTCTTACTTACCAAACTTCAATTGACCCAAGACTTATCACACAAGTTGAATTGAACCCGAAAACAAGCGTGAATTTTAATTTAAGAACTTGGCGAGTAATTTTCCTTTATGGTGGATTTAATAATTAACGTTTCCCAGTAGAATAACCCGGGAGGGATCGTGCACGGGAGTAGAAACTTTTGTGCAGCTTTTCCAAGACTGGTCACCACAGACGGCCATCATGGTGGTGTTATTACCAACATTTTGCCACCGCAACACTACTCATCCTTCCCAGAATAACCACAGTTTATCCCTTACTGTCAGCAATGAGTCTGACGCCCGCATTATTAAACAACATCTTCCCTTGAAGTGGGTCGTCGTGTTTCAACCCGAGTTTGTAACTAAATTAATCTATAATAATGGAATTAGTTAATTTTACCGCCACACCACCCCGTTCAGTACAGTACTGCGGTGTTCCTCAAGACTCATTTAGTTTAAAACTCGGGTCGAAACACGACGACCCTCTTCAAGGGAAGATGTTGTTTAATAATACGTGACAAAGAGTCTGATTGGCTGGACTCGTAGAGTTGACAGTATGAGAGGTATGATTATATATGTTTTTACCACCACCCCTTACTACAATCACACCTCTCTCTCTCTCTCTCTCTCTCTCTCTCTCTCTCTCTCTCTCTCTCTCTCTCACTCAACTTCAAAGACACATATGTGTCCCTAAGTACCGAATACTTCTACAACATCCTTTATCTGACAATCACCAACACCAGGGTCTACCTAAACAGTGTATCCGTTAAGACCAACACGGTTTCTCTCACCTTTACTATATCTATACCCGAGCCTTATGTCTCGCCCTCAGCGTTATCTCTCTCCTGTGACCTTCCCTTTCACAACAACCACTACTGTATATCTATCTCCTTCGAATGACTAGAGTTGTTGGACTAGTGTATTACTAACCTTGTTGGGCGCTTAAAGACCTTCGTTGTTGAAGCGCAGTAAAAACATTATAACAACAACGTTTGAATCTATTCTCATTGTCACCTTTTATCTATCTATCTATCTATCTATCTATCTATCTATCTATCTGTCTATCTATCTCACCACGACTTATATGATGACCACCACCTGTCTGTCTTTCTCTGTTTCTTTATCTCTCTTTCTTTCAACATTATCCCCAGCATTTATTTCCTAGCCACCACCCATTCCTCAGAACCTCCTCTGCTATCTATCTCTCCCGAAGCAATAACTCTCTCCCACCATCTCTCTCACCGCCCAACCATCTCTCTCTCTCACCACAACTGCCACTATCTCTCTCGACTACAACTAGTCTCCTCCCCGTCCCCACTCACCATCTGTCTCTCACTGAGGAAGATCATTGGGGCGTGAACCTATAAACCCCCTAGAAGTTGTTCGAGGAAGTTCGAAGCGCCAGGAGCTTTTTTAACCTGAGCTGCGTTATTGCAGGATCCGTCTGGCATGATTGCGTGCGAGGGCATATATGAAGGGTAGTGACGACGGTGTGGGAGGGCTGACGATAGAACACGAAAGCGTGGGAGACAATGATGTAGGAAAGGGAATGGAAAGAAGGTGCGCATGTATCATAGAGGCGCAGGGAAAGAGGAGGAAGAATAGACTTCAGGGAAATCGCGGGTAAGGCACCAGCAAGACGTGGAGGCGTTGGGGGGTGTCATAAAGACGTGGGGGCGTCAGAAAGGTTTGGGGGCGTCAGAAAGGCGTGGGGGCGTTGGGGGGCGTCAGAAAGGCGTGGGGGTGGAGGGGGCGTGAGGGTATTGAGGGCGTCAGAAAGGCTTGGGGGCGTCAGAAAGGCGGGGGGGCGTTGGGGCGTCAGAAGGGCGTGGGGGTATTGAGGGCGTCAGAAAGGCTTGGGGGCATCAGAAAGGCGGGGGGGGGGGGCGTTGGGGCTTCAGAAGGGCGTGGGGGTATTGAGGGCGTCAGAAAGGCGTGGGGTTGTTGGGGCGTCAGAAAGGCGTGGGGTTGTTGGGGCGTCAGAAAGGCGTGGGGGCGTTAGAGAGACGTGGGGGCGTTGGGGGCGTCAGAAAGGCGTGGAGGCGTTGGGGGTGTCATAAAGACGTGGGGGCGTCAGAAAGGCGTGAGGGCGTTGGGGGTGTCATAAAGGCGTGGAGGTGGAGGGGGCGTCAGAAAGGTGTGGGGGGGGGGTGGAGGAATGGTTGTAATATGCACAACTAAGGCATTGGGGAGATGCAGAGCTGTAATTATAAGGTATAATGAAAGTGTATGAGCATATGCAAGGCCTCAAGAAGGTGTGCAGGCGTATGTGTGGCATAGGGAATGAGAAAAGGGCATGGAGTAGGTATCCTGACATAGAAGCAAGAGTAAAGCATCAGGAAGGTGTGAGAGATGAAGATAAGGTATTTATATACTAAGATACCAAATGCATCACTAAGATGGGGGATGTTTATTGAAAGGAAGAGGAAGGAGTGGGAGGGTGGTGTTCTTAATAGTGTCTAATTACTGTGTTTGTATACAACTGATGATGCCGTATCTTATTTCTTACATAAAATAATTAATGCATTCATTTATCATTGATGTTACTCGAACCTTTTAGTTCTTTTACGCACAGTTCAATCCAGAGTTAATTTTCTCACAATTTTTAATTGTTTATGGCCCAATTTAATTACGCGCTTAAGGACCTTAGTTGTTGAATCACTTAATTTTGATCAAGGACATAATATTATTTACAGTAGGCAATGTGACCGTGCTTATTTTGGGCAACTTACTTCGTGAAAACAAACCCGGGCAACACTGGGTACCCCAATTAGTCTTGTTTATATGTATAATGTTAAGTAATTAAACTTGTTAAAACTGAATATGTGTTTGTTATTTATTTATTTTTTCTATTTATCTTCAGTTTTTCATATTTTATATCTACCCACTCGCTTTAAAACTGTGCGAGCTAGAGCTGTGAGGCTTGATTCCTAAAAAAAAAAAAAAATTAATATGCATTTTCTTATTCCGCAAAATCTGCCAAGGTAATCTACATAAATGCATAACGCATAACATAGAACGGTAACTCAGTTATTTGCAGTGGTTGTAAAATAGAACTAACATTTGTCTCCCTGACAGAACACACCACTCTGCTTAGTGGGGAAGCAGGTACTGACACAATGGGTCACAGTGAATATTTGATAACGAAGACAACTTGTTACACATTTACTTTGCATAAAATTGTTGTACACATAACGAAGGCTCTGAAGTGATTTTTTGAAACAAGCATTGTAGTAACAATCCACGTCGTGACAGAATGATACTGAAAAGCGTCATTCTTGTTAGTGCATAGCAGGATGGGAAAACGTTTTTTTTTTATTTCGACTATTACAGTAAGATAACGAAGGACATCTTAAATGGATAAGAGTAAACTTTATTATGTTTGCACTAATTTGCGCGTTTTTTTTAACTATAATAAAAAAAAGTTATTCTTATAGAAGACACAGAGTCACTAACAGGATCCCAACATAACAGAGGAATTTCAGTTATGACTCTCTACAGGTAATATTAAAACACTGTTGCATAATCTGCCAGTCTGCCTGACTTGATAATCTTCAGTGCCCTGGAGATCAATCCCACACAGCGCATGCGTTGTTTGGGAGAATAATCCTTATTGCAGGCAGCGTTCCTGAGGCAGGTCGCCACAGACTGTACGCACCAATCGATCCTCATATCACCAACTCCTCACAGAGAGAGAGAGAGAGAGAGAGAGAGAGAGAGAGAGAGAGAGCACTCATCTCAGAGAGAAATATATAATAATGCTTATTATATGCTTGTCAGGAATCTGAATATCGGGAATCTGAGCATCGGGAATGTGATTGGCTGGAACCTGAGTGTTGGGAGTACAGGCAGCCGGGACATGACTGTCTGATATTTGAGTAACTGGAACCTGAGTGTAGGAATTATGAGTGGTTGGAACTGGAGCGTCGAGAATCTAAGTTTCGTGAATATATTGAGCGAAACTCTGAAATCACTTGGGGGGGGGGGGGGTCCGTGTGTGTCAAGTTTCTGAATGACGAGAGTCAGGAGTCTTGAATTTCATAAAGGTGTGTGTGTGTCGAGCGCCAGGCTGGTGGGGCTTAGGAGTGACTGGCAGCTGCTCTGTTTCCTCGTAAGTGGATTTTTTTTAGATTAACATACGAGTTAATGTTTAAATTATCTTAACTGAGTAGTTTTGCTTTTTACAGAGATGTCTGAAAGATCATTTCGATAAACCGAAAAAAAAATGTACAGCATCGAAAAGGAAACAAAAACAGCTAAGGGAATTAGAAGATATTCGTGAATGAATTTGACAGCATAAAGAAGACTTGTTTAAACCTAGACCAGTAGAAATTAACTGAAACTGACACGATTTTCTTTGTGATAAATCTGCACCAAGGTACAGTCTCGTTCAAGATTCTTCAAACACTGCTGGAGACAGCTGGCAACTCAAGGCCGTTTGTTTACTGTAGTACTTATTATAATATAATACGAAACAACAAAGCCCAACCATTAATTAAGCAACAGGGAACTAAGTAACCAATCACCGATCACTTTTACATTCATTCATAATTTGTACGACGTACTATAGTAAACAAACGGCCTTGAGTTGCCAGCTGTCTCCAGCAGTGTTACGATCAACCTGTTGAACATAAATCAGTATTGGTGGCGCTTCTATGTATACGCTGGATTGCGAGTGTACATGACATCTTGAACTTTCCAGTGTTTGTTCAGTCGTATCTCAAATGTTAGCATATTTGCAGACGTGAGCTTTTCAGGTAAGTTTTCCATACATCTACAATAACCATTTTCTGTATGTCTCAGTTTGGTGGGCCCAAGTGCCATGATTTTAAAAAGTGACCTCTGGCAGTGTCGTTACTAGAACTCAGTCTCAGGCATTCACCATCATTATTTTTATTAGAAGACTTGGACTTAGTGATAGCTGTAAGGAGCATTGTACAGTTACCTCGGTTTCAATTTAGAAGCGACCATCAACAGAAACTTTGTCTCATGGTCATCTACGAGAGCCTGAAGTCTATACATTAGCTGTTTAAACATACACGCACACACAAATACGGTACAGCCAATCATTTTCTGGTTCACAGTAAGTCGGGCAACCAGTCGAGTACACGGGTGCCAGCCACAATAGCCTGAGGTGGAGTGTTATTTCTAGCCTATTACTTTAACGGTGCGACCACTGCTGCCGCCCACTGATACTTCCACCCCTTCTCTGCTTCAAACCCTGCAGGAGCTTCTTGTGCAGTTTCCCTCTGCATTACCGTGCGATCTGGGTGAAACACTCCGAGATGCCTCGCTCCTTGCTAAGTTTTTTGCCTGCCGAATAACCTCCCATTTCTCCTCCTCACTCACTAGTGTGATCCTGAGGGGGCGAGGCTTATCCCCCTGCTTTTGTCCACCACTACCGATACTGCCACCCTTCATACAGCCCTTTATCACTACTACCACTGTCTCCACAACTTCAGTCACCACAGCCTCTACCATTACTACCACCACTAACACTACCACTACCAAACAGTGACACCACCACCAATACTAATACCATCACTACTACACTACACTACCACAACCTCACTCTTTCAACCATCACTATCAGCAGACTTACTCTCTTTCGAACCTCCACCACCACCATGACGCGATGAAATAACTAATTGGAGAACTTTCTCGTTAGTTTAATAGAGCGTCGCCGCCCCTGTCGAGAACACTAATGAGTTTTGCGGGTGAGTCTCACACATACTGTCAGCCCAAAATGTTCAGGTTGTTCCCGCGTGTTTCTTCATGTTTATTGCTGCTTTGTTTACGTATTTTACACTGCTTTCTCACAGCTTTAGTTTTGCATATATATATATACTCATGTGCGTGCGTGCGGCCCTATAGTTCCGATTTAATTAGAACAGTAGACTTTTTTTTCATAGGTGAGTATATCATTAGATGATACATAAGTACATAAGGTTACATTTATAAACACATCAGGTGTTTTGATATTTGTGATTATTTGTATATTTTTTTACAAACACAACATGTATGAATTGCCTGGGGTACTGCAGGAGTAGCAGCAGCAGCAGCAGCAACAGTAGCAGCGGGGGCGGTGGTGATGGCGGCGGCTTGAACTTTTGTTTACGTTTTATGTTTAAAATCCTTGCAAAACAGTACCCGAGTTCATACGTGCTCGTATGCATTTAACATGTTTTGTGTATACCAGACAAACGGTCATAAGCAAGAGAGAAGTCATTCATATGTATTGTTTATGAATAAAACAGCACACACACATTTGGTGTACGTATGTTGGTTACGCATGGCTGAGCTTATTTGTGATGGGCATGTAAGTGTAAATGGTAAATACTGTGTGTCCGCATGTTAGCACTTGTGGTTATGCCAAAATACTGTATGTTATTAATTCTGTTTTGTGTGTGTGTGTTTTTTTGGACCAAATGATGTTCGTCTGGAATATAGTCACAAAATACTGCCTCTCCACCTCCAGCAGACACAACTTAAGGCCTCCAGGAGCGTCCAACAAGACAAACTCCAAATCTTTGTGACACAGAGGTGGGTTCGCGGAGCAGCCAGTCTCCACTGGGGATACCAAGTGTCACGCAGCTAAACGAACACCTTCTTGCCAGATGCCATAATCACTTCCTGTAAAAACATGAAGCTGTTCACTCTGTAATTCTCGACTATTCAGAGGTGAAGAAATGCACCAGCCACCCAACTTCATAATACTCTAGGATTTGTTCCTATTCTCTTCTGGTGAGATACTGTGCAAAACTACTTTGTTTCTGTCTGTAAGATATGGCTCCACGTACAGCCTAGCTGGTGGTGGAATAGCATACCCAGGAGGAGCCGTGTTCCTGCAGCTTCAACCATGCTACAGTATTGTGCACAGATACTTGCCACGCCGGGCCTGTGTTTGTTTAAGGTGGCCGTGTTTTTAGAGACGCCTGGGTAAATAGTACTCGTGAGACGAGATTTTACCTGTTACAATACAAACACACACACACACACGCACACACACACACATATATATATATATATATATATATATATATATATATATATATATATATATATATATATATATATATATATATATATATATAATATTATAATGTGTGTGTGTGTGTGTGTGTGTGTGAGGTATAGGAATACCTCTTTATGCGTCTTACTCTAGGTAACCAAACTCAGATCTCGCTTTACCCCCATCTGTATGCAAACATCCGCTACATCGTTTCACTGAAAACAAAGATCGTCGGCGATCCTAAAACAATTGCCAATAATCTCTGCTGATGGGAAACTTAAACCAACATTCAGGTCAGATACACTGCAATGGTTCCCCTGCCGTGGAGTCCCCCTCCACACACCTCACGTCTACGACACAGTGATGGGTCCTGGAGGTGGCACTCACAGTTCACGTCCACGACACAGTGCTGGGTCCTGGAGGTGGGCCTCTCACCGTTCATGTTCACGACACAGTGCTGGGTCCTGGAGGTGGGCCTCTCACTGTTCATGTTGACGGCATAGTGCTGGGTCCTGGAGGTGGCCCTCTCACCGTTCATGATCATGATACAGTGCTGGGTCCTAGAGGTGGCCCTCTCACCGTTCATGTTCACGACACAGTGCTGGGTCCTGGAGGTGGCCCTCTCACCGTTCATGTTCACGACACAGTGCTGGGTCCTAGAGGTGGCCCTCTCACCGTTCATGTTCACGACACAGTGCTGGGTCCTGGAGGTGGCCCTCTCACCGTTCATGTTCACGACACAGTGCTGGGTCCTAGAGGTGGCCCTCTCACCGTTCATGTTCACGACACAGTGCTGGGTCCTGGAGGTGGCCCTCTCACCGTTCATGTTCACGACACAGTGCTGGGTCCTGGAGGTGGCCCTCTCACCATTTATGTTCACGACACAGTGCTGGGTCCTGGAGGTGGCCCTCTCAGCGTTAATGTTCACGACACAGTGCTGGGTCCTGGAGGTGGCCCTCTCACCGTTCATGTTCACGACACAGTGCTGGGTCCTGGAAGTGACCCTCTCACTTTTCATTGCA
Source organism: Homarus gammarus (assembly GCA_958450375.1). Lineage (NCBI taxonomy): Eukaryota > Metazoa > Arthropoda > Malacostraca > Decapoda > Nephropidae > Homarus > Homarus gammarus. The sequence continues at coordinate 479,783 of CAUDMG010000664.1, read as the reverse complement.
CCGGTTTGCACCGGTACAGTATTCCAGAACGGTAGCACCTCAGTCTTTTATTACAAAAAGCAACTCTGTGCTACGTCATTACTCCATCACGTATCTCAGCGCTGTCAAGCCAACAGCCACAGTACGTATTCCAGCTCTGCTCCGTCAGTACACTAGCGTGAGCGCATGAGTGAACCCCGCAGAAATATTGAGTTTATGGCAGCGTTAAATGGAAACATTATCAACACCATATTTTGGGGTCCGAATTTGGTGGAATTTTATGTGAGAATTCAATATGGTTCCCACTGATTTTTGTAGCAAACCATTATTTTATGAATATATATATATATATATATATATATATATATATATATATATATATATATATATATGCAAGTAAATCACTGTAGGTGTGCGTGATCTAGGTATATGCTGATAACCACAAGGAAAGAAGAAAACACGAAGTTCCCAAGCGCTTTCGTGTAATTCACATCTTCAGGGGTGAATTACACGAAAGCGCTTGGGAACTTCGTGTTTTCTTCTTTCCTTGTGGTTATCAGCATATATATATATATATATATATATATACAATCAACACCTCAACCCGCCAGGAATCTAACCCACGGCCCACAAGCCTATGACTTTGACCGGGGTTCGAATCCTGGCGGGTTGAGGTGTTGATTGTATGTAGAAGTCCGCGTGCTTTATTGGGCTAATGAAATATATATATATATATATATATATATATATATATATATATATATATATATATATATATATATATATATATATATATATATATATATATGCTGATAACGCGCCCCTACAGTGATTTACTTGCATATATATATATATATATATATATATATATATATATATATATATATATATCCATATCATAGCAAAATTAGACACGGTTAGGTTAGCTTTAGTTTCTACGAATTGTTTTTTGGTGATTTAAACCAGCAAAAGGTCAAGCCTGGAGAGTTTCACATTCTGTCCTTTAATGAATTATGGACGAAATTTGGTGATTTACTTTAAAAATGGGACGGTTCTTTCCCTTCTTTATCAGTTGCGTTTAATCAGCCTAATGATGTGTATTTCGAGTGTAATGGATGATAACCTCAAGTGAGTCTTAACGCATCCACAGATTAACGGCTGTGCACCATTGGTTAACCGTGTACTGTAAATATAATATATGACTCACGATTGTTTTGTGTTCAGTTTGTTCGTAATCTTGGATTTCAAATATTCATTTCTTATCAAACTGGCCCCAAGCAACCGATCCTGCCTCATTTGCTCGGCATTTTCCTGAAAGCTTCACTTAGTTGTCCCAGATGTGCTGCACTGTCTACCCCCATTTCTCGGGTTCTCGCTTCTCATCAATTCGCTTTGCAGTTTTCGTTCTTATTTTTGTGCCTTAAAAACTGAATAGCTCGCCAAGTAATAAAAGATCTTCTTACCTTTACTCTCTTTTTTTCAGTCTCTTATTTTTGGGTAAACATATACGTAAGACAAACTTTGAGAGTTAACAACGAGATACGACTCTAAATACAAACTAACGTTGAATACGAGGAACTCTGATTATTAACTTGAGTTTCCGGCATAACTTTATGTGTGCACTTAATTAAGACAGACGTCAATTAGTGATTAGGGAAATGAATATACAGGAATAAAACCGTTTTGCACAGAAGATAAATTAATTGGTGGAATGAATTTACGGGGCGAAATTACTAAACTGGACGTATATAATTTTTTTTTTTAAATGATGGGTTTTTCTTAATGCTATATAAATTTTTAGGTGGATGTTAAGTTCTTGCAGGGTAATGAGTTGGTCCAGCCTGCCAGGATAAAATTAAATATGTACTGTATTCCAGGACCGCCTCACATCAGCGAACTTGGTCCCAAGTTCTACTCTGCTGCTGTGGATACTAATGAGACAAAGACGCCGAGGGTCCATGGCCAGAAAATAGTCTAAAAACCGGTATACACTATTATGGAAGGTAACACGATAAGTCACCACATAACAACGTCTTAAATCATCTTCATCGGCTGACCTGTTTATAAATTAAAGAAGTGACACACACACACACACACACACACACACTTATATATATTTATATATATATATATATATATATATATATATATATATATATATATATATATATATATATACAGCATATATATATATATATATATATATATATATATACAGTATATATATATATATATATATATATATATATATATATATATATATATATGTATATATATGCAAGTAATATCATATAGTGCGATATATAGTATATGCTGATAACACCAGTATATAATATAAACACTTCGTATTTATCTATATATCATAGTAGTATATCATATATATATATATATATATACACACGAGTCCTGGTTGGTGAGGTCGTTGATTATATGTTCAAAGTCCGCGTGTTATATAGACTAAAAATGAAGTATATATATGTACCTCGCGTTTCATACCAGCTGGATTCGGTAAAATGCTACTGACATCCTCATAAGAGGCACGGGCACTTTCCCATTGAGGTTCACGGCGCCATCAGCTCGATGAACAGGCTTTGTGTGAAATATAACAGAGTCTAGAACTGCTTTTAGTGTCCTTGTGGCCTAGCCGGTAAGCGTTCCCTAGTCACACCCAGTAGGTCGAGGGTTCGATTCCTTGCTGGTGAGGTCGTTGATTATATGTTCAAAGTCCGCGTGTTATATGGACTAAAAATGAAGTATATATATATACCTCGCGTTTCATACCAGCTGGATTCGGTAAAATTCTACTGACACCACATATATATATATATATATATATATACTATATATATAAATATAACACAAGGTATGTAAGGATATAGATAAGTCAGGTTTGTACAACTCATAGCTTCCTCCCTTCTGTTGGCCGTGAGAAGTTGACCTGTTGAAAGTAGTTTGTATATATTTGAGCGTGAGAGCAAGGCGGTCCACTGACTTTACCGTGGGATGGAGGTACAATATCGCAATTTATTCTCTGAGCTAGACGCGACCCTCGCCCGAGAGGGACCACAGACTAATTGAATTTTGCAAGTTGATATTTCTGATCATTGATGCCGGAATATATATTGGTAACTGTATAGCGTAAAGATACAAACCATTGCTTTCTACAGCATGTATCTCGCTGGGATGAGACTATCTATGATTAATAGCTGATCAAACATATCATATGGCTGCATTAACATTAAAAATTTAAAACCGAAAATGACTGCATTGTTAGACTTTTTCTACCTATAAGCATACCCATACCCATTCAACAACACACTTGCATCCAACTATCGATTTCTCTCAGAGACATAATGATTACTAAAAAACTAGCTTAGCTCCTCGTACGGCCAGATGGTTGGCGACCATTGCGTGAACTTTGCGTCACCAATTGTAAACACCTCAAGAGAGAAACAAAATGCCACATTATAGCGCCCGTACATTTGATGTACTGTATATTATCATTATTTTAAGTTAGTAAGTTGCGTCGGTACTGCTGAATGTTGGGAATTGAATAGAGTTGCAAAATAGCTGATAATAATGACAATGAAAACCAAATAACTACAGTATGTGAATAACTACAACAACAGCTTTAATTATAATAATAATAATAATAATAATAATAATGACAATAATAATAATAATAATAATAACAAACAAATTTTTGGACCGTGTTAAAAAAAATAGGGAAAATTCTTCCTCTCTGTGGTGGACCAGCCGTAAGAGTTAAGACGCAATTTACAACGAGTAACTGGAGTAGGTTTTCTTGTCGTGGAGCCCGAAGACCATTGCAATGGCGCCTCGGTGTGTTCCTTCGGTCTTGAACATGGAGGGTTTCTGGTGAGAGCTGGGTATTGTGGAGGGCTGGATTAACTAGAGTACCCTACACCCGTCCTTGGGGAGTCTTCTAGGTGCTGCCTTCACCCTCCTCCATCCGGGGTCTTTATCTTCAGGTAAGTCGCTCTGAGGTTCTTCCTGCGTTGGGTTGTAAGATGCGTCGTTATTATTATTATTAATATTATTATTATTATGTTATTATTATTATTATTATTTATAATATATTTATATTTTTATTTATATTGTTGTATTTATTGTATGTTGTTGTTTTGATTGTCGATTATTTAGAATAAGTTCAAAGTCACTGTACGGAACTTTGATACTGCAAAAGCCGATTAAGTTTAAAGTTATAGTGAGATATAAATTTACCAGGAAGATATTTAATACTGATTAACAAATAAACCAGAAAAAATAAATGGGGTGGGACTATTAAAAACAAAGACAATTAGATCCTGTTTGACCCAAAAGAAGTGAGAGATGGACAGAGTACGCAGAAAAACTGTGTAATGATAAGGCTAGAGTGGAAGTATGAAACGAACAGGAAATGAAGATGTTTAGTGGTTATTAACGTTGAAAACCTTTCCAATATTGTTACACGCACGCACGCACGCACACACACACACACACACACACACACACTCAGAGGAAGACTGTTGGTAAAGACAACTTTATCTCCCCCTCATCCCTACCCTACCTTACCAACTTTCGTGGGCACTCCACTAACCGCTCTATCACCAGCAATGTTCACCACAAACATCTCAGTAAGTGGGAACACGTTTTTGCGGCTGGGTTAGTGCTACGTAGATTGTCAGAGGAAACTACTTGTTTCTTCTTCGTTTCTTCTTATCTTTTTCTTTTTAACCCATAATAGTGTTCTTAGCTGGGTTCTCAACAGCCAGACACTAAGATGGTCTGTAGAAAGGTAATTGTGAAGGATGTAACGCAGGGTTCTGGAGAAACACAAGTAAATTGATATGTTATGGATCTACTTTGACGATTTAGGAAACGCCACTAGAGTGCAGGGAGTAAGAATGGAAGAAAAAAAGGTTAGAATAAAGAAATATGAAGAGTTGTTTGCCTCTTCCATGCGTAAGACTGAAGGCAAAAGAACAATGTGCAGTCATCACGCAGAATTATACTTGATTTATTACAATAAAAGAAAGTGTTCCAGGACCCGCTAGGAGTACAGCCAAGTGACCGTACAGTAATGTTGTTAACATAGATCGTCGCCACCAGCTTGAAATTTTGGTGGGAATGTACTAAGTGACCGTGTAACTCATGACGCAGTTTAAGCCAATGAATGAATTGATAAATAGTGTAATAATAGATGAAGTATCTTATGGATAAACATAACACCGTAAAAGAACTAAAAATAGATATAAAGGAACAGTAAAAGAAGATGCAGACAAATGCTGAAAATTATGTCATTTGTTGACGTATTAATGAAAAATGCAGGAGGTAGTGCAGGGAGCAGAGCGAATGTGGGATGTGTTGATAGTTATTACAATAAGTTGATGATGAGTGATAAATATGAGTGACATTAAATGTTAAACGTTCTGTTGTAACTAATATTAATAAGGAGTGAGAGGGGAGAGAAACTGATGGAATAGTGTAAACGTTTAGAGCTATAGAACGTGGAGAAATAAATACGGCAAATAAATTAAATGAAAAAGTAATTATCGTAAGTCGAGGTAACAGGTGTGACAGACAGACGGTTCGTAGTGTCTTGCAATAAATATAAGAACCTGTAGTGGAAGTAAGGTACATAAAGTTTGAAAAGATGCAGTGATTATTCTTCAGGCCAAAAGAAAACGTATTCAGGATCAATTCAAAACCAATGGAAAAAACACCCAGAGTCTTCTGAGCAAGGGAAATATATATAGTAAAGTGGACGCTGAGAGATTCATGATCACAAGTTTCAAAGAGAGAGAGAAAAGAAAGATGGTTTTATTGACGACCGAGGTTCTGTAGGGCAAACATCCCCCATGAATATAAAGAGCTGTAAAAATCTAGAAAAGTTAGACAAAAGCATAACTGTCTCAGTAAAATCCTATGACAGCCCTAATGAAAATGGAATTAGTACGAACATAAAGGTATATGAAGGGGATGAAACTCTCTGAATCAGTGAAGGGCTTACAGGGTATACAGAGAGAGTAAAAGATATGTGGGAGTAATCTTAGGTATAAATAAAGGGTTACAGGATGAAGCTGATGGTTAGAGCGAGATGTGTCATGCCGCGGTGTTGGGTAGTGTATTGCACAGCTAAATTGTGAGAGAAGTGAGTTTGAAGAAGGGAGTGTTACGGGAGGATTATCTTCTGCATGTATGTTATAGCATGGATGTGTTAATGACCAGAATAGCTGCAGGTCATTGTGAGGAAAATCGGTAGAATATCTAAAAGCAAAGAGTTGAGGCCTTACGGATAATACAAGTAAGGGTGGTGCTGTTAACATACAGGATCAGAGGTTAGAGTGTGAGACATCGCCGAGATTTAGTGTAATGGAGAGGTTCATGGGTTTGGCATACAGTATGTCTTCAGAGAGTTGTGGGTGCACGAAGGAATGGATTCTGAGATGCTCGACAGAATTTTCAATGGTAGACCAAGTGCACCCTTGGGATGGAGGAGGAGGAGGAGGGGGGTGAGTGAGTGAATGTGAATTTACGAGCATCAATCAACTTATCCTGACTTGTATGAGTACGAACACGACGTTAAAGTGTAATATGAGCATGGCGAGGGCAGCAAAATTCCTGTAGAGAAACAAATTTGAGATTTAGGTGTGAAATGAAAAGTGTGAACAGCGTTAGTCATGCTATAATGTAAGAAAGGAATGATTACACAGGGGTAGTTCTAATGTACTTCGTAAATTATGTTTATATGAAAAACAGATGAAAAAGGCTGATGAAAAGAGTGGGTAGGAGTAAGATGACAGGAAGGGAGAGAATAAACAGATTGTGAACCAAGATGGGAAGAAACAGAGAATGTAAAGGACAAAGGGGTGGGTATGGGTGAGCGTTGTATCACTCGTCGTAGTAACAACTCTCTCAAGTGTATTACGTGATTTAGATGTAATGCGAATTGTGTGTTATCGCAAGATGGCCTTAAATGTAATAAAAAGATGACCTTGATGCAATATATTAACTCACCATGAATGTAACATTTCCCTAACCAAACCAAATTTATTACGATTGACCAATTCATCGCATTTAAAATCATTTTTTATTTCACGTATTGTTTTTATTAGATTTGCTTTCAGTTAACATGTATGATAATTAAGGTCAGTGACATTATTTGAAGTTGTCCTCAGCGTTCTGTGTTAGGTGAGGATATGGACGCGTGGAATACACCCGCGGTAATGACCCCCTGTTAAATCACAGGGATACACGGGGTTGTGAACATAGACAAGAAAAAGGCTGATAGTTAACAGAAAATCTACCTTTTTGTTATATTATATGATATTCCTCTTTACTGTTTTTATCTACGTTGATCCAACTGAGAAGTGATTATTTATTCATTATTCAGAAATTGTTGTGGGTTTACAATTCTCTGCCTTACTACTTGTTACATTTCAGTTACTCCAGGGTCATTGTACCTCCTCCTCAGAGAGCTTCACCCTTAACCCGTCTCATAGATGCTTTATTGGTCTTCCGCATCACCTTTCCCCCTCTCTACCAATCAAAACACCTCGGTGTATTTCTCCAATTATCACTGGTGGCTAATATTCCCCACTGCATATCAGAGTATACCTCTTTTTATTTTCGTATTCATCACTGGTAGTGAGAACTCCTTCCTATGCATCACCACTCACCACTTGTGGTCAATGTTTCTCAGACTTCTCATGACTCCTCAATCGTTTGAATCTTTTATACTCCTCACCAGTTATCAGTGTTCCTCAGTTACTGTTTTAGTGTCAACAATTTCCTTGCTCCACCTCTTTGCTCCTTACTAATTCTCATATTCCTTAGATCTGCTCTTCTCATTCAAACGAGTCTGAAACATTCTTAATATTCCTCACTCGTTGTCAGTATGTCTTCAGCCCCTTCAGTGATCTTCAGTAGAGCGTCTCTGCCATGTGGGGATCGTAGGCCCGGCACGGCGTCTCGGCTTCCATACAAGAAATTCCTTGGAGCGTAAAAATTAAAAGGGAGGTCAGTAATGGCATATATCCGTAACGGGACCTGACGTCATGGTGGTGTACTTGTGTTACGGAGGGACGAGTGAGGGGATGTATAGAGAATGGGGTGAAGGGGATGTGTGACGATGGAGACAAGGGAGAAGGCATGCTTAACAGGAAAGGATAAAGGGATTATTTAGGGGTGGGGACAAAGGAATAATTAAGGAAGGTGCGGGGGTATAAGAGGCATCTGGAAGAAGGGTTAACGGGGATGGTCAAAGGGAAATGCTAAAGGTTGACTGAGTAGGGAGTGGAGGTTATATGTGTTTGTGGGGGGGGGGGGGGTGTCTGAAGGAACGGGCCTACGGGTATTGGGAATAAATTGGAGAGGTAGAAAGAGATGAAAGGGGATAATTTCAGGATGGGATATTTCGGGAAAGATTGTGTGTTAGGGACCGTGGGGGAGAGAAGTCTATAGGAGAGGTGAGGATGTAATTGGGGGAAGGAAGTTTAGGGAAAAGGATAAATATCGTGTCTGGGGAAGGGTATGGGCGAGTCCTAGCTTAGGGAAGGGTGAAGCGAAGACTATCTCCGATGATGGAAGACCTGAGGAAGGTAGGAGACCACAGCAAAAGACGAGACGAAAAGGAAGAGCGGTAGAGGTAAGTGGAGATAGACGGAGGAGAGAAGTAATCACAACTCGGGATAAGGGAAGCAGAAGGAGGAAGAGGGGAGAGGGAAAGGTAATGAACGAGTAGGGAAGACAAGGGTAGCAGTAAAAGGGGAGAGAAGGGGAAGAATTTGGTTCTAGATATAGATGAGAGTTGAAATCGTCAGGGTTGAGGGGAACTTTTCATGTCATTTCCTCAGTAAATGTTGAGAGGGTTGAGGAAATTTTTTCTCCTGGTGTGTGTTGAGAAGGGAATATGGCGGTCAGTTCTGCATGCGTTCCTTGTAATTAAAGCGATACATTGATGTAATGCGTAAAATATTCCAGTGCTGTGAGAGCTGCTGTCAACATTGTTCATAACAGGTACGAGATGAATAATATGCTGTCATGTTGCTACATGTATATGTTATAACTCGAAGAAATGACACCACACACACACATTCATATACTGTATATATATATATATATATATATATATATATATATATATATATATATATATATATATATATAATATATATATATATGCAAGTAAATCACTGTATATATATATATATTGTGTGGGTGTGTGTTTCTGAAGGAAGGGAACTGGTTCCGATTTTAAGTAAGAGTATGACAAGGATGTGTTCTTGCAGTAAGATGACCTGGTAGATAATTCAACAGACATCTTACCGTGATAGTGACTGAGTTTAGAATAATAGGAAGTAATGAATGTGGAAAAAACGAAATGCTAAAAATATGACGGACAAAAGAGACGGGATAAGGATTAATTTGAAAGGTGGTAGAATGGAGAAAGTGAGTTGCTTTAAGCGTTGTTGTTGATGTTACAATGTATTACTTCGCTTCAACAACTAAGGTTAAACTTTGGACACGTATTCTAAATTATTATGTACACTAGTCATCAACTGTTAAAATATGAGAAAGAAACATCGCCTCGTTATAGGTAACAAGTCCACATTTACGTTATAATGGAGTATTGCGCTTCAACTACTTTGATCTGGCGTGTTACTCTTGGCTGGTACTGAATAAGGCAGATGCATCTCCCTGGTTGTAGGTGTCTGGTGTTTTAGAAAATTAGATACTGGGTGATCAATTTAATCTGTGACTAGTTGAGGGGAAGGTAATAGGAGAGAGAGAGAGAGAGAG
>CAUDMG010000664.1:435000-465000 GCA_958450375.1 Homarus gammarus | reverse complement strand
CCACTGCCATTACCATCTATTAATTTTAAATAAACCCCAAGTCAAGTGAGAAATTAAAGTCCAGTAAATTCCGACCGGTTACATATATATATATATGTATATATATATATATATATATATATATATAATATATATATATATATATATATATATATATATACACACAGAAAGTGGGGTTATATCAACAGTAGTATAGTAAGCCTAATTGAGTAAAATCCATTGTGGAAGACTAATTATTTACTGGATCGAGCTGATTAAGTTGAGAATAATAATATCAGTGAAAGCCAAGTTTTGGGCCGAGATATGCAAGACAAGTCTTTGACTGAGAAATATGATTTTTTCCCTAATAAAAACCTCTAAGAGTAATTACAAAACGTAGAACTTCATAGAATCTCTCAATTTACTATTAATGAGAACAAAGAAAGAAACACGCACACCCACGTTCTACACTACTTGAGTCTCTAGCAGTATCAAAGAGTCTCTGATTTTTTTTTTATGGAAAGAGAAAGGTCAAGTCACTATTAACTGTTGTCGGATAAATCCACCCCCCCCCCCCCCCTTCCCTCCCTCCCTTTAGAACAACACGGACTCGTGCGTCAACAATACAACGTACCTCGGTTGCAGCCTTGACTATAGTAAACAAACATGTTGGGTGGCGTATGGTACAATGGGTGAGACAAACTATCAGTATATGTCCTTGTGGTGCTGCAGGGCAAGTCAAACACTGTCAAGCTACTAGATATGACCATGTCCGCAACACACTGCCGTCCATCAATAACATTGGACCAGAGGGGAACAGCTGTGTACACAATCATTCAATCCTGAATTCTACATTGACGATATCGGCCATGTCCACACCTCGCTTACCCCTCATCCCCCGGCACAACCCTTCCGCTAAAACTCTTTTATATTACTTTGATAGTTTCTCCGGTATTGCTACTCTTCTTTCTCTCTCTTTATATCTCTTTCCCCAGCTGAACTCTGCCTGTGTATACCAACATTCCTCTTCTCTTCTCATTTTGCACCAAAACGCTCTTTCAACTGATCAAACTTTTGTTTCTTACTACACAATAATTTTATAATAATGGCTGTTTCATCGGCATTCTTGTTACCATTCTTTGACATCCTATATTTCTTTATCTTACTCATTTTTCAATTTCTCGTTCTCCTCATTGCCTTCTCTCTTTCTTTGTATACCTTCTCTCCTCTTTTTTTCCCCACTTTGTCGTCTCCCCACCAAGGTGTCATCAGCACAATAGTGCCCGTCAGTAGAATGAACGAGGATGGCGCGTCCCATTGCACCTCAAGGCACCCGAAGAATTTCTTGGAGTGCTGGATTGTACCCCAACACCTGTGATATTGTAGGACGCCCGTCTGTTGTTATTAGTAAAGTATTAATATAATGTTTTATCATCTAGAATCTAGATTCTAGTTCAAGAAGCAGCGTTAGTATCAGTCCGTCATCGGAAACTAAGAAGCGAATTATAATAGTCAGTGATTTTGTACAAAGCTTAAGGCGGCATTTAAAAGAAACATAATTGAAGATTTAAAAAAAAAATTCAGATTGATTGAAATAAAAAGAATTACTATAATGATGCGGAAACTTTGCTTTCAAACTACGTAAAAGACTTGTCCAAAATAAAAGTACTGATTGAATGCTCCTTGTGAATAAATTGGAACAGAAAGATTAGTAGAGTGATTTTCATTGATTCCGTGATCATTGTATTCATACTGTACCTTTATTTTATTGTTGATTTGTGTACCAGGGTCTATTCAAACAAGATTTAGCTCCTATGTACAGTACCTCTGAAAAATGTCTGCTAACTCCGCGGAAGCACAAATTCCGAACTGGCGGCTGGTGGTCATTTTCGCCATATGGCCGGTGATAACTTTTGAACTAGATACACTAAAATCATAAATAAAGGGCCATTTTCCACTATTTTTTTAGTGAGAAATCTGATGGAATGGGAAATTTTTAGTTTGGGCACCATCTTGACATCCAAATCCAAAATGGCGGCCATCACAAAATGCCACCAATCGTAAAGAAAATCATAATATTATTGAGAAAATTAAAAGTGGTATATTCTGGATAAAACCTAACCCTTGAATCACATCTAAATGGTGTAGATGAAAGACATTTTGATGTGGAAGGGTCCCGAGAAAGGAAGGATTTCGTCGAACATGTTTGAGTTTTCGCTTTTAAGCTCACGCAGCAACACATACACAGGCTGATCACCAACGATGACAGCGAAAGGCATCTTTTTATCTTCGATCGATTTTGCAACTTTGCTCATAACATCAAAAAGAGTCGTCTTATTGGGTGGGTGAGGGTAGGTCATGTAATATATCGCTCGGCTCTTCTCAATTGTTTCCGATATATTGGCTTGAAAACCAGAAAAAACTAAGCACAGTTTGTTCTTCTGGCTTTGGTCTGTTTCTATTATCTTTGGCTCTGTCCAAGGCATGAATGACGCCACGAGTCCTTTGCATTGATGTGTCTGGAATTCCGTCATCTTCTGGCTCCTGCCTGATAGGTGGCTCTCCACGTGTCCTTGTTTTGTAAGGGCCAATTCTCTGCATGTCACTTCCGAGTTCTTTGATTCGTTTGTAATCAGGTAAAACACGGTACGGTGAGGTCAGTGGTAATTATGTACTGTATATAGCTTGGCAATTGCCTGTAATGTCCATATATTTTTTGAACGAAAAATTTTCATGTTTCGTCAAGGGTATGTCATCTAAAACTGTTGTATTCATGCTGACACTCCTGCACAAGTCAGGCCGCACCTCGATTATGCGGTTCAGTTCTGGTGCCCTTATTATAGAATGGATATCAATTCACATGAGTCGGTGCAGCGAAGAATGACGAAAATGATTCCGGGACTTAGAAACCTTCTATATCAGGATAGGTTAAAGAAACTAAACTTGCATTTATGAATTTATTATGGACAAATTCTGTATCTTTAAAACTCCTCTGAAATTTGTCATACACAGGAAAAAACGTATAACCAAACCCATTTTTACCCGTGGCCTCTGTTACGAACTTTCACATTTTAATTATAAACAAACGAAAATTTGCGGCCATATCTTTCCCGAGGAGACCTCTACAGTAATATTGGGCTGGTTGGCAGACCCTTGGGAATTGTCGGTGTTCCCTGCCTTTATGGCCGCCTCACTTAATGATAAAGGTATATTTATTCATACTTTTTAGATAATACTTTTCTTCCTCATTGTAAATTTATATGAAATTGCAGTCACAAAGTTATAAATAATTTATTAGACATAACTCAAGAATAGAAGAAAATTTTCCATTGCTTTTATGTTTCATCGCCATCAGTTTTGAACTGATATATTATTAATACTCAACAATCTATTGTGATGTAGATGATAGTGTAATTGATGTCGTGTAAATGAGGTGCAGCAGTCACTGGCATAGGCTATGAGCTGCCCCTCAATAATAAACCCGACAATGCCGGCTTCCCCAGCTAGTGTAAGAATAATGACATTTTATTCTAGGTGATTATTACCTTAATCATTGAAACACCTTCGTCTGTTCTATATCGTTGCTTTGGGGATTAGATTCATAGTTCTTATGGGGATTAGATACATAGCTTTTGTGGCTTCTTGTCAAGGGAAAGGCTGGAGTCAAATTTATTTTACGAATACATCTTTCCTGACTTATCCAATCTGTAACTTACCTCATGCAAATCGAACAGGGAATATGCTATGAACAGTCCTGTAATGTCGAATATAGTAAGAAGAATGACGAAGACAAAGGAATGATTTGTGTCATGCTGAAAGTCACGACCATATTTTTCTTTATATTTTGTAGTGTATTCCTCATACTGTCTGAAAAATGAACTTTGCAGCTTTCATTTTTTATCTTAATTAATATCTGGGTGTAGTGTATAATTTAATATTGCATTAGTTTCATAATTGGGGTTGAGTTCAACTACTGTACATGTGTTCGTGAAATGTTTAAAAAATAGCAATATTCCTTTATATTAAATGTCTGCTCGTATGTGTTCTTAAACGAAATGCAGTTCCAAATCTTAATGTTTAATTGATTTATTCAAGAATGAAGTCAGACGCTTCAGAGATAATTGCCCGATTAAGCCTTGCATCGTAAAGATCAGTTTTGTGACTGATTGTTTTTATCTTTAGTTCTTTTGTAGTTTGTATTATGTTTATCTCTGTGATCATTTCTATATGTTGTCCAGTTAAAAATACGAAAATAAATAAACTATAGTGAGGTTATCGCTTTGTCGCAATAATATCTGAAATGAAGGACACGTACACACAGTAAAAATATGGCTTTTTTTTTTTTACATATACTGTACAGTACACCGAGGCTGTGAAGACGACACCAAGACGCTAAGAGAAAGGACGAATAAGAAGCCTACTAACCACATTTGGAAATGGGAGCTTCCAACACTCACATCTCCATACTTGATAAGTTCAAGGCAGCCATAGATCGTATTAGGACTAAGGGAGGGATCCCTATCATATGCGGTGTCCTGCCTAGAAGGAGAGTTGGCAGTGAATGGTTGTCAAGGGCAGTTGGCGTTAACGACCGTCTTGACAGATATTGCAAGTCAATATCAGTCCCATTCATTGACAACTGGGACAACTTCTATGGCAGAAGGGACCTTTATGCTAGGGATGGGGTGCACCTGTCTAGGGATGGAGTAGCAACCCTGGCTGGGGCTCTAGAGGGGGCAGTTCAAAAGATATCGAAGTCTTTAAACTGCTAAGAGAACATAGGGGCATGGGGGTGGAGGAGACTGCAGTGGGAGCGGGTAAACAAGGCGAAAGATTACAGGGAAATAGTGTTTGGAATGATGACATAACTAAATTAGACAGGGAGTTTAAAACTAAACGCGGTAAGGGGGGGACTCAGAACACGACTAACTTAAATGTATATTACGCGAACAGTAGAAGTATGAGAAACAAAATGGATGATATTAGGGCCTTGGTATGTACCGAAGAAATCGATATAATTGCATTCACTGAAACATGGATCAACCTAGACACACGTGAATTACCAGTCGAATACCAAATTGCGGGTTACAAACTGTTCCATACCGATAGGCAGACCAGGAAAGGAGGCGGAGTAGCAATCTATGTTAGGGATAATCTGAAGTGTGAAATAAATAAGGAAATAAAAACTGAGAGGAATACAGAAACAATTTGGAGAGAATTAAGCGACGGTCGGGAAAAATTAATCACAGGAGTAATATATAGACCCCCCAATCTTGATAGCGTCAATGAGCGACTTATCTGGGATGAAATGCGCAGGGCTTCCATACACAACAAAGTCTGTATAGTAGGCGACTTTAACCTTGGCCAAATAGATTGGACCGACCTTACGGGTAACTCAGAATCAGAGGATTTTCTCGAGACGATCCAGGACTGTTTCCTAAGTCAACATATAACCGAACCCACACGGGGTAATAATATATTGGATTTAGTTTTGTCAAACAGAGAAAACCTCATTAGCAATGTCGAGGTAGGGAATGAACTTGCAAACAGCGATCACAAAGAAATTCGATTCCAGTTAGATTTTCAGGGCAGACGTAAGGAAAATTCCACTAAAGTACCAGATTTCAGAAGGGCAAACTTTGACAGTTTAAAGAGGCAGCTGAGAGAGGGGGTGTCGCGCTTGGCCGTGAACCTGACAGATGACACCGACCTGATAACGAGATCTGAGACTGCCGAGTTCCACGACAATTTAAATAGTGAGTTACTTAATGCACAAAGGCAGAACATACCATACAAAAAACTCAGATCAAACAACAATGACCCTAAATGGATAAATAATTATTTAAAGAACATCATTGGCCAAAGGAAGGCTATAGGTAGAAGGATAAATCGTGGCGAAATTCACCTCCGGGACTATTATAGGGTATTGGCGAGTAGGGTTAAAACCGAGATAAGGAAAGCAAAGAGGAATAATGAGGTAAGGATAGCAAGGGAGGCAAAGACAAACCCCAAAGGATTCTACCAAATGTATCAAACTAAAACACGAGAAAAGATTGGACCAATACGGTCAGACTCCGGCGAGCTCACTGATAACGACGGAGAAATGAGCAATAATTTGAATAAATATTTTTCAACAGTTTTCACCACCGAAAATTTAAACATGATACCCGAGGCACCGACTCTATTCAGAGATAGTGAAGAAAACAAATTAAGTGAGATAGTAGTGACTAGTAACGATGTTAGTAAGCAAATAGACAAACTAAAGCCTAATAAGTCACCTGGTCCCGATGAGATATTTGCCAGAGTATTAAAGGAATGTAAGGAAGAGCTTAGTATGCCCTTAGCAAAGTTGTTTAACATGTCCTTAAAAACAGGTGTAGTACCAGAATCCTGGAGGATAGCGAATGTAATACCGATCTTCAAGAAGGGGGATAGATCACTATCCTCTAACTACCGCCCAATCAGTCTAACATCAATAGTAGGCAAATTACTGGAAGCAATCATTTCAAACTCTATTCGAAATCACCTGGAGAAGCACGGATTGATCAATGATTCCCAGCATGGCTTCACAAGCGGACGTTCTTGCCTAACTAATCTATTAACATTCTTTTCATCAGTTTTCGAAACAGTGGACGAGGGGCACAATTATGATGTGGTATATCTCGACTTTAGCAAAGCCTTCGACAGAGTACCCCACGCAAGACTAATTAGAAAGGTAGAAGCTCATGGCATCAAAGGTGACATCCTTAAATGGATTAGGGCGTGGTTACAGGACAGGAAACAGCGAGTGAGCATTAACGGCACTAAGTCCCATTGGAGCAACGTCACAAGTGGAGTTCCCCAAGGCTCAGTACTTGGACCATTATTGTTTATTATATACATAAACGACATAGATATCGGCATAGACAGCAACATAAGTAAATTTGCTGATGATACTAAAATAGGACGTGTTATCAAATCTGACGAGGACTCGGCAAAACTACAGGAGGATCTAAACAAATTTTTCGAATGGTCTGAAAAATGGCAGATGAAATTCAACATCGACAAATGTAAAGTACTCAGTATAGGAAATGTAAACAGGGAAACCAGATACCAGATGAACAACGATGCCATAGAGAAATCCGACTGCGAGAGAGATTTAGGAGTAATGATAAGTAGGAACCTTAAGCCAAGTAAACAATGTGTTTTTGCTCGTAACAAGGCTAATAAAGTACTTGGGTTCATACAAAGGAGTGTTAGTTACAAGACTAGCAAGGTCATCCTAAAACTGTATCTTGCTCTTGTGAGACCACACCTGGATTACGCAGTCCAGTTCTGGTCACCGTATTACAGAATGGATATAGAATCCTTGGAAAGAATTCAGAGGAGAATGACAAGACTAATCCCGGGCATTAGGAACCTTGAGTATAGAGACAGGTTAAAGCATCTTAATTTGCACTCCCTTGAGAGATGTAGAGCGAGGGGCGACCTGATAGAGGTGTATAAGTTGAAGGCAGGGCTAAACAAAGGGGACATTACAAAGGTACTCAAATTATCCAACCAGGAGCGAACTCGTAACAATGGTTTTAAATTGGACAAATTTAGATTTAGGCGTGAAATAGGTAAACACTGGTTTGGAAACAGAGTAGTGGATGAATGGAACAAGTTACCAAATATCATCATTAACTCGAATACGCTGAATTGCTTCAAACATAGGTTGGATGCTCATATGAGCAATAGGGGTTGAGTGTAAACGGGACTGCCCAGTATGGGCCAATAGGCCCGCTGCAGTTTCCTCCATTCTTATGTTCTTATGTACTAAAGATAATGGTTTGGTGTGCTCTTCAGGCTCATTATGTTTACTGTTCTGTTATACCTCCCCCCCCCCCCCCCCCCACAAGGTGCAACTCCATCTAGTGCCCAATTTTACGCTACCTCGTCGGGGGTGTGGGGGACTAGAACGAACCACTTTCAAATACCTGAGATGGGAATAAAGTTCCCATCTTGTAACTTTAAATAGGGAGGTTGAACGTGGATCGTTGCTAAACACGCATATTCCACAGGCTGTACCAGTGTGAGGTATGAGCTGTCTTTACAACCCATAGTTCATTCCCAACGTTTTCTACCTCCCTTTAATTAATCTTCTGATGATAAAAGGCTTGGGACATCTATTCTTATTAACTTCATCTCTTGCCCTTGAACAGTCATGAACAAACACAATAAACAATTTTCGGGCGTTCCTGTTGGATAATCCTCACCAAAAGGTCCAAGTGATTGCTTCCCGCGCTTGTGGGCAGTGTTCCATCGAGAGCTAGCAAGTAGTGTCTGAGCAAAAACAAAGCCTTGGATATTAAACACTATGGACAGATTAAGAATGAACGAGCACAAAATCAAGAATGCAAAATGGAATGTGAGTACATTATATGAGGCCGGTAGTAATGCAAATGTTTGTAGGGAAATGAAAAGATTGCAGTGGGACATTCTAGGATTAAATGAAGTAAGATGGACAGGTTCGAATACCATAAGCGGTGAAAATTTTTACTTCATATATTACGGTGTTGGTATTCTTGTAAACCAGAAGTTGACCAGTAGTGTAAAAGGATATTAGGCAGTGCCAGATAGAGTTTTGTTAGATCAAGTTTAATATAAAACCCACGAACTTGGCAATAATACAGGTTTATGTACCCAGAAATGATAGTGAGAATGAAGTCTGGAAAATTTTATGAAGATTTAAAGGAAACAAACTGCACCGTCAAGTTTAATGAATGGGTGATTTTAACGCAAAAGTTGGGGAAGGGAAAGTAGCACCAGGAGTAGGACCTCGTGGGTTAGGTAATGGAAATGAGAGAGGTGAAATATTAATTTATTTTGGCAAGGAAAACAAGATGAG
Organism: Homarus gammarus; assembly: GCA_958450375.1. Classification (NCBI taxonomy): domain Eukaryota; kingdom Metazoa; phylum Arthropoda; class Malacostraca; order Decapoda; family Nephropidae; genus Homarus; species Homarus gammarus. The sequence goes on along the minus strand of CAUDMG010000664.1, from coordinate 456,152 downwards.
TAATTATAACACCCTAGGCGTCACTATATATAGATCTCATCCCAGGACAATGTAAATAACATTGTCCGAGATCAAATAGATTACATTTTGATTAAGAAAAAAAAAAAATCAATAACCCGAACCAAATTGTGGGTCAGATCATTTCCCAGTAGAGTTTAGTGAGGCTGAAACTTCAAAAATTAAAAAAAAAAGTTTGGACAAAATCAAATGAGATTTAGAGAAGCTCCAAACATGGGCAGGGATAGAATATGCAATTGAAACCGAAAATAGAATTTCAGTATTGTTAAAGGGTGAGGATGACTTTGATAAACAGGGAACTTAAACAATAGGAAAATTTTATATATTTGGGAAGTAACATTAGCTGTGATGGTAGATGTGCGGGAGAATTCATTAGAAGAATAGGTCAAGCAAAAACTGCATTTAATAATCTATAGGACCTAATGAAAATGGGCAATAAATTAAACTTAAGAAAAAGACTGCCGATAGGACATACTGTATATAGTGAGTACACTTTCAGCAGATACCAGAAAGAGGTTAAAGGTCTTTGAAATGTTGTGTTACAGGAAAACAAATGAAGAACTACCAAGGTTAGCCAAAACTTCAAGCCTACCTGAAATGTACACATAAAGGAAAATGAGATACTTTGGTCATATTATTAGGAATGTGGGGATAATAACATAAATATTAATGGGCAAAGTTGGGGGTAGGAAGGTCAGGGAAGGCGGAGACTGGGATGGATGAATTAAATTAAAACTGGGTCCCCAGAGATACAAAATATTAAATGGTTGGTTGAATTATATTGATACATCCTTACATAAGTTAGTCATATATAATAGTATATTTCACGTTTCACTTCTTTCCCGATGCATCAAAATAATCTGTTCGTGTGCTTAATAAGACAACTTGTATGAGTTATTCTCAAAGTTATGCCTTAACAACAAAATTGTTCACCTGCTTGTAATGTATCTTGTGTACTCAGTTTAACTTTCCTTCAATAGCATATAACCCTTGTTGCCTAGTAAAATTGTACTCAATGTTTTAATCGGCTTCACTGTAATATTATCTTTGTCGTTATTTGCAAACTACAGGGTGTAACAAAAGTCCGGAATTATAGGTTTATTTTATTAAATGTTTAAATTGTAGTCTGTGGAGTGTCAAACAGTTATAAACACGTTGTTTTATACTTTCAGCGACAGCGCACAATGGATCTAGACTGGTTTTGTTACATTACACTTGAATACGGGTTTTCAGTACCTTAATTGTTCGCGGACGGTCGGTGTACACAACTAATTTCAAATGGTTCCATAAGATAAAGTCTGGTGATCTGGGGGCCATTCCACTGGTCCACGTCGACTGATCCATTTTCCTGGTATCTCGGAATCTAACCACCAAATTAGTTTACAAAAGCATATGATCTAGACCTTTCTTACACACCTGTATATCATTGCGATATATTATATATATTAGAAGAACTTTAATATCTCCTTGAATCTACTTGCCACACACAGTTACTTGAATGTACATAATATAATGTCTTGTAAAGAAACTATAAGCTTATATATATATATATATATATTTATTTCATTAGCCCAATAAAGCACGCGGACTTCTACATACAATCAACACCTCAACCCGCCAGGATTCGAACCCACTGCCCACAAGCCTATGACTGTGACCGGGGAACGCTAACCGCTGGACCACCAGGATACAAAAGCAGTCCTAGACTTTGTTATATTTCACACAAAGCTTTGTGTGAGACAACAGGGGTAAGGAAGTTAACTGTATAAATGATTCCTTACCGGCGGTAAATAATTAAAGGGAAAAACATTCGACTCAAAGGAAAACTAAATAAATTCACAAGGAATGTTATATGAAAAGGTCACGAAGAATAGCGTATGTTCAAAATGTATAAAACATACTGTATCTAGTGGGTTCCGGGGGGTAACTTCCCACCAAGTAATGGCTCACATCAGTTTAATATTTTCTCTAAGTAAGGTGACAAGCACACACTGAACAAGGAGAGGAATACTGTAGTTAAAAGAGCAGAGTTCTGACAGAGCGTTGACTTTGCGACGTAGTACCTGGTGGTTCCAGCCAACTCCCTTGTCAGTATGAGGCTGATTGATTGCGTGAACTCGACAGGTAAAGGGCATCAGCCAATAGTCGTTGACAAGTAACTACACACCTCTAAGTTTTTAACTGAAACACGAAAAGCGCTGTTTGTGTGGCCGCGAGTGCAGGGTATTGTGTACACTGATATATAGATCCAGCAACACCTTCCGCATTTTCTCCATTTGTTTCTTCCAATTACAATATACAAAACCAGGACTATTATGTTGGTGACAGCGGCAGAGAGAGAGAGAGAGAGAGACGAGGTTGATGACTTCGGTGATGTATTGCTCTCTGACCTTTACTTGTGTACACGGTGTTTCTGTGTATTGCTCAACGGGTCGTCATGTTTTATTCAGTCTTTTTGAGTTTGGTTTTCTATAACATTATTTCTATATACAATATAATAAACTACTGATTTGATGCTACTTAACTACCATCAAGGTTCACAGCAACTATGGTCTTGTGGAAAGGGCGTAGCTAATTGCCTTCTGACTGATGTTTTATTGTACCATTATTTTTTCACACTCTGGACACAGTCGTTTATGTTGTCGTTTCAGTTTACTGTATCATATTAAAGGATCAAATAATTAGATAATTAATAACAGGGTGACAAATGATATTATCGTGAATTATTGGTTTAACACACACACACACACACACACACACGCACACACGCACACACACTCTAATGTTAATTATATAAATATAACTAGTTGGAAAGGTTAATGTTCCTCTTGGATCCGAGATTAGTAGAAACATTTTCTCAGTTCTCGTCATGTGGATATTAATTAAACTCTAATTATGAACATTGCTCTGGGGAAAAAAATTCAGTTCAGGCATTTATAATCATAATGCAATTTCACCTGAGTGTAAATGCAGCTGCAATAATTACTTTCTCTAAAATATTAATCCTAGACTGCATAAATTGAGCTTGGTATGTATGGCTCTTTGTATTAATGTTTCGGGTATAATATCCTGTCAGCAATAACTCTTTGCTCTCATTTTCTCCACTAAAATACGGTTTCATGATTCTTTATGTCAAATCGGATCGCAATCAATATATTTACACGCTAAAGTCACTCATGACACATCTTTGCAAATTTTTTGATTAAACACTGAAAGTTACCACAATTAGCAATACGAAGTGAACTGTATGTCGCTGAGGTGTAGAGATATTGGTGTTATCCTTATGTTAAACAAAACTAATCTATATAAAGCACGTAAAAAAACTTTTCTTTTATTCTCTCAACTAAATATTTTATGAGGACTAAGAAAGTTATAACCCGTTTTGGAATATATACAGTATATTTATATATATATATATATATATATATATATATATATATATATATATATATATATATATATATATATATATATATATATATATATATAATCAACGACCTCACCAGCAAGGAATCGAACCCTCGTGTTGTATGGACTAAAAATGAAGTATATATATGTACCTCGCGTTTCATACCAGCTGGATTCGGTAAAATGCTACTGACACCACATAAGAGGCACGGGCAGTTTCCCATTGAGGTTCACGGCGCCATCAGCTCGATGAACAGGCTTTGTGTGAAATATAACAGAGTCTAGAACTGCTTTTAGTGTCCTTGTGGTCTAGCCGGTAAGCGTTCCCTAGTCACACCCAGTAGGTCGAGGGTTCGATTCCTTGCTGGTGAGGTCGTTGATTATATGTTCAAAGTCCGCGTGTTGTATGGACTAAAAATGAAGTATATATATATATATATATTTATATATATAAATATATATATATATATATATATATATTTATATATATATATATATATATATATATATATATATTTATATATATATATATATATATATATATATCTCACTGACTAGTTATTGTTTTTTTTTGAGTTATAGTGGATGGTAATGCAGTGGAAGCGCCCCTCAGAGAAAATCCCGAACCAGCACAAACACAATTAATAAAAGAATTTTCCGTGACCGTGGAAAGCTAGTATCTGTGATTGGGGTTAATGAGACGCACTGGTAAAAGATGACATTTCTATTCCTTCCAACACTACAGATGGAATCAATAATTGTACACAAGCACTAGAGTACTTCTTTGCGTGGCTTACAACGCTACAATGGGAAACAAAAGTTATGCATGGTATCAAAAAAATTATTAAAATATATTAATTGCATCTGAAGAGGACTACTAATACAGCAGTACTACATACACCAGAACAGACACCAGAACGAGGAACTCATCTGAAACAATTCCTTCGTACATCCTACATCACTTAGCGGCACATAAAACATTAAAGATATTACTCGCACCGATGAACATGCCTTAAGAGCATCCAACAAAATTATAGCAATCACTGAGGAATAGAAATCCCTATTTTAGTCATACTACACAAGAGCATGGATCACTCATAGCCTGTCTGGGATGACCCACAAAATACTATAATCCTAACTGTCCTAACTACCCAGAACCCGAAGGTTGTAACTACTAACCTGCCAAGTGACAGGCATTTACAAGAAACTGAGAAAATCATACATGACCTGTCAGAAAAGGCGGGTGCCCCGCTGTTTTTTCATTACTCTCTTGCATATATATATATATATATATATATATATATATATATATATATATATATATATATATATATATATATATATATATATATATATATATATACAAAACAGCGGTTGATATTTGCAGTAGTATGCGTTGATAGCGGAGATAACTAGGCTAAACACTTAACCATTTAAATTACAGCTTCACTCAGTGTAGAAGGCTGCTGCTGGGTGTGACGGGTATAAAGAGAGATAGTTTCAGTGGTAATGAAAGTGATCGAGTGACGGGTTCATCAAGGAATACAGTATTTTAATATACGCCATATTGTCAACTACATAATATTTTGTAAATGTATTTAGCTTCCTTCGGCGAACAGTTTATTTTGATATAATGGAATAGACTTCAGCCTGAATATTGGTTAAATTTTGGTGAGAGATTCAGTCTTGGCGAGACTGAAGACTTTGATATCAAGGAAGATATGCTACAGTCGCTCAAGTCAGACAGCAGGAATCTGAGGCGAGATATTTTTCTTTAAAAAGCAACACATTACTGACCCACCAGCATACAGTAATTCTTTCTCTAGAGATATATGTTTCTGTGTTACGCAAGTCTCTTTTTGCCTGAGCCAGGCCACCAAAGAATACGCTCTTGAATATGTATTCAAAATTACTTACACACATTTCCCTGACTCGTTATATTAAAACACCTTGGGCAGCAAATTAGGTGCACTACTTAGTTAATATGACCACCTTCATTACGATCTTTTTCGTGTGAAAGATGAAGGAAAGGGATCCCACAGACAGTTTAGAATTATCTCACACTCAATCGGTTCAAGGTTCTCTAGATTCCTTGCAGTCTCAAAAACGCCTCTTGCTGACGGTCTCATGTCACCTCGTTCCTTCATCGCATCTCATCTTCCACCCACACACTCGAGAGACCATCTAGCTGCAGTTCTTCTTTTTTTTATAGACTACCGATGAAACGTTTCCACTTTGGTATTACCATTTACGCATTCGATTTTTTTTTCATAAATTCTGTGAAAATTCAGATGGTCATTTTGTATGATACCAACAGCAAGACACCAAAGAGAAAGAATTTCTTTTTAGTGTGATCTTACTGTAATAATTTTGTTGACCTTTTCCCGTGAACAGTAAGACAATAAATCTTATTACATAAAAAAAGTGAGTACACGCTTGTTTGGCCGTTTAGGTACACATACAGTATACCTTAGTTGTTTTGCTATTGTGTCGAAAGCGTTTGAGGTGTGAGACATATCTTTGCACCAGTAAATACAAGATCCTCGTATCTCCTAAGAACTGAAACTATCTGATTAAAAAGATTTCACGGATAGATGAAACTTTTTTTTTTCATCTGTATTCTTAATTTTGCTTACAAGTTGTGGTTTTAAAAGTCTGAGAGGTACGAGAATATAATGATGATATTATTAATGTTCTTGACACAAGAAATAGTGCTAAGGGTAATACTTTTTTATGGTATATAGTAAAAATGCTAACAAGAATAATAATAACATAATTAAACATAATTTTTAATGCTCCTAAAGATGAAAGCACTAATACCAATAATGATCAAAATAGCCAAAATAGTACTACAAATGGTAATAATATTAATAATAAAGGGAATAATAATAATAAAGGGAAAAATAATAATAATAATAATAATAATAATAATAATAATTCAAGTCTGGAAACATTTGACGATAATTTATATTCAGCTACACGCATCATCCCCGCTATTCATATTGTCATCATCATACGAAATATTTCCACCGTTTGATTTCCTAGAACTACCTACCAGTCCTCCTGAAAGTTAATTGCTCACAACTAAAAAAGTTCCTTTGTTTTGTACGTCATCCGGATAGTTGTTGCTCATTGACCACAGTTGTTGCACTAAAAGCAATATTAACAATAGATTTTTCCTCCTTAAATAATAAATACTAAGAGAATTAACATAATTTACTGACAACATTAACGCTGAATTGTAGATTCGTATATACTGTTTATAATTACAGTAACTAATTTTATATATATATATATATATATATATATATATATATATATATATATATATATATATATATATATATATATATATATATATAGCGCTTGGGAACTTCGTGTTTTCTTCTTTCCTTGTGGTTATCAGCATATACCTAGATCACGCGCACCTACAGTGATTTACTTGCATATATATATATATATATATATATATATATATATATATATATATATATATATATATATATATATATATATATATATATTTCATGTAAATCCACAATGAAAACGAGGATAAGATAAATCTTAATAAAATCACACGGGAGAATGGAAACAAGGGAGTACCTTAGCTTTCGTCTTTATTCAAGACATCTTCAGAGGCAACTGAAGATGTCTTGAATAAAGACGAAAGCTAAGGTACTCCGTTGTTTCCATTCTCCCGTGTGATTTTATCAAGATATATATATATATATATATATATATATATATATATATATATATATATATATATATATATATATATATGCAAGTAAATCACTGTAGGTGCGCGTGATCTAGGTATATGCTGATAACCACCAGGAAAGAAGAAAACACGAAGTTCCCAAGCGCTTTCGTGTAATTACACGAAAGCGCTTGGGAACTTCGTGTTTTCTTCTTTCCTGGTGGTTATCAGCATATATATATATATATATATATATATATATATATATATATATATATATATATATATATATATATATATACATACAGTAAAACCTCGATTAACTGACCTCATATGGGGGGAAGGGGCCGACGGATAATCCAAAAGGTCGGTTAATAGTACAGTACATAAAGTCTACGGAAATAAAACAAACATTTTCAAGGTACCTTTCCCTAACATGTCATCACAAAAATTGTGACCAAGTCCCAGGTTGCTGATCTAACTTTATTCCTCATTTACACACAATTGCAGGGTCTCAATTGTTTCTTCTACTATTGACAACACAACATACATACAGGTACATGGCTTCTCACTCTTGATTTTTTTTTTCATTTTTGCATTTCTCTATGGTTATTATTATTATTATTATTATTATTATTATTATTATTATTATTATTATTATTATTATCGCCCGTAAGGTCCCAATGTGGGTCAGTGACCTGTGCCCGGGTGGGCTAATCCCCGTAAAAAAAAAAAAAAGGGGGGGGGGTGGGTGGGTTCGGGATTGACGGTTAATCCGAAAGTCGGTTAATCGAGGTTTTACTATATATATATATATATATATATATATATATATATATATATATATATATATATATATATATATATATATATATATATCCTCTGGAAATAATGTTAAAAAAACCGCTTGCAATATCTCTCTGACCTATTTTTTTTCCAGATTACAGGTTCAGGTATATTCCAGGGGTTTCCCCTTGTTATACATTGATTAAAATTCCGTTCATATCATAATGGACTCGCAAATTACAGACTAGGAATGAGATCACAAAAACCAGATGGGTAGACCTCGTAGCTTGCTGTAGCGTAGTAGTGCTGTTCCCGCTGATGTGTACTAACATGAGGGTAAAATGTATTTATAACATTTTCTCTCTGTGTGGGGGAACTATGTAATTAGGTTTCAGAAGAAACATATTATACAAGGGGTTTAATAACTGTGTATAAAAGGAGGTGAATATATACGTGCATTCATAAAAAAAACCAAAAAAACGGAAAGGCTAAAAGAAAATCACATATTCCGACACACAGACCTGTAAATGCAGATATATTTGAGGTGCATATATAAACGCATAAAAATACCCACACACAGGCATTTTATGGTTCCCGCTCATTGCTGACCATTGCACCACAGGTATACGTAAACACACACACACACACACACACACACACACACGTAATATACCTTTTATACCAGGTGAAATTAAAAAGAAAATTAAGCACTAAGTTCTCCACAGTGAACGGAAGGTCTTGGTCGTTTCCTTCACGAGACGTATTTGTGAAACAAGAGCGTGTCGGCGCTTAATTGCTTAATGAGGTCCCAGCCTTAATTAGTGAGAAATTTTGAAAGCCTTATTTAAACACTTATAAGACTCTCTCCTGCATGGGATGTTGGAGGCCGGAAGGAAGTCTTGGGTCAGACCGAGAAAGAAAACTGTAGGTTGTAATGAAGCGAGTTACAATAGGGAAGGTAGGGGAGGAGGGAGCAGGGTATTGGTTTTAATAGAAATGGAAGAGATGAGATGTCATATGGTATTGTATAGGGGAGTGTGGAGGGTTATAATGAGCTAGAACCAGGTTACATTGATGGTGTTGAGGGGTGACGTGAAGGAATAGCAGCTTGAAGGAGGGGAAGGGGTTATAATGAAGATAAGAATGGTTAATATCAGCTAGTGAGGTTAGGCCGTTAAGGGACTATAATGATAATATAATGGGTAATATTAGGGCGATACAAGAAAGTTCTTTTGACAATGTGGAAGGCGAGTTATGTAGCCGTTAAATAGAATAAACTAAATGAATACAATGACGAGGAAGTAGCAGCTACAATGAACCAGATCATCTGTTTAATGAGGGAGTAGTTACAATGACTGTAGTCGTCTCAGACAAACCGAAGGTATCGGAGCTCTAGGTTCATCATATATACAGTAGTGATCAAATTAACGGAGACTCATTAAAACAACTCACTCTCTATGGCACCTCAGGACATGTCAATAATAACTAACTCTATATTTTATTTTTTTTAGTTTTTAGTTTTTTTTATATTGCAACAGGTGAATGAGGAACTGGGGTGGTTTTGTTATTACTCTGGGAAGATTATATTAGTAAACTGGAAGGTTATATTAATAATTGTCAAATAGACGAAAAAGGGAATGACCACAGACCAGAAGAGTATAATGACACAAGAAGGGTATACTGATAGATCAGAATTGCATAATGATAGACCAAAAGGGTGTAATGATAGATCAGAATATTATAATGATAGACCAGAAGAGCATAATTTCACACCAGAAGGGTATAATGATAGATCAGAATTGTATAATGATAGACCAAAAAGGTATAATGATAGATCAGAATAATATAATGATAGACCAGAAGAGTATAAGTATACACCAGAAGGGTATAATGATAGATGAGAATTGTATAATGATAGATGAGAATTGTATAATGATAGACCAGAAGAGTATAATTACACACCAGAAGGGTATAGTGACACACCAGAAGGGTATAATGATAGACAAAAAGGGTATAATGAAAGGTCATAAGGGTACAATGATCGACCAGAAGGGTGTAATGATAGACCATAGGAGTATAATGATAGACTAGAAGGGTATAATGAATGACCAGAAAGGCATAATGATGGACCAGAAGGGTATAATGATAGACAAAAAGGGTATAATGAAAGGTCATAAGGGTACAATGATCGACCAGAAGGGTGTAATGATAGACCATAGGAGTATAATGATAGACTAGAAGGGTATAATGAATGACCAGAAAGGCATAATGATGGACCAGAAGGGTATAATGATAGACCAGAAGGGTAGATAGACCAGAAGGGTATAATGATAGACCAGAAGGGTATAATGATAGACCAGAAGGGTATAATGATTGACCATAAGGGTATACTGATAGCGGAAGATTTTCACTCTGAACTAGAATGCTTTTCACTTTAAACTAGAATGCTATATTAACTGAGTGGAAAGCTGTGATCAGGGAGATATTTGAGATTGAAGAAGTAGAAGGCAATTAATTGGATGAGGGAGTGACAAGTGAAATTAATTGGATAGAGAATTGTACAGAGGAAGTACGAAAGGTGGTCTAATGGAAATGAAGTAAATATAAGAAAAAACACGAGACAATAAGGGTTGCTGCATGACGGTAAGGGAGTTAAATCTCAATTTGGTCAGGAATATATTTCGAAAGTGGTGGCCTATTAAAAAAAAGTGGAGTTGGCGTGTGTGTTCAAAAATGGTCTTCAGGAAATTCATACCTCAGGATACCTAACTGATATCATACCTGTATTAGTTCATTAGTAGTATCGTTTGTTATGCACACCAGATAGTTTTTATGATATTTAAAAAAAAAGATACTTATATTTTCTACTTCAATTTTCCATGATATTGAAAATGAATATTAGAAATAAAAATGATTTTACAAGCTTGCAATTAAAATTGTGTATTTGGTTAATTAAAACCGCTTCGTTGAAATAATTTTGAAGTTTATTGTGTCATGGAAAAACTTTAATTTCTATCATCAGTGAGTAGTTCACATTACATAATATATCATAATTATTGCCAAATAATGGTTCAAAATAGTACACTAAATTAATGGGCTTTTGATAAGTATTTCGACCTGAATAACACTATTGTGTAATGCAGAATTGTAACTCGCATAGTATCAGGTTAGTAAAACAGACACAAAGTCCTTTACAGCTGGCCGTCAGATGCTAACTCAAGACCTTCACCTGAACTCCATCATAGGACATGACAGATAGCATTTACCAAGTGACTAGCCATCACTCTGTAACAGTAACATGTTATCACAGGTACACACACCGGGAACTCTGTGATGTAAATACACAAACCAACGGTGATGTAAGGGAAATGTACCAGACAACAATATTGTCTGTTGTAGGAATCGTTCAGGTTACTAAACTCAGATAACTGGATAGTACACAAGCTTTATCTTAAGTTCTATAATGGAATCATCGTTGTTCATAAACATTACATAGGGAAAATTTATCGAAAACATTTATGCAGATGATCAGTAATACTCAGATAGCTATAGTTTATTAAAAAGGGTTTGGCGAACGAGACCTTATAAACAAATAAGGCAGCTTGATTCTATTAACGCGACACAAAGAAGGATAAACGTTATTAAGATTAGCTCTAGTCAGTAAGGCATTTTTTTTAAATATCACAGGTAGTATATATACATACCCGATTGTGACCTTAAAGCTGTGACCTTAACCTTTAGACACAACACCATAGCCGCTCCAGGAAGTTACCATGGAGAATAAAATAGCAAGGACATTGTAGCTCTTCCCGTGCTGGAGTTATGCTTCTGGATTACCTCGATAAAATGCGGACAACCATGCACACACACACAGACACAAAAAACCCTAACTTCCCCTAGTCCCGCTACCCCGTCTTACAGAGGAATAACTCACAGTTTGACTTCATATAAAACGACTCGGGTAATCACACTCATATAGCAAAACTCAGATAATTGGCCCAGAAAACTGTACCAATAAGACGTGTTTGTATAAGTAAACGACATTCTGAAAGTACCAAGTAAGTGGGATTAAACAAAAGAGCTCAAAGTTCACACTCGACTCACAAATCACAATGATCTGATTATTGGACTTAGCAAACTTGATAAGGATAAATTTGATGAGGAGAATGAACGGGATAATAACAACTAATGTGTCTGATGAATTCATATAAAGGAAGAATCGTGTAGGATGAACTCGGAAAGTTGGCGACCAAAGTCAGAACTAAAACGAAGCCAATTATCCACTAATAACAACATTCACCGATCAGACTCGAGCAAGGTTAAATAATTTGTCGATTATCATGGTCTTCAAGATTCATATAATTAAAACCAGGAAATTAAGTTCACGTTAGTCGACTGGGTATACGCGCCCTTAGTAATTAAAATGTAATTCTCACGTCTGATATCTTCTTAACGACTGCGGGGTTTTTTTCTCCTTACATTCGCAAACTTTATCTGATGTCCCCACACAAATATCATAGTCATATATAAAGTACTCGTTATATTTTTTTTTTTAGTATTTTATGGAAACAAAAAATAAAAGTATTGATACCTACTTCTTTTTATTAGTTATGTTGGTTTAACTCCTTTATCAAGTTATACATGATTTTATTAATTAACTATTAATTCTCTATTAACCAATTAGTTTTTGGGTTGATGTTACTCATTTCATAACTCACGAATTAACGTCTTAGTAATTAGGTAGATCGGGTAGTTTAGGCATCGTTAGTGTGTGACGGTATAAAACAACCTCATCTCTCTATAGTCTCTAGTTATAAAGTTACTTCTTTAGACATTAAACTAATCGTCGTGAAAGGCCAATTGTGGTGCTCAGAATATATCATCAAAGTGTAATTCATTTCAAATTTCCTGTATTTAAGTTAATTTCCTATACTGTACATAGAATTCCACCTCGCTTCTATAGCCTTAAATTTTTTGCTGGTTTACCTCTTAAAGTCACTCTAAAGACATATCAATTAGTTCTAGATGAAATATGCCTTGTACAGGTTTCTTTTGGCAATGGTAAATGTTATTTTAATATATATATATATATATATAGATATATATATATATATATATATATATATATATATATATATATATATATATTATATATATATGTGTGTGTGTGTTTATATGTGCCTAAGTGTCTTTTTATATGAACACATCTATGCAAAAGCTTTGAAATCATTCATTTACTTATTAATTGAATGATCATGTCGAATTTTTCTGACGTTATCTGACTGTGATGTTTGTTATCAATAATTATACACCTCTAAACGTGTTCGCTTAACAGTTTTATAAGATAGTGTCTGTTCTCAGAAAATGGAGAGCCTAATCATGTAGAAACAATGTTGTACTTATAACTAAATCTTGGCTTAATAAAAAAAAAATCAGATCCAATAGATTATATATTATCCCTCAGTTTGAACTTGACGTGATGCTCATTAATGTTATTAATGATAATTCTATGTAATTCTGTTGAGGATTGTAGTTCAGTTACATAAATAGTATATAAGCGAAATTGTAGTACTTAACCTAATATTGATAAAGGAAGCTTCCAGGTGGCCGGCAGTTTAATTTATGTTATATAATCTGCCAGTGATTTATGATATCATTATAAATTTAATTTTTAGTTTTGGCTGGCAGTAACTCATTATTTTAGGCTGTAGATCACGGTTTATGGAGGCACAAGGTATTGTTATGCGTTTCCTGCATGGCATGTCATTGTATCCTGTTTAATCAATTCGATAGCTCTTACAAGAGAAACATGGCTGGAAATCTTTATAAATCTATTGGTTGATGTCAGTTTAAACATTCAGTTATCCGTGACTTGAGTGTCGACCCCTAACGCGGAAAACCAAATTTCACAGGTATCCTGGGAGTCGGTAAATACTACGAGAAATCACAGTTAATCTATATCATTATCACAGTTCAGTTACATTGGTTACATGATTGAACTGTGTGTATATTCATCCCCATCTTTTTGACTTCACAGTTTGTTCTCGTTCTTGTTTCTTCTAATTTTCCGGTTCTCTTTATATCCAGAGTCGATACTTCACGACCATTAATTTTCGCTTTATACCCAAATTTTTGCTCCGTTTGACTTTATATGTTTATCTTTATGTAATTATTACATTTTCTCCTTCCTTATTACGTGGATATAAGAAAATAACAGGGCAAAAAAGAATAGTAGGATGACACATAAGAGCAAGAAGAATTGACGAAAAATTATAGAATAAAGGAAGATGAGATGGAAAATACAGAGATGGGGGGAATAAATTGGAATGAAGAAACGTAGACAATTAGGGGGAAAGGTTGTGTGACAAGTAGAACAATAACGTTGATCTGAAGGAAAGTGTGTAGGGTGAGGCAGCTTGAGAGCTAATGGATACGGCACTTAATGAGAGAGGGGATACATTAAAGAAAGAGAAGAAGTAAATGGAAGATTGGAAGAATATCTTGAATAATCGCTGTAATTATCTGAAGGTTGGGATTATCCTGATTGGTAAGTGGAGGCTTGAACAGTGTCAAAGTGAAAGAGGAGAAGTAATTAAGGGGGAAGAGGTAAGACTAGCTGTTAGCTCAAGAATAATAAGGCACCAGGAGCGGATGGAATCATTGTGGGATTGCTCAGCAGAGAAGGTGAAATAGTAATAGATTTAATGAGAAATGTGTACAGGCTATGTAGTAGGTAGTAGGCAGCTACCAATCAGGGAGGTACTACCGCCTGGGAAGATATTGGAAGCTTAATGTATTGTCTAACGGTTGTAATGGGCCCCTGTCTCATCAACAGAACATATTATATATATGGGTCAATACATCTGATATTATATTCAGATTCACCACCCTGTAACGTTCCACTGTCTATGAGTAAGACATGAGTTGGACACGTGAGCGGGCAACTCTCCCAGGAGGAAGAGTCCCATTGTCAGCATTTCTGTAAGCCAGCACAGCGAGGCCCTCACAGTCAGTCGCTCACATCAACTTATATCATAAGGACGTGACCTAACGTTTATAATACATAAACGCCGTCCCTTTCTCAATCGCTCCTATACAATGGGACTTACGGTCGATCTACACTCAGGAATTATATATATAACCCTTTTATAATAAAACAAGGAACTACCGTTTGGGTTTCGTTACTTAAACCCAAATAATAAATATATGTGAACGGCCTGGTTAATTGCACAAGCAGCCGATTCACGGTAGACCCTGCTGCCATATGGCATCATGAAAATTGTGACCAATTCCCAGGTTGCTGATCTGACTTTCTGCCTCATTTACACACAATTGCAGGGTCTCAATTGTTTCTCTTACTTGGACAACACAACAAACATAATGTGTATCGTTTCTCACTCTTGATTTATTTTTTCGTTTTTGTATTTATTTATGGTTATTATTATTTTGTTATTATTATTTTATTTGTATTTGTATTAATTTGCTATTAATTGTTGTAATAATAATAATAATAATAATAATAATAATAATAGATATTATTATTATTATTATTATTATTATTATTATTATTATTATTTATTTATGTATTTATTTATTTATTTATTTTATTTTTTATTCTTTTATTGGGCACTCCCCTACATCCTTGTGTAAGGTGAAGCGCAGAAGCGTTTACAGCGCCCAACAGGGAAGCATGCTAAGTTCATGCTTGCCTTTATGTCTCACGAGTTAAGGGCGTAGAAGCATGAAGAGTCAAGGGCGTAAAAGCCTGAAGAGTCAGTGGTTTATGTCATCAAGTTATTGGAGGCTCCAACAACTCCCTGAATACGAATTCGCAACTTTCGACTTACAACAGGTATTATTATATTTTCGCCCCCCCCCCCCCCCAGGCCCTGATGTGGGTCAGTGACCTGTGCCCGGGTGCGCTAATCCCCTAAATTTTATATATATATATATATATACTGTATTGTCTATGTGATACTAATTAGCAAAAACTTCAAGGTATTTATTTATTTTTATAATCTTTTTTTGAACCCTAATTGGTCAAATGAACGATAGTTTCATAGTTTCATGGAAAACCTAACCTAAATTCAGTTAACCTAACCTAACCTACTTTAGATATAACGAAGCAACTTGTACCATATATGTATTAACTTCTATAGAATTATAGCTATAAAATGTTAATTATTGCTATTTGACAAAATCATCGGTTGTTTTTTAACACTTAATTGGTAAATATCCCTATTTGGCGTGACACACACACACACACACACACACACACACATATATATATATATATATATATATATATATATGTATATATATATATATATATATATATATATATATGTATATGGTGAAGACTTTTATTTTCAAACTCGAGTAAAGGATATGTAAAAATTTATTTTACAAAGAGGATTGTTATTGTCAATCGCTTCATATATATACAGTACATATCCTGAGCATTACCGTTCACAGAGGTCGTGTTTTACCAACACATTTGAAGTCGCTCAATAAAGACACCATTATTTGCCCAGAAGCTCAGCGCTAGGTAAAATATGATACGGAACGTTTCTGAACATTGATGAGCATTTGCCTGTGTAATCTGACGTCCACAACCTGGCCAGCTGTGTCCTAGTAACTTATGAAATATTTTATTGAGATTTTATTCTTACCATAAAACAATTTTTCTTGCAGCATATTACGCCGGTGGTGCCCGCGGAATCAAGTATAAAGAATGAATATATTGGTACCACTGCATAGAAATGAAGGATCTAGGTCAAAGAAACATGTAAAAGATTGGTTTATTCTTTTGACATATACACTATAAGTGAAGGTTTAAAGCAAAAGAAATACGAAGACCAGAATAATTCCATATATAATTTCAATGCATTTCTCAAAATTCTTCATATAGCTTAGTGGGTTAATATTCTTCTGCCACCGGGACAGTTCATCAGCATACAGTCCCTCAACATGTATTTCTGGCGCTCACTTTGACTTTTCCTGCAAGTTTTTGGTTTCGTCGGCCTGATTGTTATAGGATTGTACTGTAGTAACAGTCCATCAGGAGCACAACCGACGCGACATGACTCACACTGCCGCAACTTGAACCCAGAACCCTGATATAGGCCCCGCCCAGTGGAAGAGGAAGTAGGTTAGTAATAGAGTTATGTGGTGACAGGTGAAGGTACAGTCTTTGATCTTATGCCAAAGATGGAATGGAACTAGTTGGAGAGGAAGAGTTTTGAATCTCTGATCTTAAAATGTCAAAGTATTTGTTGCATGGAGGAATGAGGTAGGTATCGTCGTAGAGATTTTAAGAAGAAAGTGGGGAATAGTTTTCTGATTTGCTTAGGAATATTCGAACCTCGGATAAACCTCATCAGTTACGGTATTGCTATTGCATCGTCAGAGTTTGAGTGGATTGGTGAGATGAGAATATCTAAATTCAGAGAGGCTCGATGTGTGTATCACAGTAGATGTTGAGAGGTGTAATGTTGCTTTGTTCATGTAGGTGTTCTTTTGTGATGAATTGTGTCCAGTGTGTGTTGTATATGAACCTTAGTGATTTATAATTCTATATGACTAGTATATCTTGATGTTGGTTGGTGCTGCTAACTGAAGTGCGTTGGGTGCGTATGTTAACAGGGGGCGTATTAGTGTTTTGTATAAGTGTGTTGTGGTTCTGGTCGTTTCACTTCTGAATCTTTGTATTCCTGTGAGTGCCTGTTGCGCTATTACTGCCTTCATAACGATGTGGTGTTTCATGGTGAGGATGTGGTTTGAATGTTACTCCAAGTAATCTGTCTGCATGGGTGTTGGATTATTGGCGTAGTGAACTCTGTCTTATTTACAGTAGACTGCTAAGTGACTCATTATGCCCGTACTGTACACTTAAGTTGGGAGGAGTTTGTAAAAGACCAGAATTAAGAAAAATAAATTTTAAGCAAGATTCAATGTGCAGTAAAGACAGATGGTTAAATAAAAACGAGGAATATCACTATAATGTACATCCTTATAAGTTCAAGTCCAGTCTACTTTTTTCATCTGCCACAGTTTACTAAGTGTGGCGATTACTTGCTCGCAAATAATACATGATAAAGACTGACGTAATGCAAGTGTTCTTAACGGGGTATGAAATACTAGTAACATAAAGTTTTGCACCATGTATCACAGAGTATTGCATCCAGACGAATTTACCGCAGGTTATAGATACCATCGGTTTTATCATACATAAATATTTGATGTAATAGTGATAATAATATAATTCCTGATCTATTCCTGACGGCACTTGAAATATACAGTACATAGATACCGAAGACAAGTCCTCTGTGAGTCATTATGCTCTTGTTTGCACAGGTAACTTTTCTTTTACATTTTGCATAGAGTTGGACATCAAAACATGGTCAGGTTATCTAAACACGTTTTATACAAGAGCCACAAGGTTAAAAAAGTTTTTTTTTTTATATTCATTACAAACAACATTATTTTTTATTGCTCTTTGAAGTGACCCAGTCGCATTATGCTGTAATAACGTTTTGAGGCTGTGGCGAGTTGGAACATTCAGTGAAGGATTCAGTATCTCCTCTCTACTGAAAGTGCATATTAACAAAATATCGCAATTAATGTAAAAAAAAAATTTTAAGATGGGAAGTAAAATAAAATCTGCTGCAAGACGAAGTTATCAAATCTGGTGTGGTGGCTTTTCATTAAACAGTGTTATGGTATACCCTTAAAGCCCCATCTCTACGTGCATGTCTTAGGAGTATATCTGTGATCTCACCAGTGAACACAGCGTTCAGTACGTAAAAGCTGACCATCTCCGTGTTTTGCGCGAGAGATGACCAAATTGTTATGTTAATCGACAGATGGCTATAAAACCATGTGTACTCGGTTAAAAAAAAAGTAATTTTACAATCATGTGCGAAACAAAATGACACCACTATTAATTTTTTTTGAGAAAGGCTGTTATTCACCAATCATACTGCAACGAACTAATTTTATATTTTGAATGAAATAACTAATTTAAGCCAACCATAATAGGTAAGAAATGTCTCACAATCCCGCCTACCAACCCTAGCGAGACAACACGATTGTTCAGTTCCAAATTTATCGGACCCTTCCTGAGAGATACTTTTTTTTTTACCGAGTACATCAGCTGACCTTGTGTTACACTGACTATCAAATGAAATGACACAACAGCTAACACTTTTACCGCTTATTACAACAGTTGACCACCACACCTTGTACAACACTTGTCCGCCACACATTGTACAACACTTGTCCGCCACACACTTACTGTAAAAGAAAAAAAAGCTCGTTTCCCATCCTCATACAACACCTGACCTTCACTTTCTATATTGCAGCAATATATCATCAATTCGTGCACCGGCTGTACCCGATATTAATGAGTTTAACATCTAAAAACAAACCATGAAAGGGCACAGCTAATATTCACAGAGTCCGACAACAGCTCACCGTATTCTTCCTGAGTGACAACATAAAAAACAATACCTTTGGTATATTTCAGCGCAATAAAAGGGAAGGAAATAAAGACAGGGATCAAGTTTCATTAGTCGGAAGTAAAGACAGTGATATAATTACATTAGCTAGCACCATAAAACAAGGAACCCACCTGACTCCACGCGCCCTCCTGCCTCAGAAAGAACGCAGAGAGAAAGAGAGAGAGGGGGCGCTGTGAACTTCGGTGGCAGACCTTCTTAGAAGACCTGAACTTTAAAGCTCTCCACCTTGGGCATCATCGATCAAAATTCTCCCGCACTGCAATAAATTAGCATAATGTATTCCGGTGCTGGATATCCCACGTTCCTGATAGCCAATAATGTCACCATTTGCATCTTCCGAAATTTTAAGCTATCGTCAAGCCATTAGCGTTGGCATGCCTATCTCATGGGTGTATAATGCTTTAAGACCTTAATATATCACCTGAGCTGTCAGAGACTACTTAAGTATTCACCCACTTTTAAGTCTTACCCTTCCAGAGACGTTTATGTGATTATTAATATAGATAACTAGTCAACACGTTTGGGATTGCTGGCTAATAATATGCGTAAAATTGTGGAATAGTAGGAATCATTTATAGAGGTTAGATTTAATCCTAACATGAAAGGAAATAGTTGGTACAATCATATGACTTGGCGTAAAGTTACATTGAAAGGTCAAGGATTATATTTGTTTAGGAAACCATACACACGTGTGAGTGAGTGTGAATACATAATTGAGAGGGTGTAGTGACTAGTCTAACATTAGTCTCGTAAAAAAATTACCATGAAAACTTTTTCAACATGTTTCTACTTTTAGTCTCACTAAAACTCCTCCTCACTATAAAAGACATACAGGTCTTCAGTGCCTCGTGCAACATAAAAAGTTCAATCTATAGATCTTACACTACTGTTTTGATTGACTAGAATGTGTGTATTATAAAACTGTGATTAAGTGAAGTCTAAAATACTCAAGTGTTTAAAACTACTCTGTTGTATGAAGACCTGCGCTCGGTGCTTGATAACCCTGGCATATGAAACTGTTAAGAGCAAAAGTTTATTTAGCACAATTCATCTCTCCTATTTATATCAAACTTAACCGAGAGAACGCCGACGTCAAGACCAGGGTAAAAAAAAAAAATCTAGTTCCCTATATTTTTCCAACAAACGAATT
The DNA here is from genome assembly GCA_958450375.1 of Homarus gammarus. NCBI lineage: Eukaryota > Metazoa > Arthropoda > Malacostraca > Decapoda > Nephropidae > Homarus > Homarus gammarus. Next base: position 435,568 of record CAUDMG010000664.1, on the reverse strand, counting down.
AAAAGCTCAACGAAAATAACAAACTGCGGCTGGTTCTATTCAATATGAAGACATCACGAGCAACAACTGTAACACCAGCGTTGAGAAGGAAACAATACAGTAGTGTCATAAACCATCCTCTTATTTATATCAGTTACATAACGCAAAACTGGTGGGCTGAAAATTCGGACAAAGGACAAAGGAATTTAGGGTAAAAATTTAACTTTTGGACCAGGAACTGAATTTAAATTGTTGTAAAGCCACAAATGGGATTGTTAGTTTGTATTTAGAGAAGTTTCGATTAGGTTTAGGTTCGTTCGGTTAAATTATATTAGGGTCACATGAACTTGGGAAGTTGAGGTTAATATTGGTTACCTTATGTGACATTAACTTATATTAACTTAAGCTAGATTCCGTCAGATTAAGTTAGGTTTGTTTAAGATAGGTTATAGTCGATGTGCAAATAGGTTAAGTTTTGGGTCTACATTTTGTCTTCGTCTTCAAGCTCAAGATATACGGGAAGATTTTTTGGCTCTTTATTCACTGCAACAAATACCAGAAACAGTAACCTCGTTAATCTTGTAGAATG
>CAUDMG010000664.1:392500-430000 GCA_958450375.1 Homarus gammarus | reverse complement strand
ATGCTGTTCTAATATTACACTTGTGTTGTTTTATTCTAAGTTGTAATGCTTTCCCAGTCTGACCAACATAATTACCATTACAATTACTACATGGAATATAGTAAACATTTACATTCAAGGTTGGGCTGTTCTTAATTAACAAACTAGTAATAGTAGAGTCATACTTGAAAACAACATTAATGTTTAATAATTTAAAGGATTGAACTAACGAGACAAATTCCTTGCGATAAGGTAGAGTCAAAATAGTTTTAAGTGTAGGAATTTGTCTTGTATAAGTACAATAAAGGGATATTTTTTAGCCCTTATAAGACAACGATCAACAAACAATGAAGGGTACCCAAGTTTTTGTGCAATGAACCGAATGTGTTGCAGTTCTTCTTCAAGAAATTCAGGGTCACAATTTCGCTAACATCTCAAAAACATAGCAGAAAAAATGACATTTTAGTAGACTCAAGGTGACTCGATAAAAAATGCATGGAACTGTTTACCTGTGTAGGGTTTCTGTACACCTTAAATTTATAGTTGTGTCCATTTTTCATCATAAGCATATCAAGAAATTGGAGGAATCCATTTATTTCTGTTTCATTTTTTAAGGTAATACTGGGGACAAGATTATCAAGTTTGCCCAAATATTCCAGTTGGTCACTGTTTCTAGGCCAACGACAAAGAACATCATCTACATATTTATACCATGGAGGAATAATTTTTTTATAAGACTTTCTATTTGCCCTAAATACATTTTTAGTCACGCATAACTATCAATTTGAGAAATGTGTCATGTTCAATAGTCAAATCTAACAGATGCAATTTATCTTTAAGGGATGAAAGTAGGTCATTCGCAGGTACTCCAGTGAAAAGTGAATTTACATCAAAACTTATTAACTCACAAGGTTCATTGTGTTTCTTGAGTTTATCAATTAAATCAATGCTGTTATGCATATGCGAATTAGATATCTGGCCTGTAGGAGGGGATAGCATCCTAACCAACCACTTGGATAGTGTGTTGTAGTTGAATGAGGGCGCGCCAAGTCCGTAGACTTGCTAGAGATACGTAACAGAACTCGCAGAACTCACGATAGGCTTATGTGTTTTGATCAATCAATACATATAAGGTAAAGTGGGATTGAGTTGAGAGAACTGTTTGATGAGATCAGGGTTCTTTTCAATAACTTCTTCATTTTAGAGTTAGATAACTAATTAACGTTTTAAAGGGGATCTTTTGTAAGCTCACAATAAGTTCTTTCATCACTAAGTAAGGAATTCATCTTATCATTATAATCGCTTTTATCTACAATTACAATAGCCTTTGACTTTATCAGCCTTAGTAATATGGATATTCGCATTACTTTTAAAGTTTTTCAAGGCTGTTTCAAATCTTTTTGGAATGTTTGAAACCATTTTCTTGCCTAAAAGACTATTTATACAACCTTTGGCACTGGAAGTATATTCATTTGTAACATCTATCGACTTATTCTTTACCAGTTTGATTATACTTTTAGCAATAGTAAGTGGATTAACGGTGCGTTGAGCAATAGAAAACTTCCTACCCAAACTAAGCACAAGCTTCTCATTTATCTGGATCACTGAATTTAGTCCAGTAACTCTCGTCAAACAAAGCATTTAATTAACATTTAACTTCCTTCTTGGACTTCATCACTTTTGCTAGGTAATTTATATTCAAAATGACAAATAATATGCCACTTATCATCACAAACACTTTTTTCATTAGCATTTTTTCACTGAGCACTTTGTTTACATGACATTTGACTTTATCACTTGAATTCTTGATAAGGGAATCCAGCAACACTTTATCCATTTCAGAGAAGGCTTGATTGTCCAGATTTCTTAATCTTCTTGGAAGACAAGACTTGGAAATTTTTTTTTCACTTCTGCCTTCTTTCAAAAACTCTCTCTCTCTCTCTATAATATATATATATATATATAATCAACACCGCAACCCGCCAGGATTCGAACCCATGGCCCACGACTGTGACCGGGGAACGCTAACCGCTGGACCACCAGGATACTAAAAACAGTTAATATATATATATATATATATATATATATATACGAACTTCCATGACTCCTTTGACTCCTCCACATAGAATACAACTCCAGACGACCGCAATGATCACAAACATGTTTCTTGTATCTCTCTCCTCTCTCTCTCTCTCCCTGCCGTCTGCTCCACTGTGGACCTTCCACTACATTAACTGAGTTCCGGGTGTATTTTATTCCTCCAGCACAAACAGCTCCAAAATCACTCCAGCAGATGACATAACGAAATGACCGGAAAATGCTGCTTCTTGTCTGAATCTATGGCTTACGTTGTACAACAGCGTGTGACGGACACCACTGATTATGTGTTTGTTTCAAAAGTTTTTGTCGGTGTCAGTCTCCTCAAGAAGCTTGGCTGCCTCATTGTTCTTTCTTCTTTTTTCTACAGTTAAGACCATTTTGGTAATTTATATTCAAAAGATTTGGAACTATTTGATAAGTTTGAAAAAGTTACATATAATATCTTAGGAAAGCAAATAAATTGAAATAATAATTTTTTATCAGGATTTATATAAATTGTACAAAATAATCATCAGAGCTTGGTGAAACACTCCAGACAGTCAGAGAGTAATTAGACCCCTTATAAAATATATTAACCACAAGCATAAAAAAAATTCAGAACTCATCAGCGCATCAAATGAAATCACACCAAAACCTTCGTCAGTCATAGCATCATTCATATATTTAACCTCATAATCATCATCTTTATTATGTACGAGTTTTCTTAGACAGTAAAGATACAAATCAAATATATTGAAGGAAAAAAATATCCGAGCAAGTCAGCGGGCAATTTAGGGCCAAATATATAGGTGCCATTACCCTCGAATACAAGGAATAAACCAACGATTTCTCCCCTTGAAAACAGGCTATAACAATTCATTCTCGTTCCCCTAACTCAATGAGCCCAACTTCGACTGTGTGATTGTCGTGTTAAATTTTTCTTTTTGTTTCTGTATTTCTGAGAGAGAGAGAGAGAGAGAGAGAGAGAGAGAGAGAGAGAGAGAGAGAGATAATTGAGTATCTGGTTATATATATATATATATATATATATATATATATATATTTTTTTTTGGGGGGGGGGGGGTGAAAATTATCAATATGTGGATATAATTTTTACATGAATTGTTACGTTTCGGGCTATTTTTCCTGTTTTCTCTTCCTCTTTATCTCTTTTTTTCACATTCAAACTCTCTCTCTCTCTGTCCCAATACTTCAAAAACACCATCCTCATAAGTTACTGCCGCACGCTAATCAAAGTGCTTACTCCTAGTCTTTAAAATTCAGTTTGATAATCAATTCATTCTTTCCTCTTCTCCCACTCTTCTCTTTTGTTTACTTTCCCGTAAGAATAACGAGAAGATAATATAGGAAGAGAAGACGCTCAGAGACAATATACGATACAGAATGTGGGTTTACGATACAAAATGTGGGTTTACGATACAAAATGTTGGTTTACGATAAAGAACGTGGAAGCACTATACAGAGTGTAGGGGGTGTACAATACAGAGCATAGGTTTAGAATACAAAGCGTGGGTTTAAAATACAGAGTGTGGATTTAATATTGATAAAACACAAATTTAGTTTATCATGTAACAAAATACGGCTTCGACATACGATTAACAATACACAACATATCCAGAACTATCGATAAGAGATAACGATTACCGTTATAATGCATAAGTTAACGACCTCTGATAAACGGCACACAATAACCATCAACAGTATACTGTGTACAATAACGATAAACAGCGTGCAACTATAATCGTCAACGGTATATATATATATACTGCATTAGGGTGTGTCATACGGAGGCGAATCATGTGATATCTTCAGATTTGAAAAGTTTTCATTTTTTTGCTAGGTAAATTTTAACTTGAAATCTTATGAAAATTCGGTATTCCCACCCTTTTACCAACACCACTAAATAGCTTATTTAAAGTAAAGTAAATGTATCAGGTTAATTTATTAGGATGAAAATGATCCAGAATAGTGAAACGAATGATCTTGACACATTTATTAAATTTAATATTCCTTTAGAAAACAAAATCATCAAATACAAAAACCGGTTTTACTACTACGACCCGGTGTTGCTGCACACCATAGAGAACATGTCTTTCTTGCTTCTGTTTCTACTCATCACCTCCCTGCTGACCACCTGAGCTCGGATGTAGCCTTCCCTCCTCTCCTGGCTGTACACGTGACTGCTGGCCTCACTCACTTGCTGTACACAACGCTTTATACTCTGGGTGTGCGAGGGCCAGGCAGGGACATGCATGGGGTTGTCCAGGAAAGCTGGCTCACTGCCAGCCTGGATGTTATCCAGATCTATGAGATCAGTGAGGGTCTTGGCACCTAGATTGACTTCAGGAGTCTTCCTGACCCTGAAGGAATCGTCACCAACTGATTCGTCATGCCCAGATCCTCTCATAAGTCTCATATCCAAGATCTTTTTGACTGCCACTCTTCTCTCCTCCTCATCCTTACTGCAGAGCATTGTCTGCAGAACTGCCTCGGGATGAGCATACCAGGAAGATCTCCTCACAGTCTGCTCCACAATCTGAACAACGTTCCTTGGCTGACTCCTCAGGAGCTCAAGCTGGAAGAGAACATGCCTCGGACCTTCGGAGAACGATGACTTGACCTTGGTGTTGAACCAATTTGGCAAGTAGACACTCACGATGAATTGGACAATAAGTCTCAGGTTGTGAAGCTGGTTCCCTTTCAGTTTATGATGAGCGACCCAAATTCTGCAGAACCTGAGAGCCGTTGTGAGCCACCTAGAATGTGAGACTGGACCTATCTGCAGGTAAGCAAGTCTATCAGGCATGACCCCAGTTTTGATGGCACTGCAAATCATGTAACCATAGTACTGGTCAGTACCCAGGTCGTCAATGACAGTATGTGCAAGCTCAACGAGTGGAGGGCCAACTGTGATTTTTTCAAAGCTCGGATTTATTTCTAACTCAGTGGCAGAGTCCAGCATCTTGCCAAGAGGACCAGACCATCTGTTGTTTGAAAGAGTCTTGCCATCCAGCTCCTGGATCAGATGTCTGAGTGGCAACTCGTTGGTGTGGAGGTCACAAACAATCCAGACCAGCTTCCTCCCAATCTTCCGCTCTATCCACTGTATGACCCCCCCTTACCACCCTGTGTTCGTGTTGGTGCTGTCCCCTCCAATGGCCTGCAGGGTCTGGTCTACGTTCCTCTCTCTGAGCCAGTTCACAATGTTATCTGCCACTATCTCAGCTGGTTTCCTGATGTCATCTTTCTCTGGAGTGATATGCCACAAATACTTCCCTCCTGGTTCACTGCAGCAGGAGTAGTGTTCCTCCTTCACCATGGCAGGGAACAACTTGTCAGAATCTCCAACTTTCATGAACACTTTAGTGTCATCCCTTCTCCCATCAAAGAACAAACAATTGATTCCATTTTCTCTTATCCCCTTATCAAACTCCTCTTCTAGGTTACTGACAAGTTTCTCCTGAGCTCTCCTTACTTTGTTATGATCTATCACCAGGTGAACATCATCAGGTGTTATCAAACCACCGTCAATCCAGGCAGCTGTTGCTATCTCTGCAGTTTCTCTGAGACCAGTGTGGTGTCGCATGCTGGCCAGAGCTATGCTCGGGATATCTTTCCTATTTCGAATCTTATGCCTGGAAGGTTTGGGATCATTATTTTCTGGGTTAGGGACAAAGTCACCATTCTCCTGGTCAGCACTCGGATCAGTCATGGGGAAGTCATTAAACTCTGAATCAGCTTGACTCCAATCATCGGCCTTTTTTACCTCACCCTGGGCCTTCTCAAGTCTCTTTTCCTCGGCAACTCTTCTCCTCTTCTGTCTCTCTGTGGCAGCCTCCTGTCTCTTGGACTCCGGAATATCTTGGCTAGAAATCATGAGAGCCCCTATACTGCCAGTCTTCTCTCTCTGTGCTTTGACAAATGCCAGTTCGATCACAGGAATCTTCAGTTCACGCTTGCAAATACAGGAGATGTGGGCCTCGGATTTACAGTCACGATCGCATCCAAACTCAGGACAGAGAACAATTGGGCACTTGCAAGTAATTATGTCAAATAACTGGTCCAGTTGCTTGGCAAAGCTGTCCTTAACTGCAAGTTTTCCTCTCCCAAGAGAGATATCTCTTGCCTTTTCCCAACTGGCTAGCAGTCTCTCACTAATCTTCTTCTGACTTGTTATGACTGGAGGCTTGAACTGAGCATTAGCCAGAGTGTACTGTGCCAAGACAGCTTTGGTCATATCACTGGCAATGTCTTTGTTTGTGTAAGTTCTTTGGTTCTTTTCACTGATTTGCCTGATTAAAACACCGTATCTCAAAGCATCTCAATGTAGGCAACTCCGACTTCAGGAGCTCTCTCCCAGACCCAAGATAATGACTGAGATGGCTGGATTTTTGGTTCCTCGTCCTGACACAAGCAGCCATCGCAAATATTATCAACTTATAAATGCATCAGAATCTGAAACAGAAAAAAATATTGTTAGTTGGGTTGTTAAAGAATGAAGTCAGAAAGCAATGTTCACTATTTAATTGTAATGCACTAATGCAGCTGTACGTTAGATTTTCGATAAATTTCACGCTAAAATTTACCTAGCAAAAGGTTGTAAAATATTGAAACTGAAATTATTTTCTGTTTATATACACTAAAATCTACCAAAAAAGTGATAGGCCATTAGTTTTAGCTGATCTTCCCTCCTATGACACACCCTAATACTGCATTGTTATACGACACTCTCGATTAAATCACTTTTGTTAATGTGCTTCTATTTTTCCGTTTTCACTTTTCATAGATGTTTATTTTCCATTTATGGATGTATTCTGAAGTAAAGCTAGTTATTATTATTATTATTATTATTATTATTATTATTATTGTTATTATTATTATTATTATTATTATTATTATTATTATTATCCTGTGAGGTAGGTATTGTTATCGGTCCTGTTGGTGTGTCTCTTTGTTCTCTCTCTGTCCCGAAGGGATTTGCGAATTTGCACCAGATTTTGTAGGTTTAACAAGGTCCACATCAGAAATTGATGGTACAAATTACTCCCACATTTACCAAGTGGTGCCATCGTAATAGTTCACTCAATGACTTAAAAGGTATTTTTGGGGAATTAAGGAAAATGATAGATTTATGTAGGTTAAAGGGGTACATAAGATAATCTCCAGCGGTGGCTACATTATTTAACAATAACAGCGTCAATAGTTGAATATTTACGCTGTCAAATTACATTGTAAATAAATAACTAAATACCATTGCAATAAAGATAATTGCCAACTAGACATAACCCTGACAGCTCTGTCCTCTTCTTCAACCTCATTACTGTACAACCCATGTTGTACTGCTCCCCCATTATACATATGTTTTTCAATTCCACTGTAATTTATATGTATATTTGTATGTGTATGTGTATTGAAAGAGCTTGGCAGCCAGAAGGCTGAAAATATACAGTTACATATTTGGGGAATGGGTTACGAATTACAAATAATATACAAGTAACATAAGTGACACAAATAAGACATATAATAACTTAGATGGGGAAAAGCTCAGACTACAGTTCATTTCAACATAGTGACAGTGTAAGGAGCAGTGTTTACTGGGAGTGAATACACTGATTTATTACAAGTTATTGATAATTTTTACAATGGTTGGGACTGGGCTGTTCTCATAGCGATCAGTTCGTGCACGTATGGGCTGGATGCGGTTGTGGTGTCGAACAGCAATTCTCGGACAAGGGATCTCAGGTGGTAGTAGGAGCCGGTGTCGGGGATGGTGTAGAAGCTTCTTACCAAATTTGCAGATGAGGTCGTGGTGATGGTCAGTGAGAGTCGAAAGGGTCAGTGTGTTGAGCGCTTCTTGATATGTGGAGTAGGAAGGGGAGAGAATAATCTTGCATGCCCTCTTTTGCACTTTTTCTAGGTGTTTACGTTGTGTGGCATTTAGGGAGGAAGACCAGGTGGGGGAGGCATAGGTGAGCTTGGGAAGTATGAATGTTGTGTAAACACTGAGGAGCTCGTGTGCAGGAACTCCGAGGGACTTGAGTCGGCGGAGGAGGTGGAGACGGAAACTGGAGGATTTGACAACTTCACTGACGTGTGGTTTCCAATTTAGTTTGTTGTCTATGGTGACGCCGAGGAGCTTCGTGGAATCTACAACCTGGAGTGTGTTCGGACCTAGAGTAATGGAAGGAGGTGGGACAATGTCGGAGGAGAGGTTGATGTGCATAACCATGGTCTTGGTATGGTTGATGGTGGCATGGTTGTTGGTGGCCCAGTTTTGGAGACTGTTCAATAAATCCTGAAGGGCGGTATAGTTGGGAGCAGAATTGTTGACGCTGATCCCAATGGTGGAGTCGTCGACATATTTCCAGCGAGCAGGGGTTTCTCTTAGGGCATCATTGATGAGCATAAGGAAGCAGAGTGGTCCCATCTTGGTGCCTTGGGGGACGCCACAGGTGAGTGACTGAAAGGTGGAGATAGCCCCTCGGAAGCATACAGCTTGGCGTCGGTCACTGAGGAAGTCTGTAAGCCATGGTATGAGACTTCTCCGAAGCCCGAGGTCAATAGTTTTGTTGATGATTATATTGTGGTCGACTAGGTCGAACGCTTTAGTGAAATCAATGAAGGCGACAGCTACAGACTTTTTCGTTTCTCGAGATGGCGGTATATGTAATCGAGAAAGCTGACTAGATAGTGAGTGGTGGAGGAAGTTTTCATGTTGCCAAATTGCTGAGGGTCTACGACTCCTGCAATATCAGCATAAGCCCAGTCGAACACAAAACTTTCACAGATTAGGCTGGGTATTGGGGTGATTGCAATAGGTCGTAGCTGATTTAAGGATTGTGGGCTGGTTGACTTGGGCACTGGTGATACATAAGAGGTCTTCCAGTCAGCTGGGCATCTGGCTTGACTGAGAGAAGCATTGATGATGGAGCAGAGGGGTTTAGCAAGCTCCGGGGAGAACTCCTTGAAGAGTTTCATTGGTAAGTCAATGGGGGTGGTAGAGCGTTTTAATTTTAGTTTGTCCAGGCGTTTTGCTACGTCAAATTCTTCTACTAAGTCAGTGGGAAGGGGGGCTGGTTGGTATGCAGGGAGAGTGGTTGTGTCAAGCCGTGGGAGCGTCTGGCATATAGTAGCGAAATGGTTATTTGTTTGCTCAGCTGCGTCAACATTAGTGAGATGGCTAAGGAAGGGGAGGGGGTGTGTCTTATTGTTTAGTACACAGAGTTCTTTAAGCTTACCATACCATTGACTGATGTTGGTCTGCTTCAGGTGTTGTAATTTGGTTGGGTAGTGGGACTTCTTTGCAGTGCGTATTTCGCGGATGACTCGGTTGCGAAGTGACCTGTAGCGGATGTGGTCATTGAGATGAAAGGCTCTGTCTCTCTGTTGCATAAGTCGTTTGATCCGAGGTGTGATCCAGGGCAAGTCAGCTGGGTGAGATCTGACGGACTTCTCGGGGAAGAAGTGGTGGTGAGCTTCCGTGGTGGTGTTGGTATAATTTTTCCATTTGGTTTCCACGTCATCCACGCTAAGTACTTCAGTCCAGGGATGTTGAACTATCCACTGCCCGAAGAGGCGCACTGCAGAGTCAGTAATCGGCCTGTAGGTCCTGATGTAGGGTCTCTGTACTTGGGTGGGAGTGGCAGCTGGGGACCAGAGCACTGATAAGTGTGTGCTACACCCGATAGGAGACATTAGTTGAGGTGGTTGGTACTGGTCCGCTAAGTCAGTTAAGATAAGGTCAAGGGTATTTTGACCGTGTGTGGGGAAGGTCACAACCTGTGATAGTGATAGCTGGTCTTGGATATCAGTGGTGTCAATTTCATTTAAATCCCCACATAATACTAACTTGGCACATGGGTACCTAACTCTGAGGTGGTCTGAGGTGGTGATGAGATGATCGATAAGAGTGTCTCTGGTGGGTGATCGAGGCGGATGGTATGCCACACAGATTATAATGGAAGCAGTGTTGCGTGGGTGGGCCTGTAGCACGACACGTACCCATAATGCTTCCACATCTGCTGGGACTTGAACATCCAGGCGTGACGGGCGTAGGTCATCTTGACAGAAGAGGGCAACGCCCCCTCCGCGTCTTTGTGAACGAAGGTGATGAAAGAGTTGATATCCCTCAATATGACACGTTTCAGGCACAATTTGCCAAGCCTCACATATGGCAACGACGCTCACGGCAGCTGACCTTACTGTAGTTGCCAGCTCGTCGAACTTGTTAGCTAGGGAAGTGACGTTGGATAGCAGTAAAGACGGGAGATCATACCATATCCTTGGAACTTCAGTGTGGTGGTATGGTCTGTCAGGGGTGGGTTTCTCCGGTTTCCTAGTGGAGGTTACGGTTCTAATGGGCTTATGTGCATGACGGCCTTGTCTACGGCTCCGCGCGTGGAATATTTTCAGTGACTTGAGTCGCGCGATAACACTGCCATCAGGATAACCGTTCCCACGCTTTAGATGGTACAGAGTGCGTCGGGAGTAAGTGATTGGTGGCCATCTGTTGAAATCTGTTGTGGGCGGACGGAAGTGTTTGTCACTGGCGGCACTTTGTGGGACACTGACACTGGTAGACATCTGTTAATATTTGTCAGTCGTAAAGACCGTGGGTCTTTATCCCTGGTGCTTGGGGTTGCCGACACAGTTTTCACGATATATGTAAACACCGCGGTGGTCCTTGTCACTGGCACTTTAAAGGTGACCGATAAAGTGCCCACTGTCTGACTTTTCCTTGGGGTGCACTATCGAGCACTGTATGATAATCACTTATTGCACTGATGACTAGAATGCTTTGCCGAGAAAGTTCCTTAAGTGCACTATAGGAACACTGCTCCGTAATCAATCGTTCACTAATCACTAGAATGTTTTGCTGAATCGATCCTGGTGTAGTAAGGCTGGTAGGGCGTTGGGGTATAGCAGGGGGAGTGGGCAGGGCCAAACAGACTCGGCCTGGCTGCTAAAACCGGGAGCGTGTGTGTGTGTGTGTATGTATGTATGTATGTATGTATGTATGTATGTAAAAAAAAATAATAATAATAAATAAATAAAATAAATAAATATTGAAGTGATAACCGTGGCAACATTATGAGATGTTCGTATTACCAGCATGCTATTGTACTATTCCAGATGATACTAAATGTTACACATTACTTCCTTGAGATAAATGTATAGTATATATTAGGTGTCTCAAAGAGAGCTCAGGTTCTCAACTGGCACAGCCATGTTAATATTGTTATTATTATCCACTCTGTATCTGTATTTTTCTGGCTAAATAAACTGTTTCAATTCAAAACTGTTTCAATTCAGTGCATAGTGGATAGGGTTTGCACACACACAACTACTACTACTTTGCTATCACTCGGAATCGAGTATGACAATCAACCACCTATGGTAAAATGATATGGGTTATTAGGGATGTCACCTAGGTTGGTGAGTTTTGAAGTGGCTAAAGAGCCCCGATACGGGACCGTCAGCATCGTCCACATTCGTTGCACATGTGGAGGGCTCCATCTTCTGTAGGAGGGGCGGTGGCAGTGTCTTTCCGACGTTGGCGCTTATCTGCCTCGGTTTGCAGTCGGGCAAACTCGAAAGTAATGTCACCTTCCCCTGTGGTTTTCCTCCAAGCGTAACGATGTGGAGTAATCCACCCCCAGGTGAGGGGGTCGATTTGGCACCTTTTCAGTTTTGCTTTAAGACTATCCTTATACCTTTTCAGTTGTCCGCCAGCGTTACGTTTACTATTCGTTAGGTGACTGTGAAGTAGCTGCTTTGGCAGTCTACTGTCGTCCATGCGGGTAACATGGCTAGCTCAACGTAGTTGTTCATGGATAATGGTAGCCTCGATGCTCCTGTAGTTGGTGTCAGCAAGAATGCTGGCATTTGTTCTCTTGTCTTCCCAGCGAACTCTGAGGATGGAGCGTAGACTACGTTAGTGAAAGTTTTCAAGTGCCTTGAGGTGATCCATGCCTCACTGCTATATAGTAGTAGGGTGTGTCATAGGAGGGAAGATCAGCTTTGAGATACGGTGTTTTAATCAGGCAAATCAGTGAAAAGAAAAGAACCAAAGAACTTACACAAACAAAGACATTGCCAGTGATATGACCAAAGCTGTCTTGGCACAGTACACTCTGGCTAACGCTCAGTTCAAGCCTCCAGTCATAACAAGTCAGAAGAAGATTAGTGAGAGACTGCTAGCCAGTTGGGAAAAGGCAAGAGATATCTCTCTTGGGAGAGGAAAACTTGCAGTTAAGGACAGCTTTGCCAAGCAACTGGACCAGTTATTTGACATAATTACTTGCAAGTGCCCAATTGTTCTCTGTCCTGAGTTTGGGTGCGATCGTGACTGTAAATCCGAGGCCCACATCTCCTGTATTTGCAAGCGTGAACTGAAGATTCCTGTGATCGAACTGGCATTTGTCAAAGCACAGAGAGAGAAGGCTGGCAGTATAGGGGCTCTCATGATTTCTAGCCAAGATATTCCGGAGTCCAAGAGACAGGAGACTGCCACAGAGAGACAGAAGAGGAGAAGGCCCAGGGTGAGGTAAAAAAGGCCGATGATTGGAGTCAAGCTGATTCAGAGTTTAATGACTTCCCCATGGCTAATCCGAGTGCTGACCAGGAGAATGGCGACTTTGTCCCTAACCCAGAAAATAATGATCCCAAACCTTCCAGGCATAAGATTCGAAATAGGAAAGATATCCCGAGCATAGCTCTGGCCAGCATGCGACACCACACTGGTCTCAGAGAAACTGCAGAGATAGCAACAGCTGCCTGGATTGACGGTGGTTTGATAACACCTGATGATGTTCACCTGGTGATAGATCATAACAAAGTAAGGAGAGCTCAGGAGAAACTTGTCAGTAACCTAGAAGAAAAGTTTGATAAGGGGATAAGAGAAAATGGAATCAATTGTTTGTTCTTTGATGGGAGAAGGGATGACACTAAAGTGTTCATGAAAGTTGGAGATTCTGACAAGTTGTTCCCTGCCATGGTGAAGGAGGAACACTACTCCTGCTGCAGTGAACCAGGAGGGAAGTATTTGTGGCATTTCACTCCAGAGAAAGATGACATCAGGAAACCAGCTGAGATAGTGGCAGATAACATTGTGAACTGGCTCAAAGAGAGGAACGTAGACCAGACCCTGCAGGCCATAGGAGGGGACAGCACCAACACGAACACAGGGTGGCAAGGGGGGGTCATGCAGTGGATAGAGCGGAAGATTGGGAGGAAGCTGGTCTGGATTGTTTGTGACCTCCACACCAACGAGTTGCCACTCAGACATCTGATCCAGGAGCTGGATGGTAAGACTCTTTCAAACAACAGATGGTCTGGTCCTCTTGGCAAGATGCTGGACTCTGCCACTGAGTTAGAAATAAATCCGAGCTTTGAAAAAATCACAGTTGGCCCTCAACTCATTGAGCTTGCACATACTGTCATTGACGACCTGGGTACTGACCAGTACTATGGTTACATGATTTGCAGTGCCATCAAAACTGGGGTCATGCCTGATAGACTTGCTTACCTGCAGATAGGTCCAGTCTCACATTCTAGGTGGCTCACAACGGCTCTCAGGTTCTGCAGAATTTGGGTCGCTCATCATAAACTGAAAGGGAACCAGCTTCACAACCTGAGACTTATTGTTCAATTTATCGTGAGTGTCTACTTGCCAAATTGGTTCAACACCAAGGTCAAGTCATCGTTCTTCTAAGGTCCGAGGCATGTTCTCTTCCAGCTTGAGCTCCTGAGGAGTCAGCCAAGGAAGGTTGTTCAGATTGTGGAGCAGACTGTGAGGAGATCTTCCTGGTATGCTCATCCCGAGGCAGTTCGGCAGACAATGCTCTGCAGTAAGGATAAGGAGGAGAGAAGAGTGGCAGTCAAAAAGATCTTGGATATGAGACTTATGAGAGGATCTGGGCATGACGAATCAGTTGGTGACGATTCCTTCAGGGTCAGGAAGACTCCTGAAGTCAATCTAGGTGCCAAGACCCTCACTGATCTCATAGATCTGGATAACATCCAGGCTGGCAGTGAGCTCCCTCTTACCTGCAGCCTCACCAATGTTCAAGTCAGAGCTTTCCTGGACAACCCCATGCATGTCCCTGCCTGGCCCTCGCACACCCAGAGTATAGAGCGTTGTGTACAGCAAGTGAGTGAGGCTAGCAGTCACGTGTACAGCCAGGAGAGGAGGGAAGGCTACATCTGAGCTCAGGTGGTCAGCAGGGAGGTGATGAGTAGAAACAGAAGCAAGAAAGACATGTTCTCTATGGTGTGCAGCAACACCGGGTCGTAGTAGTAAAACCGGTTTTTGTATTTGATGATTTTGTTTTCTAAAGGAATATTAAATTTAATAAATGTGTCAAGATCATTCGTTTCACTATTCTGGATCATTTTCATCATAATTAATAAACCAGATACATTTACTTTACTTTAAATAATCTATTTAGTGGTGTTGGTAAAAGGGTGGGAATACTGAATTTTCATAAGATTTCAAGTTAAAATGTACCTAGCAAAAAATGAAAACTTTTCAAATCTGAAGATATCACATGATTCTGCACATAGAACTACATCATTAATACCATGGGCCGATTTTTCAAACTCCAAAAAAATATAATTCGCCTCCGTATGACACACCCTAATATAGTAGGGTGGGCAGGACGACTGCTTGATATACGTGCAACTTTGTGGATAATTTAAGCTCCCTACAGCTGAAGACACGATTTCGGAGTCCGCTCGAGGCGTGAGATGCACATCTGATCCGATGCTGAATTTCTTCATCGATGTTTGCGGTGGTGGACAGTTGGGAGCCGAGATACCGAAATTGGGCAACATTAGAGAGGGTAGTACCGTTAAGCTGGATGGATGATGGAGGTGTCGCAGAACCAGTGGCAGTTTGAAAGAGAATCTGAGTTACGAACATTCACCTCAAGGCCGAGGTGTGCATACGTGTCTGCAAAGGTGTTCAGGATCGCCTGTAGGTCGTTTTCACTGTGAGCAACAAGGGTGAGGTCGTCTGCATACTGAAGCTCAGTAATGGAAGCTGCCGACACCTTTGTTCTTGCCTAGAGTCGTCTTATGTTGAATAGAACCCCCCTTCACCCGGTACTCGATGTTCACTCCTCTTGCTCAATTGGCACTGGCTCGAGTAAGGAAGGCAGCCAAGAAGATGGAAAAGAGAGTTGGTGCCAGTACACACCCTTGTTTAACCTCTGTTTGGATGGGAAATAACTCTGACTGGGTGCCGTGGTGCAGGACACTGCCGTTCATACCATCGTGAAGCTGCCTCACAATGGCGATAAATTTTGGTGGGCAGCCAAAACGGCTGAGGGTCCACCAGAGCGCTTCCCTGTTGACCGAGTCGAAGGCCTTGGTTAGGTCGATGAAAGCCATGTACAGATCACGACGCTCTTCTCTGCACTTTTCCTGTAACTGGCGGGCAGCAAAGATCATGTCAGTGGTGTCACGTGATGGTCTAAAACCACATTGATATTCTGGGAAGAAGTTTTCCACCTCAGGAAGAAGTCTGTTTAGGAGGACTCGAGCTATAATCTTGCCATTTACGGAGAGCAGCGAGATCCCGTGGTAGTTGCCACAATCTGACCGGTCTCCCTTGTTCTTAAAAATATTGACAATGGAGGCATCTTTATGAGCTTGGGGAATTTCCTCCTTCTCCCATATATTCTCCGGGAGAGAGTGGACACGGCTGGTAAGTAGAGGTCCTCCTGCTTTACACACCTCGGCTGCGATTCGTTCAGGCCCTGAGGCTATGTTATTCTTCATCTGTTTGATGGCAGTAGCTACCTCATCCAGGGATGGAGGTTAGCTGAGGTGGGTCAGCTCTGGATGCTGAGGGACCTGTTGGGTAGTCAGGACATCCACATCGGTGTTTCGGTTGAGCAATAAATGGTAGTGCTCTTTCCAGCGGTGAAGGAGGCCTTCGTCGTCTTTAATTATGTGGTTACCGTCAGGTGAGCGAAGGGGGGCTGTGCCACGAGTGACTGGCCCATAAAACGTTTTAGTGGAGATGAAAAATTCGCGCGTCTTGTGCTCATCTGCAAGTTTTTGTGCTTTGCATGCTATATTTTTAAGCCAGTCGTTCATTAGATTGCGAAGTTCCTGCTGGACTGCCGCTTTCTTCTTGCGGAAGGTATCAGCTGAGACTGAGGCTTGTTCTGCCAGTCAGTAAAAGCAGCATATTTATCATCGATATGTACTTTGATTGCCGCGTCATTTTCATCAAACCAGTCCTGGTGTATTCTTTTGAACTGGCCGAGGGTCTCTATGCAGTTCTTTGTCATAACAGTATTAAGTGTATCCCATTCGGCACTGTGATTCACGTTGTTTGCTTTTGGGTTGTTTATAAGCCCATGTTCGAGCTGCTCTCTGAAAACTTGTGCTATCGTTTGATCTTCCAGACGCTTAGTATTAAAACCTCTTGTCGGGGCTTGCTGCCTTCGCCGTTTTGGGGAAACGTGAAGTGAGAGCTTGGATCTGACAAGTCGATGATCTGTGTCACAGTGGTCTGAGCCACACATAGCACGGGTGATGAGGATATCTCGGCGATCACTATTTCTGACAATGTTGTAATCAATGAGATGCCAGTGTTTGGATCGTGGGTGTTGCCACGATACCTTGAACTTGTAGGCCCGCCTGAACAAGGTATTGGTGATAGTGAGTGTGTAAGCAGCGCACTTGCTGAGAAGGAGTAGGCCATTGGGATTACACTTGCCTAGTCCCTATGGTTCCCTGCCAAATGTTAGCATCTCTACCATCTCTTGCATTGAAGTCGCCAGGGAGCACAACCTCGTCTTCTCTGGGGATAGAGGTTAGCACTCTGTCGAGGACGGCATAAAAGGCCTCCGTGATGTCAACGTCTGCATCTAGTGTTGGGGCGTATGCACTGATGAAGAAGACATGACGTAAGTGATTCAGTGGGACTCGAAGCGTCATGAGGCGCTCGTTGTTCCCAATAGGCATTTCAATTAGCTTGTGTAGGATGCGTTGGCGGATGGCAATGCCAACTACATAAATGCGGTTTCTCTTGACAGCAGGCTTACCCTTCCAGAAGAAGGTGTAGCCAGACCCCCGTTCTGTGAGTTGGCCCTCATCTGGGTGCCTGGATTCACTGATGACTGCTATGTCGATGTTATACCTAGCCAGCTCTTTTGCCACAAGGCCAGTTCTCCTTTAAGGGCGCGTATTTGTGCCAGTATCAAGAAGGGTCCTGACATTGCATGCAGCGACCATAAGAGGTTGTATGGTTTGTTTATGTTTGGATCTGTGATTTTGATCGTGTTATCGACCGTATAAAGATGACCTTATTGAGTGCGGTTGCCCAGTCAGGTTGGGTTTTTAGGCAGTGTATGTTTAGGGCACCTTTTCTTGCCCCCTCCCCATGTGGGGTGAGCAGAGTGACTCCTCGAAAGGGCTGCTCAGTCGCACATGACAGGACCGGATTGCACTGCTGCCCAGATCCCAGTGCGTAAACGACCATCTTATCTGTGCCGCCCATGTGCAGAGTTGTGACTAGAGACTGCCAGCAGTCATCTCTGCCTGTCCCCGTCGTTGATTTATGTGGGGAGGTAGGAGCTCAGGTTGCAACCACACATCTTGGCTCTCCCTTTTCCTGATCCAGTGGTGCAAGTGTTGCAACGACTGGGGAGAGGGAGAAAAGCAATGGACTGCCGATAACCCAGTTTGTTAGGTCTCGCCATAGTAGCCTGTCCATCAGGCATTGCCCCTCGTCCGCCGGTGTAGTCGTTGGGTTTCCATGGTGGTCACTTCTTCCGTCTGCACCGCCGTTGGGGTCTTGTTGGAGCTCTGTAAGCATGTCTGCCTGATGCACCGCAGATTTTTCGTTAGGGGTTTACTACCCTAGTCTTATACCTGCCAAGGTTAATTCGCATGGCAGCGGGGCAGTGGTTGGTAGGAGACATGTTGTGTCCACATGCCAGTGGGCCAATGTGCCGTCCCTGTGGGGCACACTGCTGCTCCGATATCCTCTGCTGGTTTAGCCTGGGACCACGAGGCACTCAGTTACCGTGTGTTGCCACGAAGATTCACATCAGGAGTCTTGATGGTGAAGAGGCTGTGTACTGGCAGGGGAGGACTTATGCAAATATTCCCTGTTCGCTCCGGGGACTAGTCAGCGGCAGTAGCTGAAAGTGAGAGGAAGCAAGGAGTGCTTGCACGTTAACACTAACCTAATGCTGCCACACTAGACGCATTACACCACCCTTTACACACACACAGACACACAAACACACACACACATATTGATGTATATCTAATGCATAGATATATAGATACACTTAATTGATACCAATTTGACAAAAAATATAACTCGTAACGGATACAATGAAATCAAGCTTTATTTTTTGAGTATAGTTTAGGATAATATGTTATAGTATATTCCTGCAAGTAGCCGTGAGTTAAGTGTGTCAGTAAGATCAAAGGTCGAGGCTCCTTCCTGGTAGGTATTCAGGATGCGGCAGGTG
Source organism: Homarus gammarus (assembly GCA_958450375.1). Classification (NCBI taxonomy): domain Eukaryota; kingdom Metazoa; phylum Arthropoda; class Malacostraca; order Decapoda; family Nephropidae; genus Homarus; species Homarus gammarus. The sequence continues at coordinate 411,422 of CAUDMG010000664.1, read as the reverse complement.
ATGATGACCGTCATATCCTAGATGCTGTTTAACAAAGGGGCAGTAAAAAGCACTATTGTATGGAGATGTAGCAAAACACTGAACCCTTATGTCTGATACTAAACTTACAGTATATACGGAGAATGATTAAGCTGGGTAAGTGGATACAGCTGTCGCCTCCTATTCTAAGGGGTCACTGTTTCGGTCCTGGGGCACACCTAGTCTACCCAGCTGTGTAAATGGGTACATAACTTGGCAAATGGGGAACTGAAGGCCACCTTCTGCACCGAAAGTTTAATATATAATTTGCTATATCCACAGTGTCCCAAACGGGTAGTCATGTCGATGGGACGCACTTTCACTTTACACTTTCAGGGAAGAATAAACTTTAGGGGACAGAAGAAAACTATATCCCATAGTGTCCTTATATAATTGGAATTTCAGCTTATAAGAGATAATAAAAGAGACTGTATCTTACACTACGCTTATATACGGGAAGAATAACATACTTGAAAAAAGAGACGTCTGTCATATAATTAAATAGTGCTTGCTTGCTGTAGGTATAGGCTGTAGGAAGTATAACACTACTGTTTAATAGCTTTCATGCCGCTGGCTGATGAAGTATTGTACCATCAAGTGTCGCTTATGAAGATTATTGTCATACCTTTGGCGATGCTTATATCTTAATAAAATCACACGGGAAAAGGGAAACAACGGAGCTCCGTTGATTCTCTTTTCCCGTGTGATTTTATCAAGATTTATCTTATCCACGTTTTCATTGTGGATCTACATGAAAAGATGCTTATATACATATATATATATATATATATATATATATATATATATATATATATATATATATATATATATATATATATATATATATGTAACCGGTCGGAATTTACTGGACTTTAATTTCTCACTTGACTTGGGGTTTATTTAAAATTAATAGATGGTAATGGCAGTGGAAGCGCCCCTTTGAGAAAAATCCCGAACCAGCACAAGAACACTTAAATCTACTAAACAAAATAAATTGTCCGTGACCCGTGGAAGGACAGCGTCTGTGACTGGGATGAATGAGACACACTGTAAAATTTAGACACTTATATTCCCTCCAACACTACAAACACAATCAAATAATGGTACACCAATATGCGCACCTCTCAACTTGAACTTAAAACACTACTCTGGGGAATAAAAGTTATACATGATATAAAAATTATTAGAAACTCAGGCAACAATAAATTTGAAGTATTAAGAACTGTTGCGTGCACACATGAAACAGGCCTTAAAGGCTTTCACACAATAATATCAGTCACTTAGGTATTAAAAAAATAGAAATTAACTACTCTACAATGAATAGGCCTTAAGGGCACTCAACAAAATTATATGTCACTGAGGAATGGTAATAAAAATGAGAAATTAAATACTCTACAATGAATAGGCCTTAAGGGCACTCAACAAAATTATATCAGTCACTGAGGAAATGGTAATAAAAATAAGAAATTAAATACTCTACAATGAATAGGCCTTAAGGGCAATCAACAAAATTATATCAGTCACTAAGGAAATGGTAATAAAAATAAGAAATTAAATACTCTACAATGAATAGGCCTTAAGGGCACTCAACAAAATTATATCAGTCACTGAGGAAATGGTAATAAAAATAAGAAATTAAATACTCTACAATGAATAGGCCTTAAGGGCACTCAACAAAATTATATCAGTCACTGAGGAAATGGTAATAAATATAAGAAATTAAATACTCAACAGTGAATAGGCCGTAAGGGCACTCAACAAAATTATAGTACCCCAACAGATGCACACTTCCTAACCTAACCTAACCACTACTCTGGGGAACAAGGTTATACCTGAGATCAGAATTATGAAGAACAATCAGAGGCATTAAAAGAATCAAATCACAGTATCACTCTGGTTCCACTTGATGGCACAAACATTCAAAACAATATTATCAAAATTATCTAAAAACTATTAAACTACACCCGTAATAAGGGAGGGAAAATGTTCCTCCAGGTATCTCCTAGAGACCTAGACTCACGGTCTCAGTGTGTGACCATTAGTCTACTCAGATAGCCTCAGTGTACTCCCAGTGCGTCCATAAAGCGGACGGGAGTGAGCCAATCAGACCTTGTACAGTTGAGAGAAGCTTTAGCTTCCCGTTAGCAAGAGGGTTTCACTAGCAGCTCGGGACATGTGGTGATGTGCCCGGAGTGGTAAGAACTGATCACCCACTGCTGGTCCCGTGTCGTTTAGTTGTCGGGAGCACTCGTTCACTCAAGAGATCCTTTGCTACCCCGCTAAACAGTGACAGGCCTACTTTGATCGGTCCAATGGCGACAATCGCCACCCCCAGTCTCAAACGGCAGTCAATCTCTCGCAGTCAACTCCGGGTCAACTCCAGTCAAGTGGGTTCTCACGGAAACCCTGAAATGAACTCACTGTTAGCTCTAGTTTACTTTATCACTGCCCTATCTAACCCTGTCTGAGATCGAATGAGACTTACTTGTTACTCTGCAATAATGCAACACAGGTGACTAGGCCACGTGACTATTCCTGGGACAAGCGCGCAGAGACGTCTTGTCTCTGTGAATGCTCTCCGGGACTGGGGGAGAGGCCTCGTCGCGTTCTCTCAAGGCGTGAGCTTAGGCCTACGTGACTTATTTTCCGCCTAACTAATAACTCCTTGGGACACCCGTAACATTATTCAGACTGCTAAACGATCTATAATAATTTAAAATTCAATAATAGTCCCTTACTTCATGACTCGCATCATTATTCAATCGGTAAACTACATTTAATATCATATAGGCCTAATTCCACCATCTCCCGCTAGGAGGGGGAAGCGCTCTCTCCCCTCCCATGACCTTCAACGCTCAGTGTTGCCAATGGCGGGGCATTCGAAATTACTCTGAAATTTCTGAATATTACAATCGACCCCCCTTAAAAAAGACAGCACTGTCCTCATGTGCTGAGAAAAACATACATACGACCCCCCTAAAATTTTGTTCTAAGAAACTGCATCTTGCCCCTTTTGCTAAATGCAGCATTCCCGTCTTCTCTTCTCTCCTTTTCTCTCCCGCTAACACTCGACCCCCCTAAAGAAAAAACAGCACTGCCCTCATGTGCTGAGAGAACAACTTAGAACCCACCTTCAACTCTGTACTATTCCACTCACAGCCAGCAACTCCATTTCTTCCCCATTTCTTCCTAGCCCAACTCAAACCAACCAGAACATCACGCTCCCCTTTTGCCTGGCCCTTAACTAGAGAACCAATGTCAAAATTAATACCAGCCCAAAACAAACATGGTCTCCTTTGGCCTGGGCCTTGAACTAAGAGGAACCAGTGTCAAAAAAAAATACTCAGTCCACGTCTCCGAGCCTCATGCCGGCAGACCAACCCTCTGACAATGTACCAGTCCATACTAGTGAGGCCCTGGACATTACAACTGTACTCTCAATCCCGCTCATGAAAGCAACTCAATCCCGCTCATGACAGCAACCACTACTCTGACCAAACCATCTCTCCAATCCCCCCTGCCCTACTCACAACTCCTCCAACTCACCCTCGACAACCTGCCCCTTCTCATTACCCTGCAACCTAAACTGTAATTTGTCGGCTTCGTCTTTCAGTTGCAGGCTCTATCGACCTCTCTGAACTACTTCTCTTCATCTTGCTCATCTGGAGTGGGGGCTCCTCGTCTTCCTCCTCAGATTCATCCATCGCTGGGTCTCCCGGATGCCTTAGGGTTGGAGCAGCCTTCAAGTTGCTCCGGTTTTCCACTCTCGCTTCCAGGTCTTCTTCCCCACTGGGCTCAATGCGATATAAACCAGGCCTTGGATTTAGGACCTCAACAATGTGCCATCTCGTATCAAACCAATGGTTTTGCAGCTTACACCGGCCTATTTTTACATTGTTCCTCAGCAAGACCTCCTGGCCCACTTCCCAGCTACTCTCGTGGGCTTTCTCTTCTCTTTTTCTTCTATTTATTTCCTTACGTCTCCGAACATTGATCTCCACTGCTTCCTGCAATCTTCGTTGCCGGTCTCTAATCACCATTGCCCACTCATCTACCGGCTCTGGGTCTACTTCCGGCCTAAGGTCAAACGGCAGGTTTGGTTCTCTCCCGTAAAACAACAGGAATGGGGAAAACCCTGTCGTGGCATGCGGAGTCGCGTTGTATTGTGACACCACTGCCGGCAGATGCTCTGGCCACCTATTCTTTTCCTCTGCCTCGAGGGTGGCCAGCAGACCGTGCAGGGTTCGATTGAACCGTTCCACCATGCCATTTCCCTGTGGGTGATATGCTGACGTCCTTATTTTCTTCACCCCAAAGGTGGCACAAGTTTGTCGGACCAATGCACTGCCAAAATTCCTCCCCTGATCGGTCAACAGTCGCTCAGGTGCACCCACTGCCAGGAAGATTCGATTCACCAGGATCTTTGCAATCGTCGAGGCTTTCTGGTCTTTGGTGGGAAAGGCCCAAGTGTAACGACTGTATATGTCAACCATTATCAGGACATTCTCCAATCCTTGCCGCTTGTCCAGCAAGGTGAAATCTGCGGCCAGTGTCTCTAATGGTTTGGCAGCTTCAATCGTCCCTACATGCAGTTGGGGTTTCGGCACTTCATCTTTTGCTACTCCACACCTCTCGCAGCTGGCTATGTAGTCTCGCACTGTTTCTCCCATGCCTGACCAGAACCCTCACTCCTGCACCAGCGACAGGGTGCGATCTCGCCCCTGATGGCCAAACTCGTCGTGGCAGGCTCTAGTCAAAGCCTCCTGCAAGTTTGGAGTTAACACTGGCACCTCCCTCCATAGATTCTTCCCTTCGGGTCTTCTATGCCAGACAACATCTTCTCTTACGATCAGGGATTTCCTAGCTCGGTACACCTTGCGGAAATCATCATTTTGGAGCTCTACCTGTACCTCATCCTCCGGCAGCTCTCCCACCAACCATCTTCGCAGTTTTGTCATATAGTCCATGCCTTCTTGCTCCTTACGCAGCCCATCCATCGTCCACAGTTCCTTCCTTCCGGCCCCGTTCTCCTCTAGTACATGCATCGCTGTATACTCTTCTTCACTATCTTCCTCCTGTTCCGCTGGAATTCTAGATAGAGTATCCGCCACAATGTTGTTCTTCCCCGGCTTGTACTCTATAGTAAAGTTAAACTGCTCGAGATCCGCATTCCACCAACTTTCTACGGCACCTAGTTTAGCCTTCTCCCGGTGACTGAGTGGGTTGTTATCTGTATAGACTGTGAAATGTTTCCCTGCCAAATAATCCCTGAATTTATCCACTACTGCCCATTTGAGTGCTAACATCTCTAACTTACGAGAACTATAGTTGTTCATGTTACGTTCTGATTTCCTCAGGCCCTGACTCGCATAGCACACCGGATGCAGCCTGCCATCCTTCCTCTGGGACAGCACCGCACCTAGCCCACGAAAACTTGCATCTGTTTCTAATATAAACTCCTGAGTGAAATCTGGGCAAGCCAACACTGGTGTCTGCGTCACCTTGTCTTTCAGATTCTCAAAAGCCTGTTGCTGTTCCTCTCTCCATTCACTATCTACCCGATCCTTAGATTTCCCATGCATCAACGCATGCAGTGGAGTAGCTATTTGGGCAAACCCTTTAACAAATTTCCTGTAAAATGATGTGAACCCTACAAAAGACCGCACATCTTTCACCGTCTGAGGGACTGGCCAATCTCTTATTACCCTAATCTTCTCAGGATCAGCTGTGATGCCTTCAGCTGACACCTGATATCCTAAATAACTTACTTTTGAAGCCATTATTTCACACTTTTTAGGTTTAAATCTTAAGTTATTCTCCCTCATCCTGCAAAATAATTCCCTCAATCTGACTATATGTTGATCTATTGTACTTGAAAACACCATCACATCATCAAGGTATACAAGCAACGAGGAGAAGATCTTATCCCCTAAAATCCGCTCCATGTATCTCTGAAAGGTTCCCGGACTATTTGACAATCCCATAGGCAGTCGCCTGTACTCAAAGTGTCCGAAGCTTGTGCTGAAGGCAGTCTTTGGACGGTCTGAAGGTTTTACTTCTATCTGGTGATATCCCGCCGCCAGATCAAACGTTGAGAAAAACTGGGCCCCCGTCAGAGATTCTAGAGTTTCATTTATCCTAGGCAGAGGAAACGCATCGCGTACCGTGACCTTATTTAAGTCACGATAGTCAATGCACAACCTCAGCGTCCCGTCCTTTTTCCTCACTACTACAATGGCGGCAGAGTACGGACTCTCACTATGCTGAATTACTCCCTGATCTAACAGCTGGCTAATGTGCTGCTTCACCTCTGGTACCTGGTTTGGAGGGATCCTCCGATATGGCACCCTAACTGGCCTGTCTGTGGTCACTGGGATCTCATGCTGAACCCCAATAGCCTTTCCTATGGGCTGGCCCTCTTCTTCAAAAATATCACTAAACTCTTCTATTAAACACCTAACTGCACTCTCTTGTCCCTCATTCATTTCCTCCGTGTGCACTTTGACCTCCGTACGGGCATCCGGTTGCACTGTCCTCACATACACCTCTTCACTGATGTCTTCCTCGACTTCCGTCCCAGAAGCCACTTTCCCAATCCGCCAATTGCCCCTCAAGCTCATACGACTGTCAGACAGATTTGCCACCAACACCTGGGTCATGCCTCTCACCACTCTTACAGCTGTCGGCAACACTATCACACCCTCAGGCATCCAACCTTCATCCTCTATTGTTAGAGGTTCAATCACTACTTCTTTGTTAGCTACCTGGCTTAATGAGGGAACACATACTGACAGCAACCGAGTACTCCGGGGAGGAATGGTTGGTCTTTCCTTCCTCTCTGTCATACAATACCCCAGGCTGATGGCCTCAATTGCACATAACTGCCTAACCTCATGCAAGCAATTTTCCCACTGAGCGGTGCTCCTGGCTTCCCTGCACAAGTGATACATGTGCGGCCAGATCTCCTCAACCTCCCCCAGCACATTTCATCCCCAACAACCCGACATGAGATTGCCCCTTACCCTGGGTCTCAATCCCTGGACAAACCAACATCCCCACATCAGTGACTTCCACCCCACATACGACCATAGTGACCCGAATACACCCCACACACGGCACTGGAAACCCTGACGCCCCTTTTACCCTTATTCGAGTGGGCTGCAACACCACGCCTGCAGGCTCCAGCTCCCGACGGTAGAAAAGTTCATCAATTAGCGACACTTCTGCCCCAGTATCTGCTAAACCCCACATTTCACGACCCGCTACCAGCACCGAGACCTTAGGACACTCTGCTTTCAGCCTTAAGGTACCTTCTGTTGTGATTAAATTTGTCATGCGAACCACGCTTGACCATGGGTCCGCTCTCTCTTGACTCATAACATCGCCGGTGGAATCTATTGGTGAGGCCAGGAACGGTTGGCGGGGACTGCCTGGCCTTGGCCATTTCCCGACCGCCAGTTCCGATTGTTATTTCCAACTCGATACTGGCCATTGGCCACGTATCCCCTTGGGACACTCTCTCCTGGTCTGGACCCGTTCGTGCAATTGAAACTGAAATGGCCCTCTTGTCCACACGCATAGCACCTCGGGGGAATCGAGCCTCCAGTCTGCGGCTCATTCTCTCTTCCTTTAGTCAGCGGTACCTCCCTCAAAGCCTCTCGTTTTTGTTCCGCCTCTCTCAGCCCCGTGATCCACTCGTCTAGACTATGGTGAGGATACTTCTTGATCTCATCCACTAACCACATACGGCTTTGTTCCTCCTTGAGCCCCCGAGTGATTGCATCTCCCAACAGGGCCTTATCATATTTATGATCATGGTGGTTCAACTCATCGTTTAAATCTAACATAGCATCATAATATTCAAGAAGCGTTTCGTTGCTCCCTTGTTTCCGCGTCATCACCTTCTGAATGGCGTCGTACGTGGCCGTCTGTCCGCCATATTGCTGCTTCAAATAACAAGTTAACTCATCTACGGTTTCCCAGTCTCTGCGTGCGTTGTATACGCGATCTGCCGCAGGCCCCGCAAGATGCCTTATTATGAATTGGATTCGACTGACTTCGTCTCCGTCTAGCAGCTTGAGGGTTCGGTCAACCTCTCTTAACCACTTTCCTACCTCTATTCCTGGCCTACCGTCGAACTTAGACATGGTCAACCCGGCCCCGAGACTAATTCCCTCTCTACTATTGTGTCTCCTCATCTCCCACATTGTCTCCTCGTGCTGTATTTTATACTTTGTCTTTACCCTATCTAGTGCATCCCCCAACAGAGCTAAGTGTTGTTGGTGTTCCGTCTCTAACTGTTGCAATTGTGTGTGGTACTCCCCCCTTAACTGTTGTACATATACTCCATACTCCCCCCTGATTTGGTTCGCCCATGCCTGACATTCCCCATTGATCTTCCCTTCTAACTGTTCCAATCGTTCCTGGTACTCTCCCCGGATTTTCCCCTCTAGCTTCCCAATACGTTCCACGAACTCTTCTCTCAACTGCACCAACCCCGGGCTGTCTCTCTTTTTTTCCGAGTAACCCCGCACCGTCAACCACAACAAACCCATTCCCATGGCGAGCATGAGTAGAGTTGGGGTCACACTCTCTACCGTTTCCATCCACTCCATGATTACGCTCATTATCCCAACCACAGAACTATCAGTCACGAAATAAAATTAACTACGCTCTGCTACCATTTGTAACCGGTCGGAATTTACTGGACTTTAATTTCTCACTTGACTTGGGGTTTATTTAAAATTAATAGATGGTAATGGCAGTGGAAGCGCCCCTTTGAGAAAAATCCCGAACCAGCACAAGAACACTTAAATCTACTAAACAAAATAAATTGTCCGTGACCCGTGGAAGGATAGCATCTGTGACTGGGATGAATGAGACACACTGTAAAATTTAGACACTTATATTCCCTCCAACACTACAAACACAATCAAATAATGGTACACCAATATGCGCACCTCTCAACTTGAACTTAAAACACTACTCTGGGGAATAAAAGTTATACATGATATAAAAATTATTAGAAACTCAGGCAACAATAAATTTGAAGTATTAAGAACTGTTGCGTGCACACATGAAACAGGCCTTAAAGGCTTTCACACAATAATATCAGTCACTTAGGTATTAAAAAAATAGAAATTAACTACTCTACAATGAATAGGCCTTAAGGGCACTCAACAAAATTATATGTCACTGAGGAATGGTAATAAAAATGAGAAATTAAATACTCTACAATGAATAGGCCTTAAGGGCACTCAACAAAATTATATCAGTCACTGAGGAAATGGTAATAAAAATACGAAATTAAATACTCTACAATGAATAGGCCTTAAGGGCACTCAACAAAATTATATCAGTCACTGAGGAAATGGTAATAAATATAAGAAATTAAATACTCAACAATGAATAGGCCTTAAGGGCACTCAACAAAATTATAGCACCCCAACAGATGCACACTTACTAACCTAACCTAACCACTACTCTGGGGAACAAGGTTATACCTGAGATCAGAATTATGAAGAACAATCAGAGGCATTAAAAGAATCAAATCACAGTATCACTCTGGTTCCACTTGATGGCACAAGCATTCAAAACAATATTATCAAAATTATCTAAAAACTATTAAACTACACCCGTAATAAGGGAGGGAAAATGTTCCTCCAGGTATCTCCTAGAGACCTAGACTCACTGTCTCAGTGTGTGACCATTAGTCTACTCAGATAGCCTCAGTGTACTCCCAGTGCGTCCATAAAGCGGACGGGAGTGAGCCAATCAGACCTTGTACAGTTGAGAGAAGCTTTAGCTTCCCGTTAGCAAGAGGGTTTCACTAGCAGCTCGGGACATGTGGTGATGTGCCCGGAGTGGTAAGAACTGATCACCCACTGCTGGTCCCGTGTCGTTTAGTTGTCGGGAGCACTCGTTCACTCAAGAGATCCTTTGCTACCCCGCTAAACAGTGACAGGCCTACTTTGATCGGTCCAATGGCGACAATCGCCACCCCCAGTCTCAAACGGCAGTCAATCTCTCGCAGTCAACTCCGGGTCAACTCCAGTCAAGTGGGTTCTCACGGAAACCCTGAAATGAACTCACTGTTAGCTCTAGTTTACTTTATCACTGCCCTATCTAACCCTGTCTGAGATCGAATGAGACTTACTTGTTACTCTGCAATAATGCAACACAGGTGACTAGGCCACGTGACTATTCCTGGGACAAGCGCGCAGAGACGTCTTGTCTCTGTGAATGCTCTCCAGGACTGGGGGAGAGGCCTCGTCGCGTTCTCTCAAGGCGTGAGCTTAGGCCTACGTGACTTATTTTCCGCCTAACTAATAACTCCTTGGGACACCCGTAACATTATTCAGACTGCTAAACGATCTATAATAATTTAAAATTCAATAATAGTCCCTTACTTCATGACTCGCATCATTATTCAATCGGTAAACTACATTTAATATCACATAGGCCTAATTCCACCATCTCCCGCTAGGAGGGGGAAGCGCTCTCTCCCCTCCCATGACCTTGAACGCTCAGTGTTGCCAATGGCGGGGCATTCGAAATTACTCTGAAATTTCTGAATATTACAATCTGTAGGAAGTATAACACAACTGTTTAATAGCTTTCATGCCGCTGGCTGATGAAGTATTGTACCATCAAGTGTCGCTTATGAAGATTATTGTCATACCTTTGGCGATGCTTATATCTTAATAAAATCACACGGGAAAAGGGAAACAACGGAGCTCCGTTGATTCTCTTTTCCCGTGTGATTTTATCAAGATTTATCTTATCCACGTTTTCATTGTGGATCTACATGAAAAGATGCTTATATATATATATATATATATATATATATATATATATATATATATATATATATATATATATATATATATATATATATATATATATATATGGAGAGAGAGAGAGAGAGAGAGAGAGGCGGTGGAAAGATAAATTCTTTTCTCGACGGAGTTGAAGTGCCCACACAGACCCATTGTAGTTCCCCTCCGCGCCCACCTGCGCCGCTGTCCGTGGTAGAGGCTGACACACCACACCAGTCCACTCGTGTTCCAGCCTCCTGACCTTCACAACACATTCGTCAAGTAACAGCATTATGACTTATCCTCACACCCTACCTCATAAGAACTTTACACCTCAGTATATTTGAAAATGAGCCTCACACTTAAACACACTCATCGGTCCGTCACTTCTCACCAACCGATCAATACACGCCAACAAAATATTGAGTCCTTAGCATGCAGGTAACCTTCAATCCTCTCAATTGATCTTCAGATCACACCAATGACCCTCGCATTTTATTAGTGAATCTCACACCTCACAAACTACTTCCAAACTACACAAAGGTTACTCACACTACGCAAACAACACCCACATTTCAAAATTACCCTAATACCATGCAAATGAGCCTCACATCTCACAAATAACCCCATCTTCACCAGTAGTCCTCACACCTCAGAGACCTCAGCCTCCCGCGGTACTATTCATTAATTCTCTGCACGTCGACAGCTGTCCTGAGTACAGAATTCTTTGAACTTGGTTGGAGTGAGACGAGAATCAAGAGAACTAAACCTGACTGATAACACCCTGACGTCCATACTGATGATCCCCGGAGGTAAAACTAGTAAGGAGTGATGGATGACGTGATGGTTGCTTGGGTTTTCGTAATTAGGTGGTTGTAGAGTAGTGAAGTGTCCTGCCTCTGTATCTGTTAAGGTGGGGAAGCCTCGTATCTTGAGTTTACAGCTATGCGATTTATTTTAAACAGAAAAGTTAGTAGATTGAGACAGTTTGACTCCTCTTTTTCTCCTTGCGGATTGTTCTCTCGATTTTGTCTGCCCTGCCCTTTCTTTCTGGATCTCTATATCTGTCAAATTTTCGGCAATGTTCCCGCCAGTGTGTTTACTATTAATTATTATCAGTGACTATTAATTCATATTAGGTGCAATGAATTAAAATTCCATTACTTGAAAATTTCCCTTACAACTGTTATAAATTCATCATAACTATGCGATCGGTTTGTTTTTTTATACGATTTGATCCACACACTAACCGTTCTTTATTTAAAATTATGTTTATTCTCCATATATTTTGTGACTCTCATACTTAGCTAAATTAAAAAACTTTCACAAAGAAGGATTCCTTCTTCATCAATATCCATCACTTTCCAGCAATCAAGATGTTTTCCCCACTCACATAGTCACTCCTACACATCCAATTTATATTATAATTGACTCGTTTCAACCCATTATGTTGGTACCCAAGGCCATCAAAAGGGCAGTTGAGCGAATGATTAATATCTATGCGCTGAAGTCTTCATATATGTATGTGTGTGTGTGTGTGTGTATGCGTCATACACACAGGATGTAGGTATGCGTCCGTTGTGGCATCATTATGTCAATGTTAAGGTGCATGCACTGCTTGCTCCCTCTCGCTTTCAGCTGCCTCCGTTGGCTAGCCCTTGTGGCGAACAGGGAAGCAACTCGCATAATTCTTCCCCTGCCAGTACACAGCCTCCTGCTGTGCCTCCTCGTGGCAACACACGGTAACTGGGTGCGTCATGGGCCCAGGCTTGACCAGCAGGGGATCTCGTAGTTGCAGTGGGCCCCAGAGGGACGGCGCATAGGCCCACTGGCATGTGAACACATTCTGGCGCCTACCAACCATTGCCATGCTGTCTTGCAGATTACCCTTGGCAGGTATAAGGCTACGGGAGTAAACCCTGAACGAAAAATCTGTGGTGGAGCCCTGTCTCAGGCAGACATGCTTACAGAGCTTCAACAAGACCCCAATGGCGGTATAGGCGGAAGATGTGACCACAATGGAAACCCAACAACTTCACCGGCGCACGAAGACAATGCCTGATGGACAGGCTACTAAGGCGAAACCCAACAAACTGGGCTATCGGCAGTTCATTGCTTTTCTCCCTCTCCCCAGCCATTGCAGCACTTACGCCACTGGATCAGGAAAAGGGAGAGCCAAGATATGGGGTTGCAACCTGCGCTCCTGCCTCCCCACATAAATCAACTCACACGCAGCCATCAAGCAGCTCAGCATACCTCTCATCATCATCAAAACCCCTATACCCCCAAAAGTCTTATGGCGTCGGACGAGTAGCGACGGGGACAGGCAGAGATGACTGCCGGCAGTCTCTAGTCACAACTCTGCATGTGGAGGGCATAGATAAGATTGTCGTTTATGCACTGGGATCTGGGCAGCAGTGCAATCCGATCCTGTCATGTATGACTGAGCACCCCTTTCGAGGAGTCACTCTGCTCACCCCACATGGGGAGGGGGCTAGAAAAGGTGCCCTAAACATAGCCTGCCTAACAACCTAACCTGACTGGGCAACCGCACACAGTAAGGTCATCCTTATGCAGTCGAAAACACAATCAAAGTCACAGATCCAAACAAAAACAAACCATACAACCTCTTATGGTCGCTGCATGGAATTTCAGGACCCTTCTGGATAATGGCACAAATGACCGTCCTGAAAGAAGAACTGCCCTTATGGCAAAAGAGCTGGCTAGGTATAACATATCTACACACCAGCCATTAGTGAGTTCCGGCTCCCACATGAGGGTCAACTCACAGAACGGGGGTGTGGCTACACCTTCTTTTGGAAGGGTAAGCCTGCTGCAGAGAGAAGCCGCGTTTATGGAGTTGGCATTGCCATCCGCCAACGCATCCTACACAGGCTAACTGAAATGCCTATTTGGATCAACGAGCACCTCATGACGCCTTTTGTCCCTCTGAATCACTCACGTCATGCCTTTTTCATCAGTGCATACGCCCCAACACTGGATGCAGAGGATGACATCAAGGAAGCCTTTTATGCCGACCAATACAGAGTGCTAACCTCTAACCTCTGCCAGAGTTGGCAGAGATGCTAACATTTGGCAGGGAATCATAGGTAGAAATGGACTAGGCAAGGGTAATCCCAACGGCATACTTCTCCTCAGCAAGTGTGCTATACATAACCTCTCTATTACCAATACCTTGTTTCGGCAGGCCGACATTTCAAGGGCTCGTGGCAACACCCAGGATCCAAATACTGTCATCTCATTGACTATTTCATTGTCAGAGAACGAGATCGCCTTGATGTCCTCAGCATCCGCGTCATGTGTGGATCAGACCACTGTGACACTAATCATCGACTTGTCAGAGCCAATATCTCGCTTCACGTCGCCCCAAAACAGCAAAGGCAGCAAAGCTTCCAGAAGAGGTTTTAATACTAAGCGTCTGGAGGACCCAGCGGTAGCACATGCTTTCAGAGAGCAGCTCGAACATGGTCTTACAAACAACCCAACAGCAAACAATTGCCAATCCTACTGCTAAATGGGATATTCTCAATACTGTTATGACAAATACCTGCAGAGAGATCCTCGGCCAGATCGAAAGAATACACCAGGACTGGTTTGATGAAAATTACCCGCAAATCAATGTACTCATTGATGATAAACGTGCTGCTTTTACTGACTGGCAGAACAACCCTCAGTCTCGGATCGAAGCTGATACCTTCCGCAAGAAGACAGCGGTGGCACAGCGGGAACTTCGCATTCTAAATAACTACTGGCTTATAAATAAAGCAAGTAAAGCACAAAAGCTTGCAGATCAGCACAAGATGCGCTAATATTTCAATTCCATTAAAACATTTTATGGGCAAATCACTCGTGGCTCAGCCCCCTTCCTCTCATCTGACGGTAACGTCATAATTAAAGACGATAAAGGCATCCTTCAAGTCTGGAAAGAGCACTACCATTCACTACTCAACCGAAACACCGATGTGGATGTTCTGGCTACCCAGCAGGTCCCTCAGCACCCAGAGCTGACCCAACTCAGCGATCCTCCATCCCTGGATGAGGTAGCTACCGCCATCAAACAGATGAAAAATAATAAAGCCTCAGGGCCTGATGGAATCCCAGCCGTGGTGCATAAAGCAGGAGGACCTCTGCTTACCAGCCGTCTCCACCCTCTCCTGGAGAATATATTGGAAAAGGAGGAAATCCTCCAAGCTCTTAAAGACGCCTCCATTGTCAATATTTATAAGAACAAGGGGGACCTGTCAGACTGTGGCAACTACCGTGGGATCTCGCTGCTCTCCATTGCTGGCAAGATTATTGCCTGAGTCCTAAACAGACTTCTTCCTGAGGCGGAAAACTTCTTTCCAGAATCCCAATGTGGCTTTAGACGAAAACTGGCACCACTGACATGATCTGTGCTGCCCGTCAGATACAGGAAAAGTGCAGAGAACAGTGTCGTGACCTGTACAAGGTTTTCATTAACCTAACCAAGGCCTTCGACTCGTTTAACAGGGAAGCACTCTGGTGGACCCTCAGCCGTTTATGCAGCCCACCAAAATTCATCGCCATTGTGAGGCAACTCCACACTGGCATGAATGTCAGTCCTGCACAAGAGCACCTAGTCTGAATTCTTCCCCATCCAAAAAAGGTTTAAACAAGGGTGTGTACTGGCACCAACTCTCTTTTCCATTTTCTTGGCTGGCTTCCTTACAAGTGCCAGTGCCTATTTAGCCGGCGGGGTGAATATCGAGTACCAGGTAAAGGGGGGTCTTTTCAACATAAAACGACTCCAGTCAAGAACAAAGGTGTCGGCAGCTTCAGTATGCAGACGATCTCACTCTTGTTGCTCACACTAAGCACGACCTACAGTCGATCCTGAACACCTACACAGATGCGTATGCACACTTCGGCCTTAAGGTGAATGTACAAAAGACAGATTCTCATTCAACCTGCCACTGGTTCAGACACACCTCCACCATCCATCCAGCTTAACGATACTACCCTCTCTAATGTTACCCACTTTTGATATCTCGGCTCTCATCTGTCCACCACCGCAGATATCGATGTAGAGCATCAGCATCGGATCAGATGTGCATCTCAAACCTTTGGCAGACTCCGAAACCGTGTCTTCTGCTATAGGGAGCTGAAATTATCTAGAAAACTGCACGTAAATCGAGCAGTGAACCTCCCCACCCTGCTATATGGCAGTGAGACATGGGTCACATGCAGGAGGCATCCCAATGCACTTGAAAACTTTCACTAACGCAGTCTATGTTCCATCCTCCGTGTTCGCTGGGAAGACAAGAAAACAAATGCCAGTATTCTTGCTGACACCAACTGTAGGAGCATTATCCTTGAACAACTACCCTGGACTGGCCATGTTACCTGCATGGACGACAGTAGACTGCCATTGCAGCTAATTTTACAATCACCCAACGAGTAGCAAATGTAACGCTGGCGGGCAATTGAAAAGGTATAAGGATGGTCTTAAGACCAACTTGAAACAGTGCCAATTCGTCCCCGTCACCTGGGAGCCAATTACTCCACATCGTAACGCTTGGAAGGACACCACACTAGACAGTGACAATACTTTCGAGTTAGCCCGACTGCAAACCGAGGCAGACAAGCGGCAACGCCAGAAAGACGATGCCACCGCCCCTCCCGCACTAGATGCAGCCTTCCACATGTGCAACGAATGTGGACGACGCTGTGGGTCCCGTATCGGCCTCTTTAGTCGCCGCAAAACTCACCAACCTAGGTGACATCCCAAAAAACTCTTATCTTTGCATCATAGCTGGATGATCGTGATACTCGATTCCGAGTTACAGCAAAATAGTAGTAGTAGTAGTAGTAGTAGTAGTAGTAGAAGTGTGTGTGTGTGTGTGTGACATGTTTAATTATGTATATATTTACTTATGTTCGTGTACAGTATATTTATGTTTAGCCAAAAATGGAAATTACCTTGGATTCTCAATCCAATCTCAACATAACCAGTAATAATGAAGAAAAAGCAAGAGAAAGGATCGACCTAAAAGAGAACAACGCAATTTTTTTCTTCGTTTTATTGGTGTCTTCATCCTTGGCTAAAAAACAGCAAGATAGATCCTTGTTGATTTTGTATATTGTGCCTATAATGAAGTAAACAAAGAAATACTATACTTCAATGGCTCTCTGGAAGGCGAGTGACACTATACCCAGGGTGATTCAGCAAAGAGTACATTAAATTAGACGATGAAATCCTTTGGATAATTCTAAACCACAATGTCTCTGGTAAAATGTCAGATTCTGCATATGCCCATTTGTTCGTGACAGGAGCGAGCAAATTAAACATAGTCCAGGAATTCTGGAACGCGTCAAACAATCAATGGTAGGACGTGTATAGGCCTGCATTGAGGCAGAAGGGGGCAACTTTGAACATTTCCTTTAGGTTATAACAAAGAGGGGTCACACTGTAGAGATCTGTGAATAAATGATTACAAAACCTATTGGGGTTTCACCTCAAATTCACTCTCATTAATACGACATCTTAAATGTATTTTAACATGGAATGTATGCAGAATCTGACATTTTACCATAGACACATTGTGGTTTAGAATTATCCAAGGATTTCATCCTCCATTTTAATGTACTCTTTTCTGAATCACCCTGTATACACAGCAGTAATAATGAATTTGCTTAAGACGGCAAATGAGGGTATTAGTTTAATGAGAACAGAGGACATGAGTGACGTTCTATATTACCTAAAAGTTACTAAGAATAAAAAAAAAAGTTATATTGCGGCACTCTGAAAAGAACTGAAGTTAGGTCGTTATTTACTTCTGAATGGGTGAAGTATGTATGCGGATCTTTTTACGAGTTTCTTCACACACCTGGGTAGTACAGAGCCCCTAGAGTGGTGACCTCTGCGTGTATCACACAGACCTCCAGCGTAAATGGAGGGCTTTGTAGGAAGGCCCCCAACAACGTGTACGGGAATAGGACGCTACGAGAAGGAAAATACCCCACACTTGAACACGATTGGATGGTGAGCTGGAGTGTTCAGGTTTCGCTGAGGCTAACTCAAGGTGAGCTGAAGGGGTTCCGTGACCTCAAATTTTAGCAGTGCTTATTCTTAGGTTTTATTTAAAAGTTATAAACATTATATTTGATCCAACTGGAAAAGCGAATTTGGATATGGAAGTTATTATTATTATTGATGTTGTTGTTGTTGTTGGTGGTGGTGTTGGTGTTGGTGTTGGTGTTGTTGTTAATTACTATTATACCTGTAAATTTTATTGCAGTGAGGAACAATAGAAGTTATATTATTAATTTCAGGGGACGAATAAGATTGGTTCCTATTTGACCAGTTACACTAAGCACTGTCGGGGGAGGGAAGGGAGGTTGCTGGGTTGGGTCTCTAAATATCACGACTCTCTGACAAATATTTCCAGGTCACGAGCACATCCTCTTCAAGGTCTTATTTTGTGTTTACTGACACGATTGTACGTGCATTTGGGCCAATGTCTACTAGTGTGATGAGTATGTTAAATGTCTCCTGGTTTGTTGGATGTGTTAAATGTCTCCTGGTGTGTTGGATATGTTAAATGTCTCCTGGTGTGTTGGATGCGTTAAATGTCTCCTAGTGTGTTGGATGTGTTAAATGTCTCCTAGTGTGTTAACCGACCTCTTCTATCACCAAAGTTATTAACTCCAATAGACTAATGATTTGTGAACCAATAGAATTCTTTTGTTTTGGTTATAATTCCTTTGAATCCCATCACTTTGGTTTTCTCATTTTAGAAATTTTAATCGTAGTTTTAACCTATACATATGTGTGTGTAGTGTATACTGTATATGTAAACAGGGAGAGACAAAAGATAGAAACTTTCCCCTTTACATCATAACTTAAAAGCAAAAGTCAATTAAACCGGCTACCCTATCAGAAATCATCAAATATATATATAACTTACGATACATTTATTTTCTCGATATTCCCTAGAAATGGTATTTATTTTGTTTTTCATTCTTAACGTGGTTTATGTCAGCTTGCAATATTAAAATAAATTCCAATCAAACTGAAGTGCTTTTCAGGAAAGTGTAATCAATTA
>CAUDMG010000664.1:365000-385000 GCA_958450375.1 Homarus gammarus | reverse complement strand
TAATCGATTTTCGGATCGTGTTCCGGGGTAATTGTCAGCCAGTGAAGTTGCGAGTTGTCCGGTCTTCTCGGGCTATTCCTTGATACTGGATCATGCAAATCGTTAACTCAGGGTGTAATTGTTGTGTTAGCGACAGCTTCTACACCTTAACAAATTCACGCCTTGGTGGCCCTTGGGCCGGCCATCCTCGTTAACACAAGGGGCAACCATTATTGTTAATTGTCATCATAATGTGTGTGTTTCTTTTTTACTGTGTTTCTGGTTCGTCTCACAACTGCATTAACACCTCATAATAAAAAAAAGTATTGAAATATTCAACATTATACTTAGCTCTCTCTTTCTGTAAATAATCGTGTGTCTGTGTTACCTTTAATTAATGTGTAAATTAGATAAACACAGAATAATAATTAAAGAACATGAACTTTGTAGATACATGGTTTTATTTCTGTTTGTATTTTGTTTCAACGTGGAGTGATGAGCGGATTTAAGTAAAAAGCCCCCCCTCCCCTATTGTCCAGTTGTCTATCTATTCATCTGTAGATACCAAGTGCTCTGTTTACAAAATCATTGTTGATGACACTTGGGATTTTTTTTCCAGTTTGTCACGTTTTATGTCCTCCGTATAACACCCAAAACAGCGCGAATATCATAGGTACTTTGCAACTTAAAAACTTTTATGTTAAATCTTTAGTATTGAATTATAGAGGAGATTACGGTGATGATATGAGTTCTCTAGTCTTAGGGTACCATCTATAACTATCAAACGATGATGGTCTTTCCTTGGGTATTTCTAATCATGCTAAATTATTATAAAAAAGGTATCATTCTTGGTGTGGTATACATAAAGTTTCTAAGCATCTTTAATCCATAATACGACTTTATTAGCGCCAATTAGCCTTTATTTATTCCCGAGACAAAGATGCTTCGAACATCACGACCATAAAAAATTTTTTCTCAATCTTTTGTGAATTTAAATTTTAACGTTATAATTAGGTATTATGTGACGGTATTTTCCTTTCTTCATTATTGACGTACTGTGTATTGTGTTAATTGTTGAATATTAAACATTTCATTAAAGTTACTAGAGTAAAAAAAGTGTGATAACAACTGAAGACCAAAATTGGCATATACAAAACAAGATTTCAACATTGGGAATACCGCCATTTGTGTGTAAATTAGTTTTGAATAATTATTGCAATTATGACAATGAGAATGAATAATGATCATGACTATAAATATGGTAAACCTTAATGAATGGCTAGCACGTGTACTAGTACTCACTTCGTTTATTGCTCACAGATTTGCTAACATATTTTTTTGCCCATTAATATGAGTAAGAATTTCTCGGCCATTATTTATAGTGAGAATCTCTAAACCCATTCTTGGTGTCCTTCAGTATTTGACCGAACTCTTAAATAGGTTTTGATCCTGATTCGATACCAGAGTGGATTTTTTTTTAATTTACTATTGATATCAGGAGGAAGTTTCGGGTCCATCCTCAGTACCATTAGGAACATTTTAAACTATTATTTAAGCCAATGAAAACCTCCCAGAACTTTCAAACCTATTCTCACAACATTGACGGACTCATTCACAACCTGACCTTAGAGGTATCTTGCATGTTCGAATAATAGCATCACCGATTAAATAAGCTTGGTTAAATTGTCCTATTACTTGACTAATGTACGATGAATACATTGGTGTTATATATTAAGAACAGTTTTTTTTTAATCGTATGGAATCACTCTGGTAGCGTCGTGGGGAAGGCCTGGGAGATTGGATCACTGTGGGACCTAAAGTTACCAAACTGGTGCTAGGAGACAGCTTTAAGGTAATTAGAGAGTGGGGGAAAAGTGGCCCAAAGGAGCTCTTAGGTAATTACAGAGCGAGAAAAGTGGGCAGTCAGACGCAGTAAACCATCCCTGAAAAATACGACCGGTAATTAAGCGTGGGAACCCTGGTGAGCGACCCCAGGCCTCTGGTTCCCTCTACTCACGGTCTGGAAATTATAATATGTGGAGTGAGAGTACAAATGTATCACGGTGATGTACAACACTTCTCCCTGCGTCATTAAATCGCTTAAGAGACAAAAACACACTTGCAATGTTACATTTAGAATTTGAATAATAAAGTGCATGTAATTTGCTTTACTTTAAAGATAAGAAATATATTTAAGATATTTGGATTACAACCCAAGCACACCCATCCTAAGAATTCACAGGACGTTGAATTTGGTTGCAGTAGTGTGTCTTGCAACACCCGACCTTACATTTCTAACAATGTTGGAGGAGCAGCGCTGCTTCATGTAAAACAGATGAGCCAGAAAATAGAAGCATAAACCAGAGGTAGTCCCAAAATGTAGCTAGTAGGAGTGAGAGAGAGGCAGCGGAACTATGAACTGTTAAAGTAACATTTGAGAAGCGTGAGTGTGGAAGATGGAGGGGCGAGGCGAAAAATAGACTCACATCTTCACCACCTTCAGATACCTACTATTTTTTACTAAACTCTAACGAAGGAATCTTCGGGGTAGTGGAAATCCATTTAGCTAATTCTTGATATCCAGCCAACAGATAGGTTGTGTCAGAGAACAGAGTGAGTGACAGGTGAGCCGAAGAAAGAGGAAATCAGTAGAGTCTGTGGTGGAGGTGGTGAAGGTGAGCGCCAGTGTGAGGTGCTTGGTCCTCAATTAATGTTTTCTTTCACATTTCACTTGTTAGTGTTCCCCCTCACACTCCGTACCTGTAATCATCACTCGAATATTCACCTTAGAACTGGGATAATGTAGAAGGTTAAAATAATATAAGACCAGCTTGTTTAAATGTTAGTCTTCTTATTATAGGTATTTGGGGAAGAAAAAAACATACCGGTATAAATATGTAAGTAAATGTATATTGAATTAGTTTGCTTGGGAGCTGCCTTTCGTATTGTGAACTCCTGGAACAGGATCTGCAACTAGAAAAATAATTATCTATTTCAAAATTTGAGAGTAATATCTGACAAACAATTGCATATTGTGAAATTACCTTTCGGACAAAATGGCATCTTTTAAAAAGTTAAATGGCTCAGCCGACAATCATTATCAGTCAAAAACATGACTCCCAGCTCAGCTAGTCAAGAGTATACATGGCAAATTCAATCAATCAATCAATCAATCAATCAATTAATCAATCAATCTGCGGCATACAGGACTCAGTAGTTTTGCAAGGCTAACACGAACTCTTCAATTAGGAGCACCCAGGGGCCAGGAGTCTCTATAGCCAGTCAGGTGAAGAATAAAAAAATACGAACACTCACATCACACTCTATCATTTATGTTACTAGTTATCTTACTAAATGATACGGTGGATCTCAGGTAACAAAACTATCGAGATTTGTTAATGCATCGTAAGCCTTCAGTCTCAATAGGTGAAACGAAAACAAAATAGTTTTATATATCAGAAAGTGCAGAAATACGCGATACTAACAGACATCCCATAGTTAGATGCTGTTTGGTGTTTGTTATGCACCTTAGTTCCAGTGACTTAAACAAAAAAATGTATAATACTGTACTTCATATGGTAAGCCAAACAGATAAATGCAGGACAACATACGAGTTAAATACAGATGAAAGCAAAATAATACGGGATTAACTGAATACAGACACAAATTAACACATGGAATAGCCAAACACAGATAATTAAACACAAACATATACAGAACACACAACAAAATAAAAGGTAGGTATACTGTATATCCGTCTATTTTGTTAGGCTTGAAAATTAATCCTCCACCTAACAACACAGTCCAGTGATCCCACACAGATTGGGCTATGAGCTCCTGCCCCGTATAAACCCAGTGATTTGAGGTATCCCAGAGAAGATAATCAATTTGCAGTAACAAGGGCTATTAAGAGGCCACGCGTGCACCAATTATGGCAATTAAGGACCTCGTACGTGTGTTAAAGGCGTGGTCGACGCTTCGTTATGTATTTCACTGTAAATAAGAGAGGATGGAGGGTGGCGATTTGTTATGTCATTACAGCACAATTTTCTGATCATTAAACTCATTTGGCCTTTGGGCTACTTGGAGTTATTTTTATCCTTCACTTTCTCATATTTCCTTTTACTTTTTTTCATTATTTTTTATCATTACTGCTTTTGTTATTATCACAATATTTGTCACTTGCCTTAAAACATTATCCACAAAATATCACAAAGTTGTATTAATCATTCAAATCAATTTCATGGCATGCTCACTGCTCAGTTTTGTTCCATTCAATTCTGTTTTTCTTTTCATTTCTATAACGAAATGAATAATAGTACATGAGAAGTTACAGGGAAATGTAAAGACAAATATATTTTTAATAGAATATTTAAAGACAGATGTAAGATATATAAAGTAACAAGTTAGAATCGCACACAGAAAATATATGGAAAAACAAGCAATGGGGGAACTCGTTACCTATCCTCCAAGGTTTTTAGAATAAGATGATAAGTGACTATACTGAATACAAGCTAAAATATGATGTTTCTTGCTTAGAGAATTTCAAAACTTTAGAAATACTGAAAGTTGTCATCACCAAATATAATTTTTTTATTAATTTTAGAATAACGTCAACAACACCAACGTTGATGGCAAAGATAATACAAATAAATTTTAGAAATAAAATTGCGGACAAAATCTCTGGACATTTGACAATATTTGACATCTTTTGCAGGTGAGGGTCATGTAGGAAAGAGAATAATACCTTTAACTTCTATCTGCTCATTGATTTCCTTGCATTGCGATATTTTCATCTCGATATAATTTACAATGAAAACCACAGTTCACCAGAGATAATCTTATCACATACATGAAGTATAAGAAACTGCCAGATATTACCAAACCTCGAGGGAATTTGTCTGCAGTTGTAAACAATAAATTCCTTACTTAATGTTTAATTTGGGTATTTCAAATATCATCGTATAGTAATCTATGGTTTCATTTTTTTATATATATTAACTATCGGGAGAATTTTGAGGTCTTGGTCAATCTAAGAATTATTTAAAGCAGTCACTGTTGCTCACAAATTCTGGAGTCAAAATTGGTTACTGTTGTTGTACTGTACATCTGACTGGTCTTTGGTCCAGAAGTAATACCTGACCCCTAAGAGGATTTTGAATTTAACCAAGAGATTTAGCTATGGGTTGTGACCATGACTCAACGTTGGTGTTGCTTTCTAGTAAACAAAATATGAACGTCGATGCTGATCAATGTTGTAGTAGTTACTGTTGCCCGAGGCAGATAGTCTGTCAACTTCAAGTACTGTTTTTTGTTATTTTGTTTTTCACTGTAATCAAAGGGGTTTAGGATACTAATTTTTCATAAGGATTTTGTTGAATATTTAATCTCCTCATGAAAGTCTAATCATTCTCTACGTGCTGAGTCAGTTTTTGGTAGGGATATATATATATATATATATATATATATATATATATATATATATATATATATATATATATATATATATATATATATATATATTTTTTTTACCCTTTCAGCCACATCAGGGATAATTAATTCCATGTCTGTGAAGGGTGATGAAATATTGAACATTGTCCCATATGAATAGTTCTTAATGTGTCAATGGGAATGCATTTAATATTGTAAATTTTATATTCTGGTACTAAGCTTAATTTAGTTTTAAAGAGCAATGTAGGGTTATAATTTGGCTCTTTTGAACAGTTGGAATTATTATCTACTCACCTATTTTGACAGATGGTCTTAACTCTGGATATTTTTTCTTCAAATTTTTTTTACTCGGCGACAAACGAGTAAATTAGATAATGGAAATCCTCGGCCTTGTTGGTTATGAAAGAAGAACACACTCATGTCCCTTAAATAAACTATATCTTATATTTTTTAATGTTATTTGACATTCTTGGTGTAAATTTTTTTTAAATGTCATCTTTATTATCTTAAATCCTAGATGGATTGTTTGTATAAAATGTTCAATGTTGTTATAAATGAAATGATAACCAACGGCGACACACCATCATAATTAACCATAGTAAGCTGATGACGATTAAATTGTATCCAGTAATACCTTATTCTGTATAACATACTGTATTACTTGTTAGTGGGGCTTAAACGTTATTTTTAGAGATACGTTTGACATTTGTATTAAAAAAAATACTCTAGTTTTACGTGTAAATGAATATCGAAAAATGGTGGACTACAGAAAAAACTAAAATATTTTCCTTGTGTGGTAAATATTATAATTATGAGACTCAACCTCATTTACATATATGTATTTTAAGCACACTGTTGGATGCCCTAATTTTCCCTGAGCTCACTAATATCAGGATCACAAGGGCCTAAGGACCTCGCACCCTGGTGTTCTCTGGTGTCCGCCTCCACCTCCCCCTCCTCCGTCCCTCCTGGGAGGTCGGCCGAGAACTGTTGTTGATCCAGTATGATCAAAAATATCTTTTTGTCCTCGATTTTTTGTAAACGAGGCTTTAATTACTAGACTCATAAAGCATCGTTCATTAGCTCTTACTGTTAACGTCTAGGTTTAAAAATTGTGACCCAGGCATTAGTTGTTTGAAAGGTTAGGGAAGATATCAGAATATATTTCATTCACAATCTCGCGGATATGTTGGTTTAGGTAAAAGGAGGAAAGCCAAGAAATAAAAAATAAAAAAATGAGACAAAAGAGAAGTTTAAAAACGACAACCTGATAGCAAGCCTTGTGAAAGTTTACAGATATAAAGAAAAGAAGATAGGATTCACTGAAGCCAATGGTCAAACATTGTTTTACGCATACACACACACGCACTCGCAGACTACTACTACTACTACTACTACTTTGCTGTCACTCGGAATAGAGTATGAAGATCATTCAGCTATGAGATAATGATACGAGTTATTAAGGATGTCACCTTCGTTAGTGAGTTTTAAGGTGACTAAAGAGGCCGATACGGGACCGGCAGGGTCGTTCACAGATGTTGCACATGTGGAGGGCTACATCTAGTGCGGGAGGGGCGGCGGCAGCGTCTTTCCGGCGTTGGCGCTTGTCTGCCTCGGTTCGCAGTCGGGCTAATTCGAAAGTATTGACACCTTGTATGGTGCTACTCCAAGCGCTACGGTGACAAAGACGCACTCACACCCCACCAGTACCAACCACACCACTACCCTCTTCACCGTTTGCAGAGATACAGTTGCTCAAGGGGGTGTCATCCAACAGAAGTGTATTAACTGCAAAACAGTTGGAGTTCCTGTATGGCACCCTAACTGTTCTAGAGCTCCTACACCCCTTCAGCGCCCAGGCCCGCCACCCAGGCAGGTCTCAAGAAACACTAATGCTGCTAGGGTACTCCCTACGGCCAACCCCTGGCCTGCCCTCCCCACCAAAGCTCCAGGATCATCACCAGCAGTCATCGAAAGATCAGCATGGGGCAACACAGACGTACCGACACAACAGGTAGCTGCCAACACACTCCATGCATATCGTGAAGAGATCAATGATGTGAAAAATGAAATTAAAGAACTCAAAGCTCAGGTTACAGCTCTAGCTCAAGCTCAAACTGAAATGTTTAAGAGCCTCTGTGATACACTAAAGGAAAAAAACACCACCAACACAGTGCAGCAACTTCGGAAAAATTACAGTCAAACTGAAGACATTCAGATGTCAGTACCAGATGTGGAAACTCAAGACCCACCAGGAACTAGTGTCCACGCAGAGGAAAATAGTGATACTGGTAACAGTTCTACTGATGCCTCTGTGGACATGGTCAGTGAAGATGAACAAGCACAAACAGAAAATGGTGGTGATGTCGAGTGTAACCAAAGTGAGTTGTTGTCTGCCACTGAAATACAACAATTGTTGAGCCGTACATGCTCCAGAAATGTTTCCAAAAGGTTAACTGGCCTACTGCCTGCCGAAGGGACAGGCAGCGCAGAAAAGAACAGTATCATACAGTGCCTTTTGCTTCTTTCCAAATACATTTCATAATGGCCAGTGTTAATACCAGACAAAATTCCAAATACATTTCATAATGGCCAATGTTAATACCAGACAAAGATACAGAGCGGTGAAGGTGATGAGTTGGAACATCTCATCCCTTAGAAAACGATACCCTGACCTACACCACAAAGTTGTGACTGAGGACATCGATATTGTGTGTCTGCAGGAGTGTCTCACACCTAATGGTAAGCCCCCACCCAGTCTGCCCAATTATGTGTATTATGATCCTAGTTCTACTCACACATGTTTGATGTATGTTAAGAAGTCACTCCCGCATGTACCTCTTGTATCCAAAAAGACTACCAACCTTCAGTACCATGGGATCACTATCCACCTGGGCAACTCCACACTCAACGTGCTAAACGCCTATGCTCCCTCAGATCAGCTTCAGTACACAGATCTCCCAGACTTTTTACACACTGAGCCCACTGTCCTAATGGGTGACCTGAATACTAGACACAAGAAATTAGGTGACTCCACCACCAACACCAATGGTAGGAGACTTATCTCACTTCTCAGCGCATATGAAGATGTTCAAATTATAGGTAATAATGAACCAACACACATCTATGGCGGGGGTCTAGACAAATGTATTGGCCTTAATCTATCATACACAACTCATAGCTCTGATGTTGTCACTGATCTTATGTCTGACCACAGCCCAATCCAAGCTAGTATACATGTAGCCAATGGCACCCCCACTGGTGGTAAACTCAACAGACGTAGAATCACAGTCAAGCAAGAACATGAAAGCCAGTTCATAGACTTCATCCATGACTGGTATAAGGACTACAAGCCTGACAATTACCAAAGTTTCCATGACGATCTGATAGATAGGACTTATGTATACTTCACCAACAATGCCTCCACCAAAAAAAGGAGAAAACGTGGTCAGCATAATCGGAACAGGCAACAGCAGTGCTATAATGACCCTGAGCTGAAAAAACTCAGGGCTAGGGTCAGGAGGGTGGGTAAGGGTTACAGACAATTTAGAACACCTCAAATGTTACAATTGTATCAAGCTTCCCTTGCTGCTGTCAGGGAACGTGTAAACGAACTCAGACAAAATGCATGGGAGACATATGTCAACAGCCTGAACCAACACACATCCCTCAGCAAAGCCTGGAAAGACATAAACATAATCAGAGGTAAAAACAGAAGACACGTCTCCCATCCAAACCCTCTGCAAAAGTCGAATGAGCTAATAACAAAGTGGGCTCATGTGTCGAGCTATGACATGTTACCAGCTAGGACTCGGGGACTCCTTGATGCGAAGTCTGTAGAGAGAAGTAATCTTATTAGCTTTATGCTGGGCAAACAGCACGATGAGTGCGATGTTCCATATACTGAGTGGGAGCTTGACGCCGCCCTCGCCAGGGGTAGGTCTACTTCCCCTGGAGAGGACGGGGTCACCTACAACATCATTAGACTACTAAGGCGCGTGCCAGGCAATCCATTGTTGGTATTGTACAATATGAGTCATGCCGAGGGCCAACTACCCACATCATGGACCAGCAGTATTGTTGTACCAATACCGAAACCAGGACAGCCTGATGCCTTTCGTCCCATATCACTAACCAGCTGCCTGTGTAAAACCTTTGAGAGGATGGTTCTTGGCAGACTCTTATATAGAATCAGAGAACACATGTCTCCTAACATAAATGGCTTCACCCATGGTAAAGGTGTACATAATTGCATCACCACATTCCTAACTGTGCATGGTGATGAAAGGCACAGATACACCACATTTCTTGACCTAAAAGCTGCATTTGATATTGCCAATAGGCAACTGATATTGTACGAGCTAGCCAAAATGGATATAGGAGGTAGGCTGTTACACTGGATAAGTGGTTACCTAACCAACAGAAGGGCTGCTGCACTGTTTCAGGGATACAAAAGTGAAGTTAAAGATATGCAACTTGGTACCCCTCAAGGTGGAGTACTTAGCCCCACTTTGTTCAATGTTCTTATGAATGCATTATTAAATTTAATACCAGACAACCCCAGCAATATCTCAATCAGCTATGCTGACGATATTCTTATACATACTAAAACTCATCGTGAAATGCAAACCACCCTGAACCATGTATACGCAGCCTGTGAACACCTCGGTCTTATTATCTCCACTGACAAAACTAAGGTGTTCAACAAACAAGCTGGGAACCGCAAACGCGGCCCCGCCAAGTTCAAGATAGGTAACAACACTATTGACTATGTTTCTTCTTTTAAATATCTTGGTGTTTCCGTCCCTTGTACCCTACCTGCCATACAACAGCTAACCCGCCAATGTACTGACAGACTGAGACCTCTTAGAAGTGTAGCGGGGTACAGCCCGCACTATGGTGCTAATATTAGAATTGTTAAAACAATGTACCTAGGCTATATAAGATCTCTGATAGATTACCACGCACCAGCCCTGGTCATTCGTGACGGGAAAGGCGTTGACAAGCTCGAGAAAATGCAAAATAGAGCCCTCAGAATTATCCTAGGATGTCCCATGAGCACTAAAGTACTTAATATGAGGAAAGAACTAGGTATACCCAGTGTTAAAGATAGAATAATTGAAGTCAACCTCATGATAGCCCTGAGGCTTCTGCGTGGTGATCCTGATAACATTGTTTCCTTAAAATTGCTAGAATGTATGAACCATGGGACTACTGAGTCTAAATGGATCCAAACTACAGCTACACATATGAAGATATTTGGACTAGACCACCTGTACAAAGTTGAGACACAACAGCGCTTCCTGCCACCCTGGCGGACAGTTCCCTTCGATATCACAATACCGACGTATCCGCCTAAAAAATTAATTATACAAAGCATTTATCTCCAACACACTGCCAAATTGAGAGCTCTTGAACACATACACACTCTACAGACTGATGATAATATCACACAGACCATCTACACTGATGGGTCTCTAAACACCGCCTGTGGGAGGGCTGGAAGTGCTATTGTTGTGACTCAACCTGACGGTAATATAATTGAGAAAGGAGTTAGAATTAACAACTGGGCATCCACTCTACAAACTGAATTAGTTGCCATACTCACAGCTATTAAATTCATTGAAACCACTTTTACTGACAGTCTCATCATCACTGACTCTCTATCCTCACTACTTGCCCTTGGTACCCTCGACTCAGGTTGTCACGCTCTTGTCTCTGAAGCCAGACACAAATATGCGTGCCTTGTTGACCGGGGTGTCAGGGTCAAACTGTTGTGGATCCCCTCTCACATAGGCCTCATAAAACATGACAGAGTTGATGCCCTCGCCAAACTCGCGTCTAACAAAGACACCGTTGAATACAATTTGGGTCTGTCAAAAAGAACCCTTAAAACTGTAATTAGGAAAGAACTTATTGATGAGTTTGACGCAAGTAGACAAGTGCAAACAGGCACTAGTCAATCCATAGTTTACCATGATGAGATGTATCAAGTGAAACATGTTTATGGAGCAAGTAACAAGATCACTAGATTACAAGATGTTGTAACAGCTAGATTAAGGTTAGGATATAAGTACCTTTGGCAGTATGTTCCTCAAGCAGATGTAAACAAAACTAAATGTAAAGTGTGTGGCCATACATATGGCCACACACTTGAACACTACGTCCTCGACTGTGTGAAGATAGAACCTTTTAGGGACAGGTCCAAGCACACTGTGTGTGAAATGGCACAACACTTCATCTCTAATGGCAAGATAGCCGACATATTAAGATTGTATCCACTTTTTTGCACTTAGTATCTATGTCAGTTCTCATGTACAGAACCAAATACGCAATGTGCTTGAATACCTCCCACGTAAATGTGAATAACAAAGTGTGAGGCCAGACATACTGCCTCACACGCCTGTTCTCACGCATTTGTGAATAAGTTACCCTTTATGTATAGAACTAAACAAATAATGTAAATGAAATACTGTGTAACTTTCAGTGCCATAATATCCTGACAACGGGGGTTAATTATTATGACCCTTTGTAAACCCTACTCTGTAATCCTTTTGCGCTACCGCTCACAGGATGAATGTGGGGTGCACAATAAAGTAGCCGCTGCAAGCGGCAAAATAAAAAATCAACCCTTCCTCCGTCTAGGTTTAATCCTGACAAATGCTGTAGCTTTCATCTCCTTCAGCTTCCCATATTTCATGTCTCCTCCTCCACCTCTCGGTCCTGTCCTTAATATCTCTCATCTTGACCACAACTTGGGTTGGTACATTATAGATTAAACTCTGGCGATCTATCCATCAGTGTAATCTCTTGTATACATAAATTTTATCGCCACATTACCGTCTTGCCCTCCCAGCCTCTGGAGGTTCTTCTTAACATCACCTAATTGTGTACCCACTTTAATTTAATTTATTTAATTTATATATATATATATATATATGTATATATATATATATGTATATATATATGCATATATATATATGTATATATATATATATATATATATATATATATGCTGATAACCACCAGGAAAGAAGAAAACACGAAGTTCCCAAGCGCTTTCGTGTAATTCACATCTTCAGGGGTGGTTATCAGCATATACCTAGATCACGCGCACCTACAGTGATTTACTTGCATATATATATATATATATATATATATATATATATATATACATATATATATATAAATATATATATATATATATATATATATATATATATATATATATATATATATATTTCATGTAAATTCACAATGAAAACGTGGATAAGATAAATCTTGATAAAATCACACGGTGCTCCGTTGTTTCCATTTTCCCGTGTGATTTTATCAAGATATATATATATATATATATATATATATATATATATATATATATATATATATATATATATACAATCAACACCTCAACCCGCCAGGATTCGAACCCACGGCCCTGGCGGGTTGAGGTGTTGATTGTATGTAGAAGTCCGCGTGCTTTATTGGGCTAATGAAATATATATATATATATATATATATATATATATATATATATATATATATATATATATATATATATACATATTTTTATATATATACATATATATATACATACATATATATATATATATATATACAGATATATATATATATATATATATATATATGTGTATATATATATATATATGTATATATATATATATATATACACATATATATATATATGAATCGGCTGCTTGTGCAATTAACCAGGCCATTCACATATATTTATTATTTAGGTTTAAGTAACGAAACCCAAACAGTAGTTCCTTGTTTTATTATAAAAGGGTTGTATATATAATTCCTGAGTGTAGATCGACCGTAAGTCCCACTGTATAGGCGTGAATGAGAAAGGGACGGCGTTCATGTATTATAAACGTTTGGTCACGTCCTTACGACATAAGTTGTTGTGAGCGACTAAAGAGTGAGGGCCTCAATGTGCGGGCTTACAGAAATGCTGACTATGGGTCACTCCCTCCTGGGAGAGTTGCCCGCTCACGTGTCCAACTCATGTCTTACTCATAGACAGTGGAAAGTTACAGGGTGGTGAATCTGAATATAATATCAGATGTATTGACCCATTTATATAATATGTTCTGTTGATGAGACAGGGGCCCATTACATCGCTCGGTCACCTACCAGCCGAGCTCCGTGAGGCCTAAATAACTCACAGAGTACAGTACATCCTAGACAACCCTAACCATGTTATAAACAGATATGTAGACACTAAGCTGGGGATTCTTTTACTGTAGGGGTATTAGCTACTACAGGGGACCTAGACTTCAGTGTCCTACGGGTTAGTATGTTATGAACAATGTTGAATTTGGATGACACTGCCCTGTAATAACAGAGCAGGAACATAATTGCCAGAATGAACAAAATAGAGGGAATCGTAAGACTTGGGAGTGCAAATTCCCGTGATAGGTAAAATGGCAAGTTATTTTTCAAAGCAGCAAAATGTGTCTCGTCAAGAAAGCTAAAACTTTTAATTTCTCTGATATTATTTGAATATCCTTAATAGTGAAATTCATTATAGGAAGTTGAATTAAAGCAGACTTGAGGTTTAGATTTAAAGCAAAATGCTGATGAGTAGGCAAGGTCCGTAATGTACTACAAGTGATTTCACAGTAATCAGAAGCCTTGTAATGCCCTTTCACAACTAGCTGCTTAACACCATCAAGGCATTTTAAAATTGCAGTAGAGAGATTTGGAAAGAAAAAATACTGCACATTGTGAAGATGGGCGTGGAACACAGTCTTTAGACTAACTGGCCTATAACTGCATTGCGCTAGCGCTGGGCGTACATTTGGTTGTATGACTGCCAATTCACATATTCCCTCTGCAGCAGGAATAAATGCAAACATGTACGCTGGACATACGTGTAGGTGTAGATAAGACGACTTACACCGTGACAGTACCTCAGATACTCTATTGATAACAAGGAATACTCTTCATCTACTAAAAAAAGTTCTTTAGGCCTATCCAGGGTATACAGTGTGTCGTTCACAAACCTGGGGAAGGGTTCTAAATGCCATGCATTAAACTCATGTTGCCCTCGCATAGGAATGTGTATCAGAATTGCATTGTGCGTGAGGGTTGACTCCAAGAGTGGGTAATAATAGTGAACCTCATTGTCATTGAAAATAGGAGTTAAATGGTACTGCAACTTGGCTATTTCTAAAGCTTCAAGAAGCGTCTGCACAGGCACAAGCTTCGCGTCCACACGTCCTCTCCCGGCATCTACAATGCTGTCTATTAATTCACTTTTTGAGGTTACAATTTTATGAACTGAAATTTCAGCAGCATGCAAATATTCTGTGAAATAAAGGAGCCATTTTAATGTCGGGATTGCTTTCTGTAACCTAGTAACAATCCTAGAAACTTGGTTAGACTCCACTATGATTGCGTTAACCTTTGATTCTAGAGCAGTAATCGCGTGAAAGGTTTGAAAAATAACACGATTCTGTTGAGATACAGCCTGAACGACAACGTTCGTTCGGTCCCCCAAATTAGCTACATCATCGGCCGTTGCCGTGCCAAACAAAAGGCGCTTTGGATGAGACCCACAAAATTAAAGAGACCCCTTTTTCGTCGTGCCTGAGAATGCACTTCTTGAGCAAGATCCGCTTGAGACGCAGGTAGATTTTTCCCAACATCGACGAGAAACTCGCGAAGGTTATGGAGACGAAAGTGTAGAAGGTCTATAGTTTGTGAAACTATTGTCGAAGTCTTAGAAGCTGTGCTGAGACCATGAAGGATGTCCAATGCTGATTGTAGTTGGCCGTCGACGTTTCCATCTGAAACGGAAATTGGAGTAGTGGCTGCAGTTCATACTTGATGTTCACCACGTCCTCAACTATGAGAACGCGCCCGAGAGGTGCCACAAGTGCACCTGGTTTCAGGACTGATGTAGACATGTCTGTCAACACAACGGTGCCACAACAGAGTAGAAGCAACACACTGAAGATCCAAGCCATTCTGTAAGGAATTACAAACGATTTAACGTCTACTTGCAGAACGTAGTTTCATACAATAATCATTTGGGACACTCTGCTTCTGGACAATCTGTAAGGATGTATGAATCACATCATCATCAACTGGAGGTAATACATTTATCTGGGTCTTCTTCAGACGATCCGCGTGCACGACATCTGCGATCTGTGCATTAGGCTTCCAAATTTTGAATTTCTTGCCTTATTCTTTTGAGATTATGTGGAATGGACCAGAAAATTTGGCCGAAAGTTTGGAGTTCCTTTCCGGTTCTCTTAACATAACAGCGTCCCCAACGTTTAATGCGACAGGTTTAGCTTGTTTATGTTGTTTGATGATCATTACGGCGCGTGACGCCGCTAGACATGAATTTGTTTTGCCGCGAAATCATCCGTATTATAAACCGGGTATGGCGCATCTGTAAGGATGTCGTAAGGTAGACGTTTACCTGTACCATAGAAAATGTAGAAGGGTGTTTTGCCCGTAGAGCTATTAACTGACCCATTTATCGACGCTGCAACCTGCGGTAACCAATCCTCCCATGCATATTGAAAACCACTGACAATTGGACGCAGTATTTCTAGGATTTTACGATTGGTTCTCTCAACAAGGCCATTAGCCTGTGGATGATAAGCTGTCACAAAAGTTTGTTTAATACCATATTGTGCACATATATGCGCTACTAGCTGATTCTTGAACTCTGTTCCATTGTCAGAGAGCAGAACTTTAGGCGTAGTATATGGACATATAAGATTCATCACTAATGCATAGGCTACTGCTTCGGCCGTTTTGCTTTTTAGTGGGACCAAGACCACAAACCTTGAAAAATGATCCACACACACTAAGACGTAGGCTGATCCCTGATGACTCATTGGGAGTTGTAACAAGTCAACAGCGACTGTGTCAAACGGACGGTCTGGTGTAGGATATTGTAGAATCGGGGCAGGTGATCCTGTTGATCCTTTATGTTGAGCACATGCCAAACAATTAGCTATGTGTAATTCTATGTCTTTCTTCATAGTGTTCCAGAAATACTTCTTTCGTAAATTCGCTAAGCATTTATCACGACCTTGGTGACCTGCCTGTGGGACATCATGGAACAATGCCATTACTGCTTTGCACAACGTGTCAGGTACGACTATGAGACACATTACCCTCAGGAGATTTTCTCGTCCTATTGAGTATGTTATGTCGTAATTCAAACTGACTTAAGGGAAGAAATAACTGGGGAGTTTAACATCCTCACCCGATTCGAGAGCAAAAATAACAGCTGACCAATATGGGTCGTGTCGTTGCTCATTTTCCAGTTGCGAAAGGGTGAATGTTGATACAGGCATGACTGGTGCTATATTTCTTGACAGAGCGTCGGAGACCACATTCGCCCTCCCAGGTAAATACCTAAATTCGGGGTCAAACTCTTGAATTGTCAGATACCAGCGTGCTAATCTGCCTGATAAGTTTCTGCCATGGAACAGTTCGGTGACTGCCGCATGATAAGTAAAAAACAGTTATCTTGTAGCCAAAGATAATGTCTTTGAACTTCTTAAGTGCCCACACAACGGCTAACGTTTCTAAATGCGTCACCGAATAACGTGTTTCAGCATCAATTAGTTTGCGACTTGCAAATGCCATCACTCTAAACTTCCTACGCGTATCCTCTTGCATGAGCACTGCTCCGACTCCAATTCCGGAAGCGTCAGTACAGAGAGTGAAAGGTTGAGTGCAGTCTGGGAATGCTAGAACCGGGGCATTGGTAAGCGCTGTCTTCAATGCCGTAAAACTATCTTCGTGTTCAGCGTCCCATATAAACATTGCATCTTTCTTGAGCAACCTCGTTAGAGGCGATGTTAATGTTGCATAGTCCTTGATAAAGGAACGATAATATCCAGATAAGCCGAGAAAGCTAACGCACATGATCATTTGAGGTAGGACGCGGGAACTGAGATACAGCTTTGACTTTATCATTAACTGTATGTATGCCCTCACCGTCAACTACATGACCAAGGAATTGGATTCTGGATTTTAAAAACTCACACTTCGAGAGTTTTATTTTGAGGCCTGCTGTGGAAAGTTTTTCCAACACTCCACGCAGTTTAATCAGATGGGAATCGACGTCCTTACTGACTGCTATTAGATCATCCAATTAAGCGCAGACTGTGTTACCAATTAGTCCGGCAAACAGGGTGTTGATCATTCTTTGAAATGTTAGTGGGGCATTTCTGAGACCAAATGGCATCCGTAGAAACTCAAAGTGGCCTAGAGGCCTGCTAAATGCCGTGATTTCTCGTGATTTCTCATCGAGTGGTATTTGCCAATATCCACTAAGCAAATCTAAGTTGCTAAATACCGCATTATCCTTGCCTAAGGATTGCAATATGTCGCTCAAGATAGGCATAGGGTACCGATCAGGGATCGTTTGATCATTGACGCGCCTGAAATCTATAACAGGGCGCCATCCACCATCCTTTTTCGGGACGAGGAATAATGGGCTATTAAAGGGGGATTTTGAGTGTCTAATAACATTCTCATCTAACATACACTGTACCATATCTTGCACTACAGCACGCTGGCTATGAGGTAGTCTATAAGCTGGTACGTAAATAGGGTTGGTTCCCTCCTTTAACGCTATATGATGGGATGTTAAATCTGTCTGACCTAGCGTTTCCCCTGGCAAGGCTACTATATTTCTATAGTCGGCAAGCAGCACTAAAAGGCGTCTCTTGCCCTGGGGATGATCGATCACCTTAGCATGTGGCGCTATTTGATCTATCCTGGCCAGTCGAGTCTGTTGGCATTTCGCAACAATACCTCGAATTGGGAATTTAGTAGGCTGCACTTCGACATTGTTGTGATATACTAGAAAATCACTCAAATAACATCCTTTCTTTAAGATTCGTTGAACGCTTGTTCGATTTAGAATCAGTACGTCGGTCAAACCACCAGGGCGTATAGTGCTCAGGGTAGATTCACATGACAGCCCTTTTACCTTGCATGTATCCGGGAGACACACAACATCTGTGCCCGTGTACACGTTGGGTAGTTCGACAGTTGCTTTGGCGATTTCCTCATTTTGGTAATGGAGAGTACACTTCAACACTGCTGGTACGATCGTCCAACTCTTGCTGCTGTAATCACGCTGGGAAAGTGTGCGGTTGAGGTCAAGAGGTATCTCTGACGCACGATCCGCCTTCCTCTTAATAGGATTGGTAGACAACACTTTCGTCCTAGCTGTGAGCATAGGTTCAGAATGACTCATTGCTGTGTAGGAAACACCTTTAAACGTAACACTATTATTACGTGGAAGAACATCTATCATGTTCTTTCGAAGAGTTGGTAGACCAAGTAACCCGTCGGCTGGCAAACTAAACTGCTGGACTATATAGAAGTCCGCGTAGAAGGGAGAACCACGTCTTGAGAATCTGAGTGGTAACGTCACCATTCCTTTGATGCTCAGCTGCGTACCTGAAACTCCTAAGAGCTCAGTGTTACTAGGCCTCCATTTGAAGTTGCGGTGAGGGAATTTACGTTGTAACTCGTGATATGATGTCAAGGCCAATACATTAGCGCAAGCACCTGTGCCTATATCAAGAGCCAATCTGGTATTATCCACTCTCACGGGCACTGACAACACTTCCACTTTGCTAAGCGCCGCTACTAACAAGGCCGCTATAGAAGTGCTGTGAGGAGGGGTGGGAATTACCCTATCGATCCCTCTCCCTGTTGTGGTGTACGCTGGTCTTCCCCCGACGACTTGTCCTGGGGACGTTTCTGCTTGCGCCTATACGACACCTCCGTTTCACTAAGATCCACTCCCCTAGCCTTTATTAGCACATCGCACTCATGTGAACTATGAGATGTCGATTTGTGAAGAGCGCACCATTTGCGCGCTTTCTGGTTGAGAGGAGGTGCTGGTTTGGCTGCCTCACTGTATGACCTTGAGAATGGCTTTGCACCGGGTGTGGCCTTAAACTTTGCACTATTACCTCGGAGCTGAAAACAATCTTCCATTACGTGGCCACGTTTATTACAATGTGCGCATCGTAAAGATGTTATCTGTTTATATGTCAGGCGGGGAGGAGCAATCGGAGCCAGGTGTGTCGCATAAGGAGTCTGGGAGTGAGGCATGTGCGCCAACTGAGGCACATGTGCGACCCTATCATCATCTTGACCCGTGAAATTTCGACCATAGTCGCCACGCTGCATGGTATTAATAATACTATCAGGTTTAGGTGCGGTAGTAGTACTGGCGTGAGGGTTAGAAGAATCCATTGTAGTGTTAGTATTAAGCAAGTTAGTATTCTTACTCCTAACAGAAGGCTGGGTTAATAAGGTTGTTACTGATTTAGCAACAGACACACTATCACCTGTAACAGGTGATATGAATATGAATTGTAGTTAATAATTAAACTATCAATAAGAAGACAGACACTTATAAACCACTGTAAATTATAGGATTTCAATACATTAATCTTACATTAGACACTTTATCATTGAAATAATCCTATCCGACGAACCTATCGGTGTGAAGATATCTCTCGAACGTGTTCATGTGTGTAGAA
>CAUDMG010000664.1:75000-360000 GCA_958450375.1 Homarus gammarus | reverse complement strand
AAATATAAAAATTAAAACATAGCAATTTTTTCTACCAATACACAAACAAATTTACAATTCTCTTGTACCCTTTCTGTATGTCTGTATATCCCCATTTTCCTCTGCTCAAAATATTAATGTTTTTTGCTCTCTTTATTTCTAATAACCGGTTGCATGGAAGTTTTTTTCCATATTCTCTCTCTCTCTCTCTCTCTCTCTCTCGTCTAACTGTGTTACTGTTCTTCCTTCCTCTCTTCTTCGTTTTATCTTCCTCTCCCATTCTTCCTTTAATCACCTCTCGCCTACCAATAGCGAATGGTGTCTACTCCGTCCCTCATTAGCCTCACCATCACCTCAAGTTCAAGTTGTTTGGAATTACTGGCCTCTTCGCCGTTAGGCTATTTCGGCCGAAGCTGATTGGTTGCACTTCCTTTTTTTGTTGGTTCTTCTTTTAGTTTTTACTTTCCATTCTTCTTCTTGTTCTTCGTCTTCGGGTTTTTTTGGTTTATTCTTGTCTTGATTGTTCATTTCTTCTTCTTGTTCTTCGTCTTCTTCTTCTTTCTGGTCTTCTACGTTATCAGGTTCTTGATTGTTCTTTTCTTGTTCGTTTTTGTCTTGTTTGTTCTTTTCTTGTTTGTTTTGGTCTTGCTTGTTTTTTTCTAGATTCTTGACTGCAAGGAGAGCCTCCTTGTAAGTCAATTTTTCCTTAGCCCGCAGCCTGGCCACCCTGCACTCCTCCCTCCACTTGGGACAATGCCGATCGGAGGAGGAGTGAGGGCCACCACAAGCCGCGCACTTCTTAACGGCCGCCTGGCAGTCAGCGTCGGTGTGGCCGGGTGCCCCGCAGCTTGAGCACACCTCGCGAGCACGACACTTCTTCGCCAGATGGCCATACTTCTGGCACTTGTAACAACGAGTTGGTCTTTGCTCGTATGGTTTTACTGGGATTTTCTCCCAACCCAGTAAAACGGAA
Organism: Homarus gammarus; assembly: GCA_958450375.1. Lineage (NCBI taxonomy): Eukaryota > Metazoa > Arthropoda > Malacostraca > Decapoda > Nephropidae > Homarus > Homarus gammarus. Next base: position 359,048 of record CAUDMG010000664.1, on the reverse strand, counting down.
CTAGGAAGTTCCTTAGGAAGACCAACAAGGGCAGTTGTGCTGGTCAGCTTCCTAAGGATTGTGAGCTGATCTCCGATCAGCTCAGCAAGCTCTTCTTTGTCGAGATGTTCAATTTCTTTGTGGGAAATTACTCCCAAAACGAGGTTATCCTGAGGGCAGACTTGAGGTAGGATGCTGACTGTATTGAGGGTTCTAACGTTTTCTAATTGCCGAGCCTGTCCCCACTCGGCGAAGGTGACGATAAGGGTACCGCTGATACTCCGGACGACACCTGTCACCCCCGTGATATGGTTGTGGTCAAAAGTTTTTCTCAAAACAAGGAGATTGAGTTCCTTGCGCGAAGGGTTTCTGACCGGAATCAGTCTAACGACCTTCGCCTGGTCAAAAGTGAACATGGTCACGCGGTACCTCGGGGGGGAAGGAGCGCGGAGCCGGGAGAACCTACCTCGCCGAGGTTCAGGTCTCAAGTGAGGACGTGAGTCATCTATTTCTGTCACGCCTCTCGGGCTTTCTCATATTTCTCGCGGATTGGTGGAAATGCGTATGACGAGGAAAAAGTGCAACGCCTCTGCCGAAATGGATTGCATCACTCACTTTCTTTACTATGACGCCCCGTTGTTATTGCTGGTGAGAACAGATTTGGTCGTTAGAAAGAAAGAGGTAGACAGATAAAGACAATATTAAATATACACGCTAACTGAATTAAGCAAATATTTATGACAGCATATTTGTGTAAATTTCTTGCGCCAGAACTTACAATTGTAATGTGTTGTAAATTTAGTCCAACGGTCGTTTAGATTAATATTATCAGCAACGTCCAACTATCATCAGCTTAGGATTTTGCAAAATTATTTGTGTTGATTATTTTTTTACATCTGATAAGTCGAGACGATAAAATCACGTTTTAAGTGTTCATATGAGAACAGGATGTAATAGCCAATCAGAAATTTGTGGGGCGATTTCAAAAGTGCTGTAGAAGAGTTCGAACATTTACACGATTTGTAATTTTTTTTCAAACATTGCAATCCTGTTATAAATGCACTAATAAAAAAAGAAATGTATCAACATTCATAAGATTCAGTGATGAGTGTGGAGCTGGAAAACACTCGTTACCCGTAAACAACGCACACACACACACACACACTATTATTATTATTACTACATCCTTGACCACCGGAGGGTCAAGACCTATCAGGCTCTGCTCCCCTTGGCCAATGTTCGGTCCATTCCCCAAGTCCCTCTCCCCGACCCATCCTCACCACTGGGACATCAACATAATCAAAAGTGACAATTTCGTTCCGGAAAGAAGTGGGATCAGTGTTGAACAGTGATGAACAGTGTTTCAGCCAGTGAATTCAGTACTAGACAGTACCAGTGAGAGCAGTGACCCACCACTGAGATAAGCACCCCTGGGAACTGTCCACCATATACTCACCAGGCAGTGTTAATTAGTCCACCCTGGGAACAACAATGGATCGGCTTTACACCTAACTTCAAGATAGCACAACACCACCTAGCAGAGAATGAGGTACTGTGACGCCACCCACACCACTCGGTGTCCCCATGACCACGTGGGGCCCTTCATATCAACACCCGAGGACGAGTCACTATACCACGTGAACACCACACCACCAGATGTCTCCATGACCACGTCCTTCATGTCAAAACCCGAGGACGAGTTACTGCACCGCGTGAACACCACACCACCCGATTTCTCCATGACCACGTGAGGTCCTTCATATCAACACCTGAGGACAAATTACTACACCACGTGAACACCACACCACCCGATGTCTCCATGACCACGTGAAGTCCTTCATGTCAACATCTACGGACGAGTTACTGCATCACATGGTCTACGTGACCTCACACAGTATGGCAAGAAATCAGCCCAAGCCATCAACTGCATACTACAATAATTTTTATGTACAGTTCATGTTCCTTCTCTTTTCAGTAATGTAAGCTTTTGTTAAGCGACCCACCTACCCCATGTCTTTGTATGTAATAAGTCCTTTTTGTCTAATGTGTATTTTCAGCCTTCTGGCTGCAGGAATTTTTCAATAAACCGTTACTTATTATTATTCTCATTATTATTATTATTATTATTATTATTACACACACACACATATATATATATATATATATATGTAACCGGTCGGAATCACTGGACTTTATTTTCTCACTTGACTTGGGGTTTATTAAGATTATTATTAGATGGTAATGGCAGTGGAAGCGCCCCTTAGTGAGAAATCCCAAACCAGCACAAGAGCACTTAAATTTATTAACAAAATGAATTGTCCGTGTCCCGTGGAAGGATAGCGTCTGTGACTGGGATGAATGAGACACATTGTAAAATTTAGACACTTATATTCCCTCCAACACTACAGACACAATCAAATAATGGTACACCAATATGCGCACCTCTTAACTTGAACTTAAAACACTACTCTGGGGAATAAAAGTTATACATGATATTGAAATTATTAAAAACTCCGGCAACAATAAATTTAATGTATTAAGAAATGTTGCTTGCACACATGAAACAGGCCTTAAGGGCTTTCATAGAATAATATCCACTACTGCGGAAGTGGTATAAAAATAAGAAATTATTAATTCCACCATGAATAGGCCTAAAGGGCACTCAGTATAATTATGTTATACCAACAGATGCAGGCCTTAAGGGTTTTCAACAAAATAATATCAATCACTGAGAAAATGGTATTAAAAAAATAAGAAATTAATAACGCTACAATGAATAGGCCTAAAGGGCACTCAATATAATTATGTTACACCAACAGATGCACACCTCCTAACCTAACTTAAACACTACTCTGAGGAACAAAGGTTTTATCTGAGATTGAAACTATAAAGAAATATTAAATGCACACAGCATACATTAGTAACTGAAAAAAATAGCATTAACTTCACACAATAATATTTTCACTATTATAAAGACGTTACTGAGTCCAATACCCGTGAACCATGCTCCCAAACCTAACACACACACAGATTCCACCTGCACTCCGTAGTCGTTTAAGGCACAACCAACAGGCACCCGTAGTTGAAGGCCCAAATCAGCCTTTCTTCACCTTGGAAGTGTACCTCTAACTCCACTGACTCTTGGCCCCATTGCGCGACCCTGTATCACTCAGCTGGCTTCACTTTACCCCCAGTCCATCCATGAAGCGGAAGGGAGTGAGCCAATCAGACCTTGTACAGTTGAGAGAAGCTTTAGCTTCCCGTTAGCAAGAGGGTTTCACTAAGCTGCTTGAGACATGTGGTATTGTGAGCCCAGGTAGAGGAGAGTTGATGACCCCAACGATCGTCCCGTCGTCAGCTGGGCACCCAGACGGCTAGATTCACTCAAGAGATCCTTTGATACCCCGCTAACCAGTGACAGGCCTACACTGATCCGTCCAATGGCGACAATCGCCACCCTCAAGCATCAACGGCAGTCTCAAACGGCAGTCAATCTCTCGCAGTCATCACTCTCGCAGTCAATTTCTCGCAGTCAAACTCGCGGTTAAACTCGCGGTCAAGTGGGTTCTGACGGAAACCCTGAAATGAACTCACTGTTAGCTCTTGTTAACTTTATCACTGCCCTATCTAACCCCTGTCTGAGATCGACTGAGACTTACTTGTTATACTGCAATAGTGCAGCACAGGTGACTAGACCACGTGACTATTTCTGTGGACGGACGCGCAGGGATGTCCTGTAGGTCCAATCGCTTTCACGTGACTGAGGACCAGCCAGCGTCGCGTCTCTCCAAGGCGTTAGCTTAGGCCTACGTGACATATTTTCCGCCTAACTAATTACTCCTTGGGACACCCGTAACATTATTCAGACTGATAAATGATCTATAATAATTCCAAATTCAATAATAGTCCCTTAACTTCATGAATCGCATCATTATTAATTCGGCAAATTACATTCAATATCATATAGGCCTAGTTCCACAACCTCTCACGATGTGCGGGGAGCGCTCTCTTCCCTCAGACGACCTTGAAAGCTCAGTATCGCCAATGGCGCGGCGTTTGAAATTACACTGAAATTTCTGAATATCACATATATATATATATATATATATATATATATATTTCATGTAAATCCACAATGAAAACGTGGATAAGATAAATCTTGATAAAATCACACGGGAAAATGGAAACAACGGAGTACCTTAGCTTTCGTCTTTATTCAGTTGCCTCTGAATATGTCTTGAATAAAGACGAAAGCTAAGGTACTCCGTTGTTTCCATTTTCCCGTGTGATTTTATCAAGATATATATGTATATGTATATATATATATATGTATATATATATATATATATATATATATATATATATATATATATATATATATATATATATATATATATATATATATATTACATGTCAAAAATATAAGTTCCATGCTCCCGTCAACTGTAAAAACCCACTGATAAATCCTCTTTGCTACGTACTGTGTAAAGCAATCAATATAATGAGAGCTACAGGTTTTAGTGGAGCGGATAAGCACGTAAAATAGGCATGATTGTTCACTTTTGTATAGAATTATGAGACTTTGGCCACATATTCTACTTGAGTTCGTAAAGAATTTCTGATACAGTACCAACTGAACAGCTTCCCCTGGTTACCCACAGCGCCCCTAGGGGTTGACCGCAACAGACCCCTTATTTTTGGTTCAAACATACTAAAATTTGGTTATGTTATGTAACGTTACCATAAAAAACTTCTTATTCAATATAATTTTTTGTTAGACCAAAGTGTGTTTGTTTGTTTGTTTGTGTTAATAATTTTTTCTTAGAAATAATTAAATAATCAACACTCAAATGTTCTCAAGCTTCAGATTTCTGAAGTGCCCTTTAAGAATGTTTAAAGCTGTACACATTATATCATAGACATATATTATTAACTGCACTGTCCATCACATGCACAGAGAACAGTACACTGTGGCTCTACTTTTGTACACTTGCATCGTCCTGAACATGTCCTTTTACACCACAGTCTACCAGCTCTAGGCAAAGCTTTACAGCTTCAGGTAAATTTGTCCAAACAGGGTGAGAGGCTCCCCCTTCAAATGTCCAACCCCAATAGATGGGGTCAGGAAGAATGGGCACAGGATTTGAACATTGTCCCCAGACATGGCCACCTTGGTATACAGCTCGCTTAATATGTTGTGTTAGCGCTGCTTGGGTCGGTGGAAGCCCTTCATTGCCTCGGCCTTTCTTTGTGAAGAGATATTTCCGGGGATCGTTCACCTGTAATCTAGTAACAAGGGCATAAATATCGCAGTTTCAATAGAGAATGAGTTGTGTATCAATGTTTCTGTGCAGACATTTACTTTTATAGAGTGTTATATGAATATACATTTAAGTTTAGCTGTGTTCCAAACAAAGATATGTATTACTAAGTTAGTAGCTAAGACAATAAGTAATCAAGAGTACGATGGTATGCAACTAAGACATTCATGGTTACCTTTTCGATTTGACTGCTACGGTCGTACAGTAGAACAATAAATTTATCCAGTACAACCAGTTGTTCATCAGTAATATTGATATTGATATTGAAACAGTTTATTTAGCAGGAAGAACACAGATACAAAGTCGATAAAAATCATAAAATTAACATGGCAGAGCCAGTTGGGAGCCGGAGCTCTCTTGAAGGCACCTGATATATACTGTACATTTATCTCAAGGAAGCATTTTGTAACATTTAGTATCATATGGAATAGTACACATAGCATGGTGGTAATAAGAACATATCAGAATGCTACCACTGTTATCACTTCGATATTTAATATATTTATTTTATTACTTTTTTTTATTTATTTTTTGTATATTCATAAGTATATACATAAGGGAGGGAAACAGTACAACATGGGTTGTACAAAGGTGGAGCAAGAGGAGAGAGCTGCTAGTATCATGTCTAGTTGACAAATATATTTATTGCAATTGTAATTTCTATCTATCTACATGATAATTTCTGATAAAGCGGTTTTAGTGGTACAATAAAAGCAGGGATATAAAGTAGGCATTAAAACAAATATTAATACTTAGACAAGAGATATTTTTTAAGAGATGATTTAAAGGAAGGGAGCGTAGTCTTTGCTCGGATGGGTGGTGGTAAGTTGTTCCACACCTTCGCACCATGATATTTTATGGAAGTCTGGGACCGAGAGGAGCGCATGGGGGGTGGTCTTAGTAGGTCTGAGTGTCTTAAGTTGTATCTCTGATTATTCCGGAACTGGAAATAATTATTGTCATCCAAGTGATTGACAGATTTGTAAACAAATAGGGCACAGCAATAGGTGTTAATATCCTCGAATTTTAACATTTTCAATTTAGCAAATTGTTCATTAGTGTGATCAGTTTTTTCAAGAAGGTCATTGTCCGTAAAACTGCCCTTTGTACAGTAATCAGGAGTTGTGTTCTTGAAGAACCAGAGGCCCCCATAGTGTGTGACAGTGTATCAGGTGTTAGTAAACAAGATCATAATAGATTTCTTTCATTGCTGTAAGAGTGAGTGACTGTCGAGTGTGATACATGATACCGCACTGTTTATTGGGTTTACTGTGAATGACTTGTATGTGGTTTCTCCAGCTAAGTTTCTCATCAACACTAACCCCAAGGAATTTAGTTGTTTTGTTCGTGTTTGAGGACTGTATTGCCAAGGTACAGGAAGTACAAATCTGGAGGTAAGTTTTTCCTTCTGTGAAAGCTTGTGTAGTGGTTTATTTCGAGGTTTAGGGTCAGTTTATTACGTATTACCCAGGTCTTGACTTTAGTCAATTCACTGTTAATAGTTTTCATCAAGGAATGGAGGTCTGAGTTACTGGCATAGAGATTACTATCGTCTACAAATAAGTTGTATCTTTTAAGTGTGCTGGAGTGGACTATATCGTTTATGTATAACAAAAACAGTACAGGACCGAGAATGGAGCCTTGAGGGACGCCATACAAAATTGGTGAGGAGTCAGATTGATGATTATTATAGTAGACATACTGCTTCCCATTAGTCAGATATGAGGGAAACCAATTGTGGAAAAAGCCCCTAACGCCGTAATGTTCACGCTTTGAAAGGAGGATGGTATGGTAGACAGTATCAAAGGCTTTAGAGAGGTCCAGGAATATACCGACTGTGAACTGACTATCATCAAAGGAGTTTAAGATGTCATTATTAAAGGATAGCAGAGCACTCTCAGTTGACCTTCTAGCTCTAAATCCAAACTGAAAGTCAGTAAGGATGTTATTGACGCTGCAGAAGGAATTTAGTCTACAACATGCTAGCTTCTCCAGTATCTTACTTAAGGCTGGTAGGACTGATGTGGGGCTGTAATTCATGAAAAGACCTTTATCCCCAGCTTTGTAATATGCTGGGTGAACTTTAGCAAGTTTCAGTTTATCCGGAAAGACAGCACTAGTGAAGGAGGAGTTACAAATGTGTAGGAGAACAGGTAGTAATAAGTGGGCTACTTTCTTAATGATGCTCATTGGTATATTGTCGTCGCCTGCTGCTGGATCTTTGGACAATTTTATGATGGTCAATAATTCATCTGCTGTGACAGGGGATAAGAACAGCTAATTTTTCTGTCTGTTTTGCAGGTAGGCTCTAAATTCCTCACTGTGATTAGGGATGCTCTCTGCAAGATTTTTGCCAACACTGATAAGAGAGTCATTGAAGTGGCTGGTAATGAGGGAGGGTTCCGTTATAACTGAATAACTTATCAAAAAAACTGAGTGGCGGATCGAAGTTTGGGTGTTCCTGTTTTGAATAAAATTGATGATATTCCAGGTTTCCTTACTGTTATCCGATGCTGAGTGGAGCTTATTTGTATAATAGCTACGCCTAGCATTTCTAACTGCTTAAGTTACTCTAATTCTGACACTTCGGTAAGCATCACCGAAAATTATGTGACTTTTTGCAAATTTCCTACGAATTGTGTGTTTTTCTTTTATCATTGCCTTGATTTCACTCGTAGTATAAGGTTTGGAGATAGATACTGTTTTCACTGACTTATTTTTTTTTGGGGGGGGGGGGGGGGGAAGCATTTATCAAAGCAACCATTGAAGGTGCAAGAGAAGTTGCAGCTGTTCACGTTAGGGTTGTCGAAGGAAATAGACAAGATCCCGCTTAGCATTCAGTAAGTTGTTTTCAAAAAGGAGCATGGTGTCGGCACAGTAGCTTTGTATTTTATTGGGACTCTACTAGATATTTGAAATCTTGTGACTGATTTATACATGGCAAAAACTGGGAAGTGATCTGAGATAGTGTTATAAATAATTCCACTTGCAAGATTGTTAGGGGTGTTGTTAGTCCAGATAAGATCCAACACAGTGGCAGAGGTGGCAGTTACTCGAGGGGGTTTGGTTATAGTGTTGAAGAAGAACTTAGAATGACAGGTGTCGGTTTCTGATTTTAATAGAGCAAGGTTGAATCTCCTGTAATGTAGAAAAGTTTCCTCTCTGAACTTATGATAGAGATAAGCTCCGAAAATTTATCAAGAGAGTTCCTTACATTAGTGTGGGGTCTTCTGTAGATTACTCCTATTAGGATATTTCGTGTGTCATTACGTAATTCAGTGAAAAAACTCACCATGTACTCCTTCTGAACCTTTAAATCATCTCTTACAGAAGTGTTATACTTGATATCAACATATAGGGCGACACCACCACTGTGTCGTGACGTGTTGACGCAGTGTCTATTATAATTAGGAATGTTATACAAATGTTCAATATCGTTAGCGAGTTTCGTCTCACAGAACCCAAGTACATCAAATTTGTGGGCAATAGAAGATAAACACTGATCTAAGAAGGTATCTAAGTGAAGGGGAATAGTGCTGATGTTATGGCTTATTAAGGAGAAGGAATGAGGTAGTAGAAGACCAGACCTAAACTCGGGAGAGTCAGGAAAGTAATAGTTTCAATTGGGGTTGGTGTAACCCAGTGAATTTTGTAGAAAGGCATCATGGTCAACATGGGTGAAGGGGGTGTAACACATATGGTCCAGTACATCTAAGGAAACGACACTAACATCGTCAGTGTAAGGATATTGGTACTGATTAAGGAACAGCAAAAACTCAGGGTCACTGAGGTGTGAAAAAGGAAGGTCAAAGAAAGTTATAATAGTGGGGGGGGGGGGGGGGGACATACTCACAAGTGCTACATCCAACAGAATTAAGATGACCGATATGGTTGAGGGCGATTCTCAGTTTGAGTGGTAGGTGCGCCTGTCTTTAAATTCTGAAGGTTGCTGATTTCCACCACAGAGGGTGGACGTGTTGTACCTGAGTTGGCCGGCAGGGGCAGAAACTCCACAGGTGATGACCAGAATACGGGCAATTGCCGGTTCCTCCTGTGTGGGGAGGGGGTTCTTGGGGGGCGGGGGGGGGGGGGATGGTACAGCGGGTGGATGAGTGGGTGGGTGTCCACTTGCCTGAGAGTCGCTCACAACAAGGGTGTTTTGACTGAACGTCACGTGTTTCCCTTGTTTCCTGACTTCTTTAAACTGGTCCATTAGCTGTTGGCGGGCCTTAGTCGTACCAGGGCATAGGTTCCTCGTTTACGAAGACAGTAGAGCCTTTCATCTTACTTCGCTGATAAAACACTTTGTCACGGTCACAGGTGGATGTGAATTTTGCTATGATGTCGCGGGAGTGGAAGGGGTTAAACACGGTCAAGCTTGACTTCACTAAGTTGAAAATGTTCATTCAGCAGTGCGTGGAGATCTTCGAGTACTCCGGCAAACCTGAAGCTATTTCATCGTCCTATGTCGTCCACATAATCCACCCGGTCTGCTGTTGTCGATAGTTCCGTTTTAAGCTTGGAACTCTCCTGGCTCAGCTGTTGAACTTGGGTCCTGAGTGTTCGTTTATCTTTAGCTTCAACGTTCAACTTTGTTTTTAAGTCGCTTATTTCCTCTTACGAGAATTCCAAGCTTCTTGTAACTTTACTTAGCTGGTTAGTGAGACCCCCAGTCACCTTCCCCTAGTTTCCCAATGGTCTCCTTATTCATTTGTTGTATGATGTCCTGTATGAGAGTCCGTTGGACTTTCATTAACACATTAGCCAGCTGTTGTCTTGTGAAATTTGAATTTTTGACACTAGCAGCCAACTTAGACATATCGGAGCTAGTGAGGGGAGTGTAAGCTGGAAGTCGAGAGACAGGCTAGCTGTGTGGTCAGCTGGGGTGGCCGGCCTGGTGGGAAGGTGGGGGAGGAGGACAGTGGGGTGGACAAGGGCTCGGATTACAAGCCGTGACACTGAGGGGAGTCACAGAGTCACAGATTCACCAGCAAATTGACAAATATATCTATTTAAAGGAATCACAGACAGGTATTGTTCTGGTCACGTCACTCAGTAGTCGCTCACAAATCGGATTTTCTAGAAATCAGAGTGGGTACTCCTGAAATGACCCTGTTTTTCGACGAAAAACACGGAGCTCGCCATACACACGTCCCACCACCACAGTTTTATTTAGTTTAACAAATTTATTGACAAAGCTTGCATGATAGCTTACTTGTCACCAGGAGATGCAGTAAGTTGTAGAAACACATGCGTGGCCTGTTCATAAGATCTCCTCACATCCCAGGCTGTCTTTTTCCCACGACCACAAAAGGAGACAGTATCGCATCCTGCTATGACATGGAACATAGGCAGTGCTCTTGCCTTTTCTTGTCCCAAGACAGATGCATATAGGTGAACTGGTAGGTATCTGAAGTTATTGCCTGACCCAAAAACTACCAATAGTTCCTCCACAGCTAGCCTATGGTAATTAACAATGGCCATCACATTAACATTGGTGTCCGCAATTCTTAACATAATTCTATAATGGCCATTGCTAGCAGTATGTATACGGTGAAGAAATGATACGTGTATCGGCTTCTTCATGAGAACACGGTGCAAGCTGAGATAAGTCCACACTGTACATGAGCTCTAAACTTACTTTGAAAACTAGGCACCTGTTCATGGTGCTGTAATTGCCTTTCTGCATTTAAGTGTGCACTTTCTTCAAATTCGTTAACAAGGGTGGCAATTTGTGGGCCTCCATTCATCCACCTATGGAGGATTTGTGGATTTCCAGTCAGGCCAGTGGCTCCACCATCTCATTATTTTGTCCATGGCCCTGATCCAGAGACATGTCGTGTACATGTACAGATAACCAGCGTGAATAGTGTGTACGATCCACTGTAAAGAACCATGGCATGAACAGAACAAGGGCATCAACATACAACTTGAAATTTGATTACATGAGAGACCTCACAAACATCAGCACAATAACTTATAATTCTAGAATAAGCGACCAGTACTTGAACTGGGGATGGTGTCTTGCCATTTCGTGGCATCATGATGGAAATCCTTCACTACCAGTGTCACCTTCAAGCTTTTCAACATATTCATCATAGGCTTGACACTGCAAAGTGTATAAGGAGGCTGCTGTAACCTGGTGTGCGTACCTCGTACGCTTTAGATGAACTGCTGAGAGATATGGGTCTGTTGCCTTCCAGTCCCCCATCTCAATATGCAATCCTCCAAGCATTGTAACTAATTTATCCTCACCATACGAGTCAGTAAATGTCCACTGAATGCTCTTGGCTATAGCATAAAGAGGCTGGTCACAGGCAGGGACTGGTACCTGACCTGGATTTAAGCGTCGTACTGCATTCAGAACAATAGTCATGTTATGACAGATCATTGCGTAGGAGTGAGAAGATTCTTAAAAAAAAAATCAATAAACCAGTTGAACATCTAGCAGGATTATCAGCCATCTGTTGAGATGCATGACATGCAGACCAGGCGATATTTTGTCCATCATCGAAGGCTCTTAAACAAGATCGCCTAACCTCTTCTAACCATCCATAATCATCCTGGACTTAATAATAATAATAATAAATAATAATTAACGGTTTATTGAAAGAGCTTGGCAGCCAGAAGGCTGAAAATATACAGTTACATATTTGGGGAATGGGTTACGAATTACAAATAATATACAAGTAACATAAGTGACACAAATAAGACAAATAATAACTAGATGTGGAAAAGCTCAAACTACAGTTCATTTCAACATAGTGACAGTGAAAGGAGCAGTGTTTACTGGGAGTGAATACACTGATTTATTACAAGTTATTGATAATTTTTACAATGGTTGGAACTGGGCTGTTCTTATAGCGATCAGTTCGTGCACGTATGGGCTGGATGCGGTTGTGGTGTCGAACAGCAATTCTCGGACAAGGGATCTCAGGTGGTAGTAGGAGCCGGTGTCGGGGATGGTGTAGAAGCTTCTTACCAAATTTGCAGATGAGGTCGTGGTGATGGTCAGTGAGAGTCAAAAGGGTCAGTGTGTTGAGCGCTTCTTGATATGTGGAGTAGGAAGGGGAGAGAATAATCTTGCATGCCCTCTTTTGCACTTTTTCTAGGTGTTTACGTTGTGTGGCATTTAGGGAGGAAGACCAGGTGGGGGAGGCATAAGTGAGCTTGGGAAGTATGAATGTTGTGTAAACACTGAGGAGCTCGTGTGCAGGAACTCCGAGGGACTTGAGTCGGCGGAGGAGGTGGAGACGGAAACTGGAGGATTTGATAACTTCACTGACGTGTGGTTTCCAATTTAGTTTGTTGTCTATGGTGACGCCGAGGAGCTTCGTGGAATCTACAACCTGGAGTGTGTTCGGACCTAGAGTAATGGAAGGAGGTGGGACAATGTCGGAGGAGAGGTTGATGTGCATAACCATGGTCTTGTTATGGTTGATGGTGACATGGTTGTTGGTGGCCCAGTTTTGGAGACTGTTCAATAAATCCTGAAGGGCGGTATAGTTGGGAGCAGAATTGTTGACGCTGATCCCAATGGTGGAGTCGTCGACATATTTCCAGCGAGCAGGGGTTTCTCTTAGGGCATCATTGATGAGCATAAGGAAGCAGAGTGGTCCCATCTTGGTGCCTTGGGGGACGCCACAGGTGAGTGACTGAAAGGTGGAGACAGCCCCTCGGAAACGTACAGCTTGGCGTCGGTCACTGAGGAAGCCATGGTATAAGACTTCTCCGAAGCCCGCGGTCAATAGCTTTGTTGATGATTATATTGTGGTCGACTAGGTCGAACGCTTTAGTGAAATCAATGAAGGCGACAGCTACAGGCGTTTTTCGTTTCTCGAGATGGCGGTATGTGTAATCGAGAAAGCTGACAAGACAGTGAGTGGTGGAGGAAGTTTTCATGTTGCCAAATTGCTGAGGGTCTACGACTCCTGCAATATCAGCATAAGCCCAGTCGAACACAAAACTTTCACAGATTAGGCTGGGTATTGGGGTGATTGCAATAGGTCGTAGCTGATTTAAGGATTGTGGGCTGGTTGACTTGGGCACTGGTGATACATAAGAGGTCTTCCAGTCAGCTGGGCATCTGGCTTGGCTGAGAGAAGCATTGATGATGGAGCATAGGGGTTTAGCAAGCTCCGGGGAGAACTCCTTGAAGAGTTTCATTGGTAAGTCAATGGGGGTGGTAGAGCGTTTTAATTTCAGTTTGTCCAGGCGTTTTGCTACTTCAAATTCTTCTACTAAGTCAGTGGGAAGGGAGGCTGGTAGGTAAGCAGGGAGAGTGGTTGTGTCAAGCCGTGGGAGCGTCTGGCATATAGTAGCGAAATGGTTATTTATTTGCTCAGCTGCGTCAACATTAGTGAGATGGCTAAGGAAGGGGAGGGGGTGTGTCTTATTGTTTAGTCCACAGAGTTCTTTAAGCTTACCATACCATTGACTGATGTTGGTCTGCTTCAGGTGTTGTAATTTGGTTGGGTAGTGGGACTTCTTTGCAGTGCGTATTTCGCGGATGACTCGGTTGCGAAGGGACCTGTAGCGGATGTGGTCATTGAGATGAAAGGCTCTGTCTCTCTGTTGCATAAGTCTTTTGATCCGAGGTGTGATCCAGGGCAAGTCAGCTGGGTGAGATCTGACGGACTTCTCGGGGAAGAAGTGGTGGTGAGCTTCCGTGGTGGTGTTGGTATAATTCATCCATTTGGTTTCCACGTCATCCACGCTAAGTACTTCAGTCCAGGGGTGGTGAACTATCCACTGCCCGAAGAGGTGCACTGCAGAGTCAGTAATCGGCCTGTAGGTCTTGATGTAGGGTCTCTGTACTTGAGTGGGAGTGGCAGCTGGGGACCAGAGCACTGATAAGTGTGTGCTACACCCGATAGGAGGCATTGGTTGAGGTGGTTGGTACTGGTCCGCTAAGTCAGTTAAGATAAGGTCGAGGGTATTTTGACCGTGTGTGGGGAAGGTCACAACTTGTGAAAGTGATAGCTGGTCCTGGATATCAGTGGTGTCAATTTCATTAAAATCCCCACATAATACTAACTTGGCACATGGGTACCTAACTCTGAGGTGGTCTGAGGTGGTGATGAGATGATTGATAAGAGTGTCTCTGGTGGGTGATCGAGGCGGATGGTATGCCACACAGATTATGATGGAAGCAGTGTTGCGCGGGTGGGCCCGTAGCACGACACGTACCCATAATGCTTCCACATCTGCTGGGACTTGAACATCCAGGCGTGACGGGCGTAGGTCATCTTGACAGAAGAGGGCAACGCCCCCTCCACGTCTATGTGAACGAAGGTGATGAAAGAGTTGATATCCCTCAATATGACACGTTTCAGGCACAATTTGCCAAGCCTCACATATGGCAACGACGCTCGCGGCGGCTGACCTGACTGTAGTTGCCAGCTCGTCGAACTTGTTAGCTAGGTTTCCTAGTGGACTTGAGTGTTTATTGTGTGTTCATCAGGTAGGGTGGTCAGCACAGCAGCTGAGAGCGGACAGCCCATTGTCCAAACCAATCACCTCGGAAGAACTCAACAGAGCCATCTCCAATAACAAAAATAAAGCCCCTGGTTATTCAGGCATCACCAAGGAGATCCTCAGCTACATAGACAACCCGGCCATGGAGAGACTGAGAACCACAATGAACGCTTGCCTGGCCTCGGGCTGCTTCCCAACTAATTTCAAAGAGGCCATTATTACCCTAACACCAAAACAAGGAGAGAACCCCGCCGTCCCACTAAACTACAGACCGATCTCCCTCCTCGAAGTACCTGGAAAAATCCTAGAAAAAATCATCAATAACCGTCTGAGAAATCACCTGGAAACAACAAACAGAGTCAACTGCAGACAATTCGGGTTCAGGAAAGGGAAGTCCACCACAACAGCGATAGCCCTGGCATGCGAAAACATAGCCAGAGCCGCGGCGAGTGGTAGACAATGTAATCTAGCTCTCCGGGATGTAGCGAAGGCATTTAACAAAGTCTGGCACGACGGCCTAAAATATAAGATCCTCCAACTCGGACTTCCCACCAACATTGAAAAGTTGCTTTGCAACTTTCTTGACGGCATAAATGCTAGACTGAGGGTAGGACAACACACAGGAGAGACCTTCCCACTCATGAGTGGAGTCCCTCAGGGAAGCGTCCTCTCCCCCACCCTATATATTATCTACACAAGTGACACCCCGCCTCCCACTAGAATAGGTAACGAAGATATTATGTATGCAGACGACATCACTCAAATAACAACACATCAAGGAAAATCGCGAGCGTTACAGGCCGAAAACACCAGGCGGGAATTAGAAAGGGTAAATAACTACGAAAAACAATGGAAAATCCAAACCAGTCTCCCGAAATTCACAGTGATACCCTTATGCAGAAGGAAAACCCATCCATTAGTAACCAAAATTGCCCAGATAGAATACAAAAGCAGAGGCACCCTCCTGGGCCTACATATATCCACGACAGGTTACTCCCATCATGTCCACAGCAGGAAGGAAAAAGCAAGAAGAGAGCTGAGAAAACTATACCGCTTTAAAGCGCTTCCTGAGAAAATTAAACTCCGCCTGGTGACATCATTTATCACACCGATATTAACTTACCCAGCAATACCTCTTCATACTATGAGCACCACTCAAATATTAAAATTACAGGTGGTCCAAAATGAAACCCTAAGATTCGTCACAGGTGAAAGATACCCCTTCACCAGAACCACAGCCGAGATACATAGAGACCTGAGAATGAAACCCATCAACCAGCAGCTGCACACCCTGGCCAGCAGAATCTGGCAAAAGATAGGACGATCAGAGCAAGAACTCCTTCAAAGACTCCCACCAGATAACGACAACAACCATACATGGTTCCCAAAAAGCTACGAAATCTCAAAAGGTCCATTACCACCCCCGATCCACACGGCCAGGCAATAGACAACCTCCCTAGACCAGCATCCGCCAGTAGGGTCGGCGGAATATGATATAAGGCCCTTAAATCACCCATAAATGGGACAGGGTAGGCTGTCTAGTGCCTGTACCGGCAGACAATAACTAACCCATGACACAACCTTAACACACTATTAGCTTACCTAGGCGGTCAGCCCGCCCTCTCTTACCTCCTCCTGAATTTCTTCAATTTCCGAACTATAACTTCCTTCCCCCACCTCTAATCTTCCTTCATTCCTCCTTTCCCTACAAAAAAAAAGAAAAAAAAAACAGCATCTGGCATTGGTGGACTGAGTGAAGGTTTAACAATTGGTGGTATGTACAGTTTCGTTCAAGATTCTTCGAACACTGCTGGAGACACCTGGCAACTTAAGGCCGCTTGTTTACTATAGTACCTAGTAAAAATTATGAATGAATGGAAAAGGTTATCGGTGATTAGTTACTTAGTTCCCCATTGTTTAAATTATGTATTGTTTGGGCTTTGTTGTTTCGTATTATATTATACTACGTACTATAGTAAAAAAACGGCTTTGAGTTGCCAGCTGTCTCCAGCAGTGTACATGTGTGTAGAATTCTGGCAAAGGCTTAATGCTTTTCGAAGAAGAAACTAGCTTGATTCTCAAGTGCATCACTCTTGTTTCCTGTCCATCAAAGTCTGGATGTTGAAATAGGGATATTCCAGTGCCGTGAAATGAATCAGTTGCTGTATTTGAAGATGGGTTGTGATTTATGTTGTCAACTGCACCTGTGATAAATACACATGTTTTAAGGTTGGTTATGATTATTACTTGGCTCTTCTTGTATTCTTCACACACAACATTGGCCACTGGCCAGATCTGTAGACCCTGCTGCCATATGGCATTACAAAAATTGTGACCAAGTCCCAGGTTGCTCATCTGACTTTCTGCCTCATTTACATACGTTTGCAGGGTCTCAAATGTTTCTTACTTTGACAACACAACATACTGTACATATGTTACTTGTATATTATTTGTAATTCGAAACCCTTCTGGCTGCCAAGCTCTTTCAATAAACCGTTAATTTTTATTATTATTATTATTATGTATCGTTTTTCACTCTTAATCTTTTATTAAATTTTTTTTATTTATTTATGATCCCTTATTATTATTATTATTATTATTATTATTATTATTATTATGATTATGATTATGATTATGATTATGAATATTATTATTATTATTATTATTTCGCCCCCAGGCTCTAATGTGGGTTAATGACTGTGCCCTGGTGGGGTAATCCCGTAAAAAAAAAATAGTCGTAATAGGCACATATTCCATGTTAAAACATTTTGTCAATTATCCCACGGTTTCTGGTACGTGCATATATCATCATTCCAACATAAAGTGGGAATGGTGTCTCCTGGTTGCGATAGGCGTTACATCGTTTATGTCTTATGCTATTGTGCCTGATAAGTTGGGCTAATGTAAGAGCTTCAGATCGGACTGGGTTGTTACACTGCAGGAGCAGATTTTTCTTGGCAGTCAGAAAAAAAAAAGAACCGTCAACACATGGGAAATGGTCAAACATATTCCTACGGAATATCTCAGCTGCTTTGGCCAAACAAATATCATCTCTCTCTCAGCAGTTTCATCAAAGGTGTCAGACAATATTTTCCCCACTGTTGTGTCAAGAACTAGTAGGATATCTGCTAGGAGCTTGTCCTTGAGTCGAGTAGAATGCATTCTCTCTCGCTGTTGAGCTCCAAGATGATCCTGTTGCTTGCTGTATATTTTAACTAAATTTACTAGCTTTAATATGGGATTTTCCTTATCACTAAGCTCTTCTTCAACGAATGCTGTAAGTTCAGCAAATACTATGCAACTATTCAAGTCATTTTCTTGATCTTCAGCTGATTTTTGAGAGTTTATAACTTAGGCCCAGTTATAAAATAATAGTAAACACTTCAAGTTATATGTCATCTCAATTGCTATTACATCACCAGCACTTACTTTTGCCAGCAACTTGGTGTCACCCACACAAAGAGCAGCTGACCTGACTCTCCAGTCCAGCTCATAAGTACTTGCAGATTCATCCACTGATTCATGAGAACGTCTGATTCGCTTTGTCACACCTTCTGGTACATCAGTTTTGGAGTCATCAGCCTGCCGTTTTTTAGACGGATTAACTTTATTTAGTTATAGTTGTCTCTGCATACCTTGTGCCACTTTGCCATATGGTTTGTTAGTGTGGTGCTGATGCCATCTCCTTCATCAAGAGAAGTAAGTTTCAGGGAGCTTGGTAAACCTCCAATCTGACTGATCTTTTGCAAATCATCAGCAAGAGTTGTGTATCCTACACCAACGTCTTGACGTTTGGATTCAGCAGGACATGCTGTTTGTTGTTCTTGAAATCCTGGCAGAAGATGCACAGTGACCAGTTTATGAGATTTTCATTCTTGTTGCTTGTGGTGGGACTTTCCAGGGGACGATCCTCATCGAGTAAACACGTAGGAGCCATAGTTCCTGCAAGGCAGAAATTAAGACGGTCAACCAAAACTACCTGCACTTCGTTCTTCACTCCTTTGAAAATTATTGAAGCAGATAAAGGGGCATAATATATTATTGTGTTTTGAAATAAGTACCATAAATATAGGATTGAAAATTTAATTCAGAAAAAATCGAAAAAAATTAAAAAGAAAAAAGAAAAAAGAAAAGAACAAACACAGTTGGGTCTGACAAAAAGTTATATAGAAAAAGATATTTTTGTGAGGTTAAGAGACATAACATATTCAAATTTAAGCATATTTGGACTCAAAATAAGAGAGCTGTTGAAGTTGGAAGAACTGTTCGGGAGACGCTACTACGGTCAGCTGTTAGGGGTGCTGCAGGCAACCAGGGGAAGCTGTTCAGTTAGCACTATATCAGAAAATCTTTACTAACCCAAGTAGAATATGTGGCCACAGTATCATAAGTCTATACAAAAGTGAATATTCCTTGTGCTTATTCACCCTACTATTTCCCGGAGTACACAGTACGAGGTGGATAAAATTGACTGAATGGAAACTTTTTTTTTTATCAATACTACAATAACTTATTACTATCTTCTTCTCGTCTTCAACCATTATCTACTGTGCTCATCATTATGTCTATCCTAACTCCATCGTATCTATTCACTTGTATTTTTTTATTCCATTAATTATTTTTTTCTCTCATTTGCTTTTGTTCAGCTGTTTATTTTCTTTTGGTATTTATTTATAATTCGACCTCATGCTCTCTTGTTCTTAAATAATAGCAAGAAATCATAAAAACAATACCTCCTTAACATTGCACTCATGTATTATGTCGGTCACATGATCCCTCGTCTTCCTCGTGCCACTGGCCACAGCGAGAAGTTCGCTCTCGATTATTGGCAAAATTTGAAATTCTGGAGGAGCGAGGAAATGTGATTTTCTAAAGTTCCGCCACGAACCGGCCGCTGTGGCTGCGTCAGCGGGATACCCCGTGTAGCTCTTTCTTAAACTCTGCAGAGGGTCAAGGAAAGTATTCTAGTATTATTGACTAGAGTAAAAGAAAAATGTATCGTTTTATTTAATTGCCGTGAACACCAACACTTTATATTTTCTTACAATGCTATGATTAATTTGACAAGAAAGCATGATTATTTTGTCGTAAGAAAATAAAAATACGACCAGCAAAATAGCATCTTAACTTTATCTTCATTAAACCGCATTTACGAACAATTTGTCTTTATGTATAGGCTTAATAAATTCCACGAAGTTATGTAAGTAACAAGTACACGTTATCGCTTTATCCTGGGAATGTTTTTCGTATTAAAGTTTAATTGGAAGAGGATCCCTAAAACCGAGGATCTGTTTACATCATACATTGAACTTTACACTTAACTTTTTACCTTGATCTACTTTTCTAGCTTTTAAACAACTAAAGTAAATATTGACTTGAGCTTTTACTTAATTACTTCTTCCATAATTAAATCAGTTCCTCCTCGGCCAACATGTAAACCCATCTTCTGAGTTTCATCAATATTAGAAAACCTGCATTACATCTGATATATTTTGCTCACAATGGCACGGACATACATGTCAAAATATTAAATTTTTTACTTGTTTTCTAATGAATGATGACCACACACACATTATATATATATATATATATATATATATATATATATATATATATATATATATATATATATATATATATATATATGCTGATAACCACAAGGAAAGAAGAAAACACGAAGTTCCCAAGCGCTTTCGTGTAATTCACATCGTTCCTTGTGGTTATCAGCATATACCTAGATCACGCGCACCTACAGTGATTTACTTGCATATATATATATATATATATATATATATATATATATATATATATATATATATATATATATATATATATATATAATTTTTTTCTTTGTATAGGGTGTCCCAGAAAAATGTCCCTGCCTCCCTTCTAACTCACAGTGTCTCAGGGAGCAGGCAGACATATTAATGCCCTTTTATCAGATTTATTTGATATTTTGATTGATGATATAGTATTTTATTTCTAAAAATGAATAATGTAAGATATAAATATAACTTTAACCTCAACACGAACACATTAAGTCTTCATACTTCACTGCCAAAGCTACAAGCTCTCGTCATCACCCCGCATCCTTAAAAACAAAAAAACAAAAAAAACAATTTGTGCTTCATCGCAGTTTTATCAACCAACTTTCCCAACTCGCCCAAGGGAAGAAAATAAAAGTAAAAAATTCCCCCCCCCCCCTGCCCCGAACGGCTCACCTACTACGGTACTCTCGTCCTAACAAAAAAAAAGTGACCCACTCTGAATATTGCCAGCCAACCGTTCCCACCTTCCTTGCTTAATAAAACGAGAGAGAGAGAGAGAGAGAGAGAGAGAGAGAGAGAGAGAGAGGGGATTGTACTCTTAGGTGAGAGCAGCGTGGTGGGTCTAGCAAGGTCTATATGACACAAATACCTACTAGCCTAACTCAAGGAGACGGGAACGCGTGTTTACGGACGTCATCACCTCCTGCCGTCCCCTTCCCTCATCTCTCTCTCTCTCTCTCTCTCTCTCTCTCTCTCTCTCTCTCTCTCTTTCTCTTTCTCTTTCTTCACCCTTCTTGGCCTTTCCTTATTCAATATTTAACTTGGGCTGTTTTTTTTCTTCAAATTTTCCTCATTCTGTCTCTCTTTCTTCCCATCCATCCCCCGTGTCCAGGTGGATGGAAGAAATGTAAGCAAGTTTATGGGACAGAGAGTATAAGTTGGCCACGGTCCAGGTGGCACAAATAAGGATGTACGAGGTTGTATGTTAGTTGGAGACACCACGCTGGTACCAGGAGATGAAGAAGGATGATCTGCTCGATATGTTGTTTTTGGTAGGGCTCTGGTGTAGGTTTGAGTCTGTGTATGTGTGTTTGTGCGTAAGGAAGAGTGGGAGTATGTTTATGTTAGAAGAAAGCTTGTGAAAGTGTGCGTGTGGAAGGGAAAAAGTAAACGTGTGGGAGGGAGGAAATAAACTGTGTGAGAGTTTTTAGTAATAGAAAGCGTTGTGTCTATGTGGGAAGGGTATTTTTACGCATTTTTACAACAACGAAGCTCTCGCGTTGTCTAAAACTGTGAACCCAAATTAACATAAATTCAGAACTTTTTGTACCTTTTATATACTCGTATATACTACTTAAATAAATCTCTTTTCATCCTTGCCACATCCACCTCTTCTTAATATTTCACCAGACTTAAGTTACAGTCACTAAAGAATTATATCGATGCAAGATGATATCCAGTTGTCGGCTTCTGTCACAACACAATCAAAACATGCTTTATATATATATATATATATATATATATATATATATATATATATATATATATATATATATATATATATATATATATATATAATACACTGTATATACTGTTATGCCATAACTTATCAACTTGAACTACGTTAAACATTAATATACTAATGAGGGTATATATGGCACAAAATAAACAAAAACAAAAAACAAACTGGCAACTCAGCACATCTTATTCCTGGCTTCAAACAGCCCTATTTATTCCAACAGTTCTGGAGTGAAGTTTTGGAATTATACATATTACAAAAGATTTAAATAAATTTAATAAAAAAAAATTACCATAAGTTTGTACGTTCCATCATGAACAGATAAATTAAATCAAGAGAATAAAGAATCAACATAATCCTGAGTAAACCACTAATATATGCATGGTAAATATACAATAAACTACTTTGTAATATCACCATTGATTGCACTTTACACCCATAAATAATACTAGAGCAGCACTGAATAGTTAATACTCAACTAAACCTGATTTGAAAAGGTATTCACCACTGACAAACTCAAACGTCTTTCCACCTTCAAGGCCAGCCAATGACTGACATCGCTCCATACTCCAGGCGACTACAACTCTAATATTAATCAACTCCCACATTAAGCTACACCACTTGAGACCTGAACCTCGGCGAGGTAGGTTCTCCCGGCTCCCCGCTCCTTCCCCCCGAGGTACCGCGTGACCATGATCATGATCACCCTAGCCCAGGCGAAGGTTGTGAGACTGATTCCGGTCGAGCACCCTTCGCGCAAGAAACTAAATCTTCTTGTGATTAAAGATTTTTTTGACCACATTGGACTAAAGGGGGTGACAGGGGTCGTCCGGAGTAGCGGTGGTACCCTTGTCATCACGTTCGAGGAATGGGGGCAGGCCCACAAATTACCCTACCGAACGATTATCAATGGAGTCGACGTCATGTTTGACGCCTTACTTCAGGATAACTTAGTTTTGGGAGTCATTTCCCACCCTGAAATTGAGTATCTCGAAAGAGACGAACTTGCCGAGCTGATTGGAGATCAGCTCGCAGTACTTAGGAAGCTGACCAGCACAACTGCCCTGGTTGGTTCTCCTAAGGAACTTCCTAGCTCCGTTATACTGGGTTGGGAGAAAATCCCAGTAAAACCTCAACAGCCAAAACCCACTCGTTGCTACAATTGCCAGAAATATGGCCATCTGGCGAGGAAGTGTCGTGCTCGCGGGGTGTGCTCTAGCTGCGGGGCACCCGGCCACACCGACGCTGACTGCCAGGCGGCCGTTAAGAAGTGCGCGGCTTGTGGTGGCCCTCACTCCTCCTCCGACCGGCTTTGTCCCAAGTGGAGGGAGGAGTGCAGGGTGGCCAGGCTGCGGGCTAAGGAAAAATTGACTTACAGGGAGGCTCTCCTTGCAGTCAAGACTCGAGAAAAAAACAACCAAGACCAAAACAAACAAGAAAAGAACAAACAAGACAAAAACGAACAAGAAAAGAACAATCAAGATATGAACAACGAAGAACCTGATAATATTATAGAAGACCAGACAGAACAAGACCAAAAAGAAGAAGACGAAGAACAAGTAGAAGAATGGAAAGTAAAAACTAAAAGAAGAACAAAGAGAAAAAAGAAGTCCAACCAATCAGCTTCGGCCGAAATAGCCTAACGGCGAAGAGGCCAGTAATCCCAAACAACTTGAACTTGAAGCTACACCACACACTTGAGAACTGAACCTCGGCGAGGTAGGTTCTCCCGGCTCCCCGCTCCTTCCCCCCGAGGTACCGCGTGACCATGTTCACCCTAGCCCAGGCGAAGGTTGTGAGACTGATTCCGGTCGAGCACCCTTCGCGCAAGAAACTCAATCTTCTTGTGATTAAAGATTTTTTTGACCACATTGGACTCAAGGGGGTGACAGGGGTCGTCCGCAGTAAAGGCGGTACCCTTGTCATCACCTTCGAGGAATGGGGGCAGGGCCACAAATTACCCCACCGAACGATTATCAATGGAGTCGACGTCATGTTTGACGCCTTACTTCAGGATAACTTAGTTTTGGGAGTCATTTCCCACTCTGAAATTGAGTATCTCGAGAAAGACGAACTTGCCGAGCTGATTGGAGATCAGCTCTCAGTACTTAGGAAGCTGACCAGCACAACTGCCCTGGTTGGTTTTCCTAAGGAACTTCCTAGCTCCGTTATACTGGGTTGGGAGAAAATCCCAGTAAAACCTCAACAACCAAAACCCACTCGCTGCTACAATTGCCAGAAATATGGCCATCTGGCGAGGAAGTGTCGTGCTCGCGGGGTGTGCTCAAGCTGCGGGGCACCCGGCCACACCGACGCTGACTGCCAGGCGGCCGTTAAGAAGTGCGCGGCTTGTGGTGGCCCTCACTCCTCCTCCGACCGGCTTTGTCCCAAGTGGAGGGAGGAGTGCAGGGTGGCCAGGCTGCGGGCTAAGGAAAAATTGACTTACAAGGAGGCTCTCCTTGCAGTCAAGACTCTAGAAAAAAACAACCAAGACCAAAACAAACAAGAAAAGAAGAAACAAGACAAAAACGAACAAGAAAAGAACAATCAAGAACCTGATAACGAAGACGAAGAACAAGAAAAAGAAATGAACAACCAAGACAAGAATAAACAGAAAAAACCCGAATACATTACACTATCTCTAACATCGTATATTGATGTGTACGAAAACAACCTACCAAAAGACCAGAAAGAAGAAGACCAGAAAGTAGAAGACCAGGAAGAAGAAGAATGGAAAGTACAAACCAAAAGAAGAACAAAGAAAAAAAAGAAGACCAACCAATCAGCTTCGGCCGAAATAGCCTAACGGCGAAGAGGCCAGTAATCCCAAACAACTTGAACTTGAAGCTACACAAATACCTACATACACACAGAAAATTTTTAGTGTATCAAGTACCAGCCCTGCTCACACACAATTGCAAAAAAATATCTTATTAACACTACTTCAGGGTAATATGCCTAAAAAAATATTTCACTATCCACAGTGCAACGCACCACTGTGCATTAAGCCATGCATAACACCCCCCCTCCTTAAAATAAAACCTGTAAGATTTTATCTTGGCAACACACAGTTATCAGATCTGTCTAATTTGGCCTACACAGTATCAGCAAGAATGTTATCCTTACCCTTCATATGTCTGGCACTTCAATCATATGATATTGAAATTAAACGTCAGTGAGTTAAACGTTGGGAAGTTGGAGGGGCGTTACGCATACCAAATGGCATAACAGTATGCTAATACAAGCAATAAGGGGTAACAAATGCCGTTATACGTCTCGCCCGCTCTGACGGGGGTACCTGAACACAAGGGGTATGCCTGTTCACTGTCACTAGGTTCAGCTAAATTATTGTCAATCAAGAACTGGACCTCGTCATTCAGAATGCCAACTTTCTGGGAAGACATGCGGTAGGGTATTTGTTTCACTGGGGCTACGTCGTCCACCAACACAACACCATGGGTCACCACTGGGCTAGGCTGCGGCACATCACCAAAGATGGGCTGGAATTCCTGTATGAGACACATTACATCGCTCCTCTGGTCCTGTAGTAGATGGCACAATTTAGAAGAAGGATCACTTAACACATCAGAATTTTTTAGTTTGATATCGGCTTTCAATTCCCCAAAGTCATGCTTATGTAACTCATCCTCCTCCACTCCATCACATGCCATCTGTGAGGGAATTACTACACGACGTCAGGTCCCTCATAACACCATCTGTAAAGGAGTTACTACACCACGTGAGGCCCCTCATAACACCATCTGTGAGGGAACTACTACACTACGTGAGGCCCCTCATAACACCATCTGTGAGGGAATTACTACACCACGTGAGGTCCCTCCTGAACACCATCTGGGAGGGAGTTATACACTACGTGTTTGCTGTTCAACACCTACAATAATCTGTATGTTCACTGTATGTTCCTTTACCTTTCTCTAATGAAGGCTTTTGTTAAACCACCAATGTATGTTATAAGTCATTTATGTCCAATGTATATTTTCAGCCTTCGGGCTGCCGAACTTTTTCAATAAACCGTCAATTATTATTATTATTTATTATTATTATGCCACAGTATTGCAGACCACCTTATCAGGTCTAACACAACAGGGTTTCAACAGATTCACATGCACTAGTCTTTTAGTTTTCAAACGTTCAGGCATGGCTATGACATAGTTAACATCTCCTACCTTACTCAAAACTTCAAAGTAACCTTGATACTTAGCTTGTAAGGGAAACTTCCTAATGGGCAAGAAGAAAAGCACATTATCCCCAACATTAGATTTTATAGCTTCTACAGTTTCATCTTCTTCTACCCAATTATCATGCAATAGTTTCAAGGGACCACGGATATTCCGATCAAATATCAGTTCACTTGGTGAAAATTCCAAACTAGACTGTGTAGTTCATCTGATAGCATACAATAGATGTAATATAAACCAAAACCTAATATAATATAAACCAAGTGCACACACAGGTATAACTTCCGGTTATCTAGTGGAAGCACACATCACCGGTAACAAATATTCATTATCACACTCAGTTTTAGGAAGAGGGCCCACACACTCAATGATTACTTCTGAAAATGGCTTATCAACAACAGGTATAGGTTTTAAAGGTGCAGGTGACAATACTTGATTGGGCTTACCAGCTAACTGGCATACATGGCATATACGACAAAAAAATCTGCTATGCCTGAGGAAATACTAGACTCATGATGGCTCTCTGGTTCTGATATGGCCCTAGCAAATAATGGAACCAACGACTGGTCAGACTCTTGAGCAGAAATCAACATCTCTCTTGTGACAGGAAGTGTATTGAAATCAACATTCACATGATCCTTAGAATCTGTCTTTACATTACTTGACACATCATTAATAGGTTGATCTACTAAACTTGCATCAAACTGCTCTGGCTTAACATCAAACAGTCCATTCAAATCATAATCAGGCAAAACATCACACTGATCACTCACATCTGTCCCATATGTCACGATTTTAGCTTGACTACGGGTTCCAGCACCAGAAGGGAATAACCCAACAGACTTATTCACAAGGTCTGCAGCAGGGTCATTACTCAAAGGTGTAAACCACCACATAACTATAAATTACTCCATGACCATAGTGTCAATACCTCACAGTTACAGAGTTCTACCACAAAATAGGGTAAGGGCGGACTGCAACATGTCTGTGGACATAACTCATAAATCATCAAGCCCCATTTAATGTATATAAGTGGTAACAGTCGAGTGGATCTGTTGACAATCCACAGGCAGTGACACGTATACATCTATCAGGTACGATTCGTACTCAATGTTTGGTCCTGCATTATTGGTGACCACCTTATTGGCCCATATCTTCTACCCCAGCGACTGACAGGTGAAATATACACACATTTTCTTGAGGACACTTTACCAGTGATGCTTGAGGATGTACCCACCAGCTTATTTTGCTCGAGGAACAACGGAATTCCTGCATGTTGGGTACCCTTGTAGGTGGATAGGGCCTGTTACATAGGCACCTCGATCACCTAACCTAAATCCCCTTTTGGAGTCAGGTTAAAAGGAATTATGGCGCCGAGGGAAAGACTGTGCCACGAGCCTTCGCAACATACTTGAGTCTTCAAACGTGTACGGGAGTCACTTTTGCGACGGGCTGAAACTTGCTTTCAGGAAGAGGGCCAGAACTTTGAACATTATTATAAAATCCATATCAGATTGCATATGACTGCAAATAAATTGTAATAACAACTCTAGATATTTAATTTATACTCCGTAGATTTTATCACATTCTCTCCCCCGCTGTTATACGTTATAACTCAGAAACTATGGGGTCAGGAGCTGGACACTTAGGCCCGGATTCAGTACAGTGATTTGAAACCGCATGAAAGTTTAAGCCAAGGATCGAATGAAGATTAAAGATTGTTGGTATTCAGAACGCTGGCTTGAGCCAACACAAAGATTCAAACCGGGTTTGAGATCGGAATTGTCGATCCTCGCGTTAATCCATCCTGGAGGCAGGTTTGGCTGTCTATCCTTCAAGCAAGTCATTATGAATTTTGACAGCGCGGTTTTTGGCGATATCATCAAATTGGAAATTTTGTAGAGAGAAGGCTGATGATAGATAGGCAGAATCCTATAAGTTTTTATGATGACACACAATTCAGACAGCTATATAGGTTCACCAAGGGAAATTTCCTTGATATTTTCCGTGATATGGAGCATCTACTTGACAGACCTGTTGGCTATGGCTTACCTCAGCTGATGATTGCTTTGAGATTCTTCGCGAATAGTTTCCGGGTCAGAAAGATTCTGGTTACTGAGTAAGTTACGGTAGAGTGTTACGACACTTTCGTGTTTAGGGTCCATGACGATCAAGCGGGTACATGTAAAGAACGCTGGCGCTTCTATATTTTGAGTTTTTCTTTAGGAAAACTATTTTGATTTATTTTCTCTATAATTGAATCAATGCTGAGTGTATTTTGATTTTAATGTATTATTAAAGGAAAGTCTTTTCTTAACATTACTAATCAGGGGAAATGTGAGGTTAAAAAAAATAGAAGAAACCTAACCTAACCGAACCTAGTCAGGTTTCTACGCCTTGCAGTGATGCATCTTGCTTTGGCTATGAATATTGATGCCTGTCCCGGATTATATCTACAATTTGTATGTAATTGTTCTTCCTTTATTGATTTCTTTATCATATAACAACACAGCCACATTGTAACACAGTACCATAAATCATTATAATTTGATTGTAATTATAGTAACAAAAGTATCTTATGATGTGCAAGGAGTGATTTCTTCTCTTCCGTAAAAACTCATCGAGGTATAGTTGCCGCCATAATTTTGTAAACATTACTCTCTATGATGACTGGCTGTCGTAATGGTGTAGATGAATCGTGATTGGCTGGAATTTCAGTGTTCGAATCCTTGCTCATAATTGAAGAAAATGCAACAGATTACCCGATCCAGGGTTCAAGCCGATGTTCTGAATATGGGTAATCCTCTGCAGGAAGTTTCGGCTCGAGGAATCCTGATTCGCACTCCTGAGCCGAGCTCAAATCCCAGGCTCAAACTACCATTCTGAATTCGGGCCTATGATTGTGAAGTCATTTATCTCAGGCATACTCCCCAGAATTTATTATATAACGCATTTCCGAAACACCCTGGAAAAGTATTCCTGAGATAGATAGATAGATAGATAATTCGCCCGACACGTCTTTCACTTTCACGTCTCCTTATTTCTGTATTTCGTATTATTTCAATTCACTTTACATATTACTCTCAAAAACTTAATTTCTGTCACTTTTGATTTATTTAATCCTCATACACTCAGCTGACCGATTGCCTTTGTACCTCCCTATCGTTGCCTTTTTATCCGTTTTCTCTCAATTAATTGTTCGTTGTACTGGTTACTATCTGTCCCTCCTCTACTCTCCGGTTTAATCCATCACCCGTCGTTCGATTTGCCGACATATCCTCTCATATATCTGAAACACTCCATTCAAACTATTAGTAACGTATCTCTGACTATTCTCTTTACTTACTTTCATGCTTTTATGTGTGTTCACATTCACTGGCAAGCTTTTTGGTGTGCACATTCTTCAAAATACATTCACTAACATTCATTATTTTTCCCAAATGCCCACAAGAGCAATGTCATCTGTAGACCTTGGCTGACTCACCTCTCATCCCCATCATATGCCATTATTGAACAAAACCACAGTACTGTATTTATCTTTTCATCAATTTTAATTTCACCTCTTGTTTTCCTCTCCATCAAAATGCTGAATACTCCTTGACGTAGTTTCTTCCTCAAGTACTCCTAACTCATGCTCCACTCCCACAAATCTTTGGGCAATGTTCAACAATTTTTCATTTACTCCAAAAAGTTTCAATACTTTCCGTGCTTTTTTTTTTTGTCTACTGTAACATATATTTTCGAAATCCATACACGCCATACATAAATTCTTCTCCATAAATTTCTCACTCATGCTGCTTAAAATATATATTCGGTTCGTATATATATATTAGTGTCGATTTTATCTTGGGTAACTGTTCCATATACATAAAATATATTAATTATGTGAATATTACACTACAACCAGGCACACGTCCGTAATTTCCCACGACGCTAATATTTGCAGGATCTGTTAATTGTTCTTGGTGTTGCTCGTATATTCCAGCAACCCTGTAGTGCAGTGCTGCTCTTAAGGTTATACTGTAATTAGTTGTCAGTCTACAGTAAAATTAGGGTGTAATTTTTTTATATTCGGTTGTGAAAAACATGACCTGAAGTTTTTTCTTTAACCGTGACAGTTGTCTGTTCCCGGAAGAAAATTAACGACAATAAAATCATTAAGTCTTTCTTGTTTACCATATAACTTTGCACAACAAAATACAGTTTAGCTACCAACAGACTGGACAGTAAACAACAAACCGCGGAGTGTGATCTTGGACGTAACCGTTTACCTCTTGTGGTAGAGCAGCAACAGTTATCAAGACGGCCACTAAAAAGTTACAAAGCCTATTGCTGTTGTGAACTTATTGCCCAAATTTGTGAAAAAACCTGTCGCAGTGGCCATTTTATTATTTCCTGAAGGAAGGTTAGAACGAGATGCAAGTGGGAAAATATTTTCATGATTTCTCAATTTATGAAATGAAAAATATACGTTTAAAATTTTTCTATATTTTCTCTCCTGAAACTTTGAAGGGAGCGTCACTAAGTTCTTGACTTTCTCAGTTTACATATTAGAACCAGGGAAGAAATTAATGAACCTGTCAATTTATTTTGGATGTATTTAATTGAGACGGACAGTATTGTTTGATCTAGAGCAGTGGTTCCCAACCATTTTAGTACTTTTTTATTACAAATTTCTTCATGTCCCCCACCCGTTAATTGTTTAGTATGATATAACAATATCAGTTTTGAAGAAGTATAACATCAAAAATTGTATCTTTCAAATAAAACTAAAGGGTCTAACTTCAAATTTAATCAAATAAAATCCATTTTATAATGTGTATAACATATCTACCATCAGATTAAATAAATTCAATTACAATCAATTAATGAGACCCTTGAGCCTGATGTCTACTGCAAAGAGATTTTATCCGAGGCAGAAATTTTGTTAATTTCAATCTCAAGTCGCCTCGTTTAGTGATATCCAGTCGGTTTCTTTTCTTCAGTAATAAGTCATTCACAGCACTAAATCCACATTCCACTAAGTATGACGATGGGAATGTTAACAGTAGTTTTCTTGCCAAACTACTTGTATTTGGATATTTAGCTTGTGTTTCTTCACAGAGCCACATCATTGTTCCTTTTATTTTGAACAGGGCTTTAATCGAGTCATCATTTTGTAATTCTGAAAGTTCTCCTTGATACTCCATGGTTACATCTGACAGATCCACTAGCAATGGCTGAGTCATCCAAGATGGATAATTAATTTCTTTCAAATCAGAAAATCTGAAGTTGAAATCGCTTACCATTATTTTTAAGTGCTCCACAATAACAAGACAAGTAGCATCTGTTACCTCACATTTATTCAGCCAATAAAATTGTTCAAATTTTTTGACAGAAATATTTTCTTGGGATAATTCCAGAAATGATATAAAGCCAAATATCTTGGCCTTTGAATTAACAAGAGTCATATTTGTTCCTTGGAGCTCCTTATTTAAGACATTGAGTTTTTCAAATATATCTGCTAAATAACTGACAAGTGCTTTACCATCAACTGTCAGTTACAGAGTCATATAAGGTTTGTCATCCAAGGACTCACTAAGAATATCAAATAATTCCATGAATCTTTTCAGGCAATTCCCATTTGATAACCACCTTACATCAGTATGAAGTAATAATCTTACATAGTCTGCATTTTGATCCTTGCAAAATTGTTTGAAAAGACTCTCACATTTGGCATTAGCTTTTATAGTGTTGATGCATTTTATAACTGCATTCAATGTCTCGTTTAGAACAGGGGAAACTTTTTTGGAAACTAAATTCTGTCTATGAATAACACAATGCACTAACAACATTTGGGGATTGTCGTCTTTCAATAATTTTAAAACTCCATTTTTCTTGCCCATCATCACTGGAGCACCGTCTGCAGCACAAGATATAATGTTCTCCATTGGTATCTGCTTATCATCTAAATATGTTTTTAATTTCTTATATATATCAATTGCAATAGTGGTGGTTTCTAATGCTTCGCAAAATAGCATATCCTCAATAAATTCTCCATTATCAACATATCTTACATAGGCCATTGAAAAATTTGTATATTTTAATTTTTCAACAAGTTGTTCTTCTACATCACAACTAATTTCATCAATCCTGCCACTAACAGTATTATTACTGAGCGGCATGCTTTTGAGATCGTGGTCATCTTTTTCAAGAACTACTTTCAGAAAAGTTGATATTGCGGGCTTAATTAAATTCTCCCCTATTGTATGATTTTTGCCACATTTTGCTATGAGAAGAGAAATTTCATAACTAGCCTCAAGACCACGATCCTTGCTTGCACTTCTTGCAGAGAACAATGAATTTATTGTTGATCTTTTTTCAAACTTCTCCTTTAGGGATTTAAGATACTCCAGTTTTGAATTAACATGAATACTGTGTTTTGCCTTCAAATGATTTTCGAGATTTTCATATTACTATATTTTTCATATTGCCCCCCTAATATTATTGAATTGCCCCCCAGTGGGGTGTAGGCCCCACGTTGGGAATCACTGATCTAGAGCCATTATCATCCCATGAGGCCAGAGAGAGAGGAAGGACTCGGTCAGTGCAGTTTGTAACGAATTGCTGATCCGGGGCAATAAGTTTGTCTTTGGTGCTGAGATTTGTTCTGAGTAAATTGCTAAACATCATTGTCAGTGGGAATTATCTTAGATATTATTGTGCTTCATTTCAGTCATCCAATTATTAACTACTTGTAGGGAATATAACAAATACTTCTGCATGTCACTGTGGGTTCTTTGGACGTCACGACAGATAAACTTGTATTGTTATTGATGGATGTACACTCCATAAAATATTTGTCAACTCTTCTCAAAAAAAGGACATTTTGTCGGGGAGTTGCTGTCATGCTTGCCTCATTATCCTTGAGGAGTAACGGATATCTAAGGAGCTTCAAGTCTCATGATTTTCCTCTTCTTGGATTGGTAATACATTACCAAAACACTGATTGACAAACTCCACCATATCCCCAAGGGTGAATAGGAAGTAATTTAAGTTGCTCCATCAATTGTTGATATGAATTGTAGAAAAAATAACTTGCAATCCACTCAAATTAATTGATATGTATTAAACCTATATGAAACGAGGGTTAACTGGTAAACTCTGAACTCTACTCAGACGTGTTGAATAATGTATATATATATATATATATATATATATATATATATATATATATATATATATATACATATAATATGTGTGTAGTATGGGCATGCTGGGGGCGTTATGATTGTTTATATGGTGCTAATCGTTCATAGAGCAGCCCACACAGTTTCCCTTTACTATCAATGCAGTTGAATGAAGAGTGTTGTCGATTAAAACAATTATCGTTGGGACAAAGCTGATTATATACTGAAGTTAATATTATCAGTGCTTAAATCCTCTTTCACTAGGGGCTCTGACGCCCATCCCTTGTCATTTTGATTATATCTTTCAGTTTGTCGTTTATCGTATAAATAAAAAAGACATAAAACTATATGCGTAAAGACGCAGCCTGACCACCCGGTGAGAACCATCGGTTAGTTCAGAAGATTACTAAAATCAATTGGATATCGGGCTAGATGATATCTCCAGGTGGCCAGATATTAATATATAATCAACGAGTCATTACAGTGTTTTATATAAAAATATTCAGAAAATATTATCCATTTTGTAGCAGTTACCAATAGACGTTTACCATCAAACAGACGATCGCAGAGGTGACCCAGAACAATGAAATAACACTGATGTTTAATGATTCAGTTTGAGGAGAAAATTTATTATTTGAGGGGAAATTTCTAATCAGTATAGAAGAATGGCAATATCTCGTGAGGTGTCTATGAATAACGTTAGGCGAATAAGATGCTTAGTCGTGGCAACCATGCGAAGTGACTATTGGGTAATACAGAGATTGTTATATTGGAGCGTTTGAAACTATATAAACTATGTAAACCACCGATGGACTTTCATTAGTAAAAGTCACTGTGAAAAAATTAAGTGGTAAGTGTATCACAATATCCATATCTGGTAAACGTAGCCTCACTTACTTAATGAACTTATTTGGAAATACCTGTACAATATTTTGGTTCATTCAACAAACAGATATTTCGTTTTCAGATACGAATACTCGTGTCCTAGACGGTGGTACACGTTATGTTATTTATGATTACATAATTTGGCTTATCCTAGTATTCTAAGGACTATTTGGTTAGATGAGGTTAGGTTGGTTGGGTTTAGTTTGGTTGATTTATTTCGCCTGTTGACATAAATAAAACGGCATTACCTTCACCCCGATATTCTTATTTATTTAGGTAAATTTTGCTATTGATAAAGAATATCAAACTTTCGTGGATATAAGTTATCTTGAATGAAAATCACTTCTTGTTCAACAGTAAGAGCGGATATTAACATTATATTATATTACTGTATTAAAACAACCAAGGTCTTTGAATGAGTATTTGTAGGTTAGTAAATAAACTCGTTTTCAACAAATAAATATTAAGAAAAATGCTTTTTGCTGGCTGTCGGATATTTTTTTTCTGCAAGAAATTATATTAGCTAGCCGTAGCTATATTGATGAGCGCCGATTATCATATTACAAATCTTTGAAAGCCACAACTTTTACTTTTTTTTTTCTTACGGGGATCAGCCCACCCGGGCACAGGTCATTGACCCACATCCGGGCCTGGGGGGCGAAAATGTAATAATAATAATAATAATAATAATAATAATGAATAATAAATAATAAATAATAATAAAAATAATAATAATAATAATAATAATAATAATAATAATAATAATAATAATAATAATAATATAGAACCCTAAGGAAATACAAGAATGAAAAACAAAGATCGAGTGAGAAACAATATATGTATGTTGTGTTATTAATGGTAAGAGAAACAATTGAGACCTTGCAATTGTGTGTA
Organism: Homarus gammarus; assembly: GCA_958450375.1. Taxonomy (NCBI): domain Eukaryota; kingdom Metazoa; phylum Arthropoda; class Malacostraca; order Decapoda; family Nephropidae; genus Homarus; species Homarus gammarus. The sequence continues at coordinate 323,837 of CAUDMG010000664.1, read as the reverse complement.
AATGAGGCAGAAAGTCAGATCAGCAAACTGGGACTTGGTCACAATTTTCGTGATGCCATATGGCAGCAGGGTCTACAATTAGACAACACATTATGCTTCCAATATCTTCCCAGGGAGTAGGTCCTCCCTGTTTGGTAGCTACCTACTGCCTACTACCTTGTTGCACATTGTATAATCTATTTGGAATATAAATTTTATGAGACAAATGAATTACTAACACTGATGTACGCTTGAGAGTCGTCCTAAACTCTATCAAATAATATGGAATTTACGTAAGTTAATCCGATTTTTAATCTTGGCTATCGAATGCCTATCTCAAACAATCAGTCACAAAAGACTTTCTTTTCACAATTTTGCGGGTAGTAAAAGTTTTCTATGTTTCGTAAAGCTCACAAAGGAATCCCAGCTGCATGCGATTAAGGAAGTAACCCAATAAAAATCCAACTGCATTGAAAATAAATTCGTCCCGAAACAATAACAGAATTTCCTGTAGCTATAAAATGTAGGATATAAGTCATTCAAAATCCCATGACATCTAACGCTTATTGTATTAAGAAAAATCACATGAATTCAGAACATATATGTTTTGTATCTTGTATTTAGTAAGTAAATAATATACACGGTTACCTCCCGAGCAATGCCAATATTGTATTTTATATAATTGTACAGTACAGTTAAAAAAACATGAAAAATAACTTGTCAATGATCCTGCCCACAAACTGTTTTCCGATGTCCCTGTCATATGAAATTCTGGGTTTTGGGGTGCACTATGTGGTGTGTCCATTTGTATTTATAAAATTAAATGTTTTGATAAGAAGAATTTGCTTGTCGTTTTGACCCGTTTAATCTGATATTGGGTGAAATTCATGACACATAACCCCAAAACAGATCCCCCGTAGTAAAGGTTTAAAAAAAAAAAAAAAAAAAAAAAATCAACATAATGGTTCAAGATCCAGGATATCGACCCCCCTAAATTCAATTTCCATGTTGATACAAATGTTTTTTTGCTTGTTGCCTAACACCAGTACGTAAATATTCCCCTCATGTGAGGGTCACTACTGTTAATTTAAACCTCCTGGATACTATGACAATATCCCAGTCAAGGAGAACTACATATGCTTACTACATATAGACAATATATGCTTAAAGAGAGACATTTCTTCCAGTACAGCGTACAGTACAAACAAGAACAACACAGTGGAGTCAATGAAGAAAATAAATGTATTACGCAGTAATCCAGAAGACTCATCTTCAGGACACAGCGAAAGAAGTTCACTTATCCCGAGAAAGAATTGAGATTTTCGAGAGATAGATTTCTTATATATGGAAATTGCTTAAATCAGACTCTTGGGACAATTCCTGTGATGTTCGTCTTTGGCTGCTGACTCGGTGGAAGAGTTCCTAACTTCCAGTGACTTCCAATTTATTGTGTAATAGAACCTCGATACTATTATAGATAAAGGAAAGGTTACAACTAGTTTTCCAAGTTTAGTATGTACGGTTAAAGGGTTCACCATAGTAGGGATGACCATTGTATATTTTTGTGTTGCTCAGTTCACCTTGTTAATAATACCTTGTTATAGTATCTGTGTTTTGTATGAAATTTACCTGAAATTGTTGTATAACAAATTTCGAGTATCTTTAACAGATATGAAACAAGTTATAACTCCTAATAATGAGAATGACCATTTACAAATATGTTAACTATAAAGGGAAACTAAATACCTAACTTCCAATACTAAGTGAGTTAAAACTGACCAAAGATCAATTGAGTATAGCCACTAGGATATTTCAACCTTGTGTAGTAGGGATTATCCACTCACCAATTCATTAGTGGACTGATTCAAAGTCAACCATGTCAAGTTAATTACTTTCTATATCACCCTACCATCGCTGCAGCTTACCACTCGCTCCCTCGTAAAAAGTATCACGGTTTAACTGCATCAACTATTCATGCATCACGAATTCATATATGGAGAGCATAATGAAATTAGAATCCTAATGGGACATGACTTGTAATTCCAGTAATAAGGTATGTTTGGCAAGATTTTTTCTTTCATATTTTCACAGTAGCTGAAACATGGAGAAGAGTAATATATTACAGTACTGATAGCTGATTAACTCACTCTTATTTCCTCTAATTATTACTAATGTAGTCACAAATTCCGAAGCGATTATTGTCGTCAGAGAATTTTTATGTTTCCAAGTCCTTTAGCTTTAATACATTCTTTAGGAGTTACATAGTTGGACGAAAGTTTCTGTTATTTTCGTCTATTCCTTTGGTGTGTCAAAGCCTGACTGTCTTCAGAGTTTCAGTGCTCTGTAATATTATGGTGTAACATATTCTGCCTGTGTCATGTAATAAGTCACATAAGCTACAGGCATTAAACTAAAGTCTGCTCTACAATTTTTATTTTTTATTTTACGTTGAATCATCATCTCATTAGTATTTCTTGCAATATACAGCTCCGTTTTCATTAATTATACATCCCTCTGTCGCCGAAATAAATTGTTTCATATTCAGATGTTTTGTTGTTGTTTTTGTTTTATATTCAGTATTCTAATATTGTATTTGATGACTGTATCACCGCTTGGTATTAAAAATTAAGGCTGATGACTCGGTAGGGTCAGTGCTGCCACAGTACACTTAAGACTAAACCTCGGTTGACAAGGAGATAATGTGACTAACTGCAATCAACCGCCAGCAACTTCCCAAACTAACATCATTCGCAGCTTGGTTGAATGTCACGGGGGGGGGGGGGAGGGGGGTTACTCTTCTACCCAGATCACTTGACTCTTCGTTATGAATCATGACCATCGTCTTGTGATGATACAGTTGTTGCCAAAATTCCCCGGACATTTCGTAATATATCATTGCCTTTTCTCGCTGTTATAACGAATCAAGTTTTAGGTAGGTTATCACGATCATTGTCTTCCATTGTATAGGCTTGGACTACGCGTGGCAAGAAATGTACTTATACGAATTACCCTACAAGGGGAATCTTTTAAACCACTTCGCGTAGATTTAATTTGTTTCCTTAGGATTATGCGTGATTTTTTCTATTGCTTAGTCAGTCGTCTTTCATTGATAGACCCAAACTCAGAGGGTGTATAGTAAAAGTAGATTTGAAAGACATATAACGTCACACATATTTTTCTCATAAGATGTAATCACAAAGTTTTTTTTTTTAGAATTCGAGAGAGTTCATAACCTGACCTGTATTACAATTCTATTTATCATATTTTAGTTTTAGTTCGGTATCGGATTAGAATTCTTTTACTAAATGTGTTGTGCATTCTCTCAAACTTCCTGCATTCCAGCGGACGTTGATAAAATATTTGAGTGTAAGAGTTTCCAGAAAAGTAAATTACCCTATAATACTGTATGTACTATTTGTTGGTACACGTACTAGATTGTTCACCAGGTTACTGTCCAACATGATCCACTGTAAACTTAAACTGCTGATATTGAGTTTGATGTATTACCCTATACTCGACGTGAACTAATTTAGTAAATTAATCTCCTGCCAACACCTGTCAATTCAACTGAGTGCTCTTCTGTTGCATTGCAATGATAGATTTTAACTTTCAGCTTCAGATATTTGATTTTGATGGTAGATAATTGAGTCTTCAGTCAAAAAACGTTCTAAGGAAAATTATACTGAATACACACACATCAATGATATCCGGGTCATACAGATTAAGCTTAGGTTACATCTTTGAGTCTCCATTGCAACACTCAATCTCGGCTTTATCGTCTTTCTCGTGATTATCATCCTCTCCTCCTTGCACTTACTCTCGTGCATTAATCTTTTCTTACACTCTTTCTCCCAGTAATTACTATGCTCTCTTCATCTCCCACGTTCTCTTCCTCTTCTTTCTCTCAAATTCCCCACTTTTCCTCCATCGTGTTCATATGTCTTGCATTTCCTATTTTACTGCATCCTGCTCCTCTCTCCTCCACTTACCAGTCTTTCTCCACCGTGTTCGTACGTCTTATATTTACCACTCTTCCTTTACCTCTCCTGCCTCTTTTATCGGTCTCTCCCTCCTCCGCCTTGTTCATCACCCTTACGATTCACATTCTTTCCCCAACATTCCTTTGTTTCCTCCACCCCGTACCCATCCGCTTGTCTTCACAGATTCCCCAGCGGGTGATACAGCCGATCCATTATGAAGACAAATGAAGGCAGCACTAACAGTTCAAGTTTGAGAGTTGATGAACTCGTAAGCTGGCCGTTCGCTTGATCTGCTAAACTCATCTGCTTCTTGGAGTGCAACGCTGACTACACTCATAACACTTTCATTGATTGTTTTATTTCGTATTCACAAGATCGTAGGAAGTGTCTATCTGCATAAATTTGATTGTTTGTTTTCACTAGCGACTGTACTGTACTGTTTTAGGAATTGTTTGTTTTATGTACAGTATATAACTGAAGTAGCTGTAATTTCCAGTATTCATTGTAGCATCAGTCGGTCAGCCAATTGAGAAATTTCCTGGACACTTGGCATGTTTACACTGTGTTCAGCTTATTAGGTAGATGGTGTACATATTTCCTTTGTGTCGTAAATAAAAAGATCGAAAACAAATTACAGGTCGTAGGAGTATAACAATGACTTTCTCTCGAGGGTACTAGCTCACAATCGCTTGGCGTCACTAATTTGGCTCTGTTGTAGGAGAAATTTTGGCGATTTAGGGAACACCAAATTGATCAGGGATGTAAAGAAGGCGGTAAAACAAAACGACTCTGGGATAAAAGACGCCATCACGTAAACGGGGAAGATTTAAAATTTTTGCACAAAGAGTTGAGCAGTACGTGCCGAAAATCATGGGTGTTTTTCTTAATAGATTGGACTTACAACCAAACAACCTAAGATGATTGTTGCAGGTCAGTATTTTGCTCTAGTAGAAGTCTTAAATGCCTGACATAATTTCTTCCTTTAGGCTTTCTAGAAATTATAGAGAAATGTATTAAAGTGAATAATAATTATTTTTTTGTTAAGACTCAGGTATGAAAGACAAAAGTCTGCTTGGTACGCTTATAATCATCAGGCATTGAATTACTCATCAGCAAACATTGGCACATTTCCGATAACTCCACTTAGAGGCAGAATGGCTCCAATTTACACCAAAAAAGTCCAATAATGATTGAAGAAAGAGAATCTTAAAAAAGTGGAGACACTCGCACCAGGTGGAAGAGATCTTAGTATTGATTTCTGTCTGTCTGTCTCTTTCATATTGGCCTCATATACAAGTAGCAATTTCCCTCGCCAATATGATATACTGTATAGTGGTTACAAAAGACTACAATTCATCGATCGTCCTACAGTTAATTAAGTGTTGAAGGACATAAAGTTAATAATAACACTAGGCATCAGTCTGAGAGTCGAAGGAGATGATAAAGTCTTACAAGTGGATGCAAAAAACATTCACAAGTAACTTATAAGAATCACCAACCAGGTCAGCTCAAGTTCCAGATTTCATCATCCTGAATTTATATTCTTATTCATTGTATTAACATACTGACATACTCGTGTCATTATATTCCTTGTCGTGTTACAGATGCCAACAACTGAAACTTTGTACTAAAAGTTGGGAGAAGTCTGACTCCTTGAGAACAGAACAATCACAAAGCTCAGTAAATCGAGGCCAGAAAGAGATTAACCGAAGATGTTGTCAGAATTAAATTCACGTTGAATTCTAATGAAGAAAGATACTAAGTCTATTTCTTATTTATTTATATAAATACTGCACAAAACCCGCGATAATTTTACATATAAAGATGTTCCAATAAATTAAATATTAAAATATATATATATATATATATATATATATATATATATATATATATATATATATATATATATATATTCTTTTTTTTAATGTTTTCTACGAATATATATATATATATATATATATATATATATATATATATATATATATATATATATATATATATATATATATTCTTTTTTTTATGTTTTCTACGAATATCAGTGAAATGTGTTGCTATGTATGATTAATATTATCTGCAGATTGTTGTGTAAGCTGCCTTTGTCTTCTTCACTCCTCTAGTTTACTGATATTGTATGTATGTTCACCTGCCTAAACCCAATTTAGTTTTAGTATTTTACGAAGCAAAAGTACAAATTCAAAAGCGTTTCTATTATTAAGAACTTTAACATTTACCCTCTTACACAGAGTGAGGGGGTAAATTTGATTCCAACAGTATTCCTCGCAGTCCTCTGCACTGTACAGTACCTCAATCTACTCTCCTATTTCTCGGGGCAACATCTGATGTATCAACACTAGATGAGAGAACTCGAGCACACCGCCTGACATTATTTAATTTGTTTATGTTATACTCACAAGATATCCGCAGCTCTCACAGCCGTCCACTGTGTCCTTAGTTAGTATGTAGAACTTATATTATTGTTACACATAATACACTACATACCTTAATAAAACGTTCTGCAATGGAATTTGAACGAATTAGCATTTGCTAGGTTAGGTTAGGTTAGGTTGCTTCTACTATTGTTTGTCTATAGTTTATAAATTTTATTCACCTGATCGTCTCTAAATACAAACTAATCCAGAGTTCCGAAAACATAAGATATATATATATATATATATATATATATATATATATATATATATATATATATATATATATATATATATATATATATATATCTTATGTAAATCCACAATGAAAACGTGGATAAGATAAATCTTGATAAAATCACTCCGTTGTTTCCATTTTCCCGTGTGATTTTATCAAGATATATATATATATATATATATATATATATATATATATATATATATATATATATATATATATATTGACATAATCGAAATTTCGTCAGTATTTCTAAATCGCACGACAAAATTATGTACAAATTGGAGATCATAAATGTAAATGTTCAAACGGACAGACAGTAAATATTATCATTATTTTGGCCATTGTCAGGTCCAACTTTTCGACTTTTCCTTGTTATTTGCCTCCCCTTTCATCTTTGTGTATGTCCGTCCCTCCATCATCAGTTTATCCTCGTCTTCCTCATGTTCACTTTCCTTCTTATCTTATTATTCTAACCCAACCCAACCCAGTAATACGTTATACTGTATAAATTATCTGCCCCTGCCACTGTATATAACCCTCCCCACTCAACACATGACCTGACCACTTGAGTTTTTTTCCCTCGTTATCACAATTTAAAATATGATTCTTTCTCAAACGCTCACCAGAATAGCTTCTTTGTAACCCTTTCCACGAAACCAATCTTCTCCATTCTCCTCCACATTTCGAAAACTTCCCACTATTCCACATCCTTCTTCCTTAGTGTTTAAATTTCACCCAAAAATCCACACAATAAAATTCACAATAATATTTTTTACTTATTATTTATCGTTTTTTTTATTAGCCGTTCTGCTATTGATTGTGGTCTTAGTCATTTCAGTCTTTGTCCGAATCTCTGCCTCATATATTTCATCACGTGTATCATTACCTGTACAGTATATCAATCACAAGTCTTTCTCCAATCTTAAATATTTTCTTGATATTTTATTGTTGATGCTTGATGTATTTTCTAACTTACAATACACACTTAAAAACTTTATGTAGAGAAATCCAGTAAATACATCAAACTTTAACATCGTATTCCTTACTCCTCTCCTTTATACTGTCCATAATTCTCTGTATATAATCTCTCCCCTTCCTCCCTCTCCTCCATACCCGACACCATCTCTTACTCATCTGCATAACTGACATTTTTCAGCCTCTGTTTTCCCACTCTTAACTCCTCCCTCCACTGCATCCATCTTTCGAACCATCGTCATCCCAGCGTAAGCCAACAAAAAATTATGACCAAAATATCCTCGTCGTACCCTCCCAATCTCTGCTGGTTCGGAAATCTCATTCTGTCATCCTGATTAAAGCTTCTTGAGCCATTTACCAGTTGATGATCAGTTTTCTGTTCCTCCAGTTCGTTCCTATTTTGTTCAAGATTTCCATAAAAGTTTTACAGATTGCAATCAACTACCAGTAATGGGATAAAACGAGACAAAAAGTAATACACTGGGTAAAATTTTATTTTCGACAGGTCAGTACACAGGGCAATATTCATATACAGTTTTAAGATTTAAGATTTATGTATCGCATATGCTGAACAAAATTGAAGCTGTAAAATAATTTGCTTCAGACAAGAAAATTTTAACACCATTTAGCCGTAGCTGACATAGTCGATAAGACGAACATATCTGTAAGAGATAGAGATACATTCTTATTATTACTAACAGATGAGGTAGTCTAATACGCTGTCGGTAATTGACACGCCATCTATCAGTAAATTGCTTATTTATTGCTTTGTGGACGTAATAGATATGTAGTCCCCTCATACAACCTACCAGATAATGAAATTCATCAATCATTTAGGAAAACTAGTGTATGACCAGTTGTCCACACTATCTCATCATATATATAATTGTATTTATAGAGATTTACATGAAAATACATGACAATGTGTTTGTGTTAACATCTGGCATCTAGATATAGTAGTAATTGTGTAAATAAAGAAAACTTTCCTTGTTTCCACGATACTTGTTATTATTCACTCTATCTTAGTGGTTATATAAACATTAAATAGGATTAATTACCGATTATTTATTAACGTTAAGTTATACGTGTTTTCTTTTTAACTTAGTGTATGTTTGGTCATAGACGATCATGTAGATACTCTCAATACATATAAATGAAGAGCTTCATACCTAAACTAACCTAACCTACTTTACTTATAAACTGGCTCCTTAATGAAACAGAGTAAATACTGTTCGCGCTACACCAACGACACGGTGGTCTTCGCTTTGAGGATTAGTTCCCAATCTCCTTCGGCTTTTGCTTTCAAGAGTCAAGGCTTGTCCCTGGAACCTGATCGAGTATTGTTGGGATAAGTCAGAGGTAAAGGTCACAGGGTCATGGAGGTGTTGCCTTTGAACTTTCGCTTTAGATTCTGACCTTTCACGAAGATTCCAGGAGAGAAATATGCCAACTCTCTCCAAGTGTAAACAGTGTGAAGGACTTGTATCATTTAGATTTTAGAGTATACTGGTCGGGCGTGTTTGTCTGCCGTCTATATATATATATATATATATATATATATATATATATATATATATATATATATATATATATATATATATATGTATATATATGCAAGTAAATCACTGTAGGTGCGCGTGATCTAGGTATATGCTGATAACCACAAGGAAAGAAGAAAACACGAAGTTCCCAAGCGCTTTCGTGTAATTCACATCTTCAGGGGTGGGTACAGACTAAGGAGAAGTACAAAACAAGGTGTATATATACAGAGGAGGGTGAGATCAGGTCCACAATGGTCAGGTATTAGATAATGACCCTACTAATCTTTAAATAGCACCGCAACGGTCAGTAGTCAGGTCAGAGGGTAAGGTGACCCAACCTTCTCACATGGTTGCAAATCTTCTTAATTACAAAATTGTCCAGTTTGTACAAGCCATTACTCAAATTCATGTTCAATGCGTCGGTATGTTTAATGAGACTAGATTCTATGACGTTCCTACTGTCAATTGAATTACAAGGTAATATTGAGGATGCATTATCCCAGTCAATGCAATGCTTGTTATCCCTCAAATGAACAAACAGAGCATTGGATTCCTGGCCTGTCCTAACACTATATTTAAGTTGTTTAAGTCTAGTTACAAGATCTTTACCTGTCTGGCCTAAGTAGAACATATTACATTCCTTGCAAGGAAGTTTATAAATGCAACCAATTGTGTTGTTGGGGGAGTTCTTGATTAACATTTGTTTAACAGTGCATGAGTTTTTAAATGCCACATTGACGTTCCAGGTTTTTAGTTGTAAAGGAATTTGAGAGAAACTTCTGTGAAATGGTAATACTAAGAGATTCTTATGGCCATGGGTGGGCTTGGGATCAGTTCTATAAAAAGATTTCTTAGTAATGTTCAGGCATTTGTCTATGAAAGATCTAGGGTATTTAAGGTTTGAGCCAATATTATAGATATATTTATATTCCTCATCAATGAATTCCGGGCTGCAAATTCTCAAAGCAAGTAAAAACATTGTTGAAAATACTGACTGTTTGACTCTATTAAAAGTGGCATTTAAGAAATCATGCACTGCTAAACAAATGTTAATCAAGAACTCCCCCAACAACACAATTGGTTGCATTTATAAAGTTCCTTGCAAGGAATGTAATATGTTTTACTCAGGCCAGACAGGTAAAGATCTTGTAACTAGACTTAAACAACATAAATATAGTGTTAGGACAGGCCAGGAATCCAATGCTCTGTTTGTTCATTTGAGGGATAACAAGCATTGCATTGACTGGGATAATGCCTCCTCAATATTACCTTGTAATTCAATTGACAGTAGGAACATTATAGAATCTAGTCTCATTAAACATACCGACGCATTCAACATGAATTTGAGTAATGGCATGTACAAACTGGGCAATTTTGTAATTAAGAAGATTTGTAACCAGGTGAGAAGATTGGGTCACCTTACCCTCTGACCTGACTACCGACCATTGCGGGGCTATTTAAAGATTAGTAGGGGCATTACCTAATACCTGACCATTGTGGACCTGATCTCACCCTCCTCTGTATATATACACCTTGTTTTGTACTTCTCCTTAGTCTGTACCCACCCCTGAAGATGTGAATTACACGAAAGCGCTTGGGAACTTCGTGTTTTCTTCTATATATATATATATATATATATATATATATATATATATATATATATATATATATATATATATATATATATATATATATATATATATATGCAAGTAAATCACTGTAGGTGCGCGTGATCTGGGTATATGCTGATAACCACAAGGAAAGAAGAAAACACGAAGTTCCCAAGCGCTTTCGTGTAATTCACATCTTCAGGGGTGAGTACAGACTAGGGAAAGAGATTAGTAGGGTCATTACCTAATACCTGACCATTGTGGACCTGGTCTCACCCTTCTCTGTATATATACACCTTGATTTGTATTTCTTTCCCTAGTCTGTACTCACCCCTGAAGATGTGAATTACACGAAAGCGCTTGGGAACTTCGTGTTTTCTTCTTTCCTTGTGGTTATCAGCATATATATATATATATATGTATATTTTTTTTTTTTTTTTTTTTACATGTTTATTTATCTGTTCGCTGCCTGATAACTTGATACTTTGAGCTCTTCTTTAAAAACATTCTATGTTTAAATTAGTTACTCCATTCGCTACATAATTGAAGGTCTTTTAAATGACTGGCCTTAAATTACAGTTAACACAATAGTTCCCTTTACACCTGGCCTTGGCTTGCCCAGGTATAGTTACAGTGACGTTTACTGTGAATTCACTAGCACCAATTCCGCAAAATGGCCAAGACAACAGAATCTTGAATCAGCGCCCACAGGCTCTCACAAGGGGAATGCCTTGGTGATCTTACGTTTTTTTCAAGAGGAGATAGTTTTATATCAGATGAGCTCATTTCATTTAAGTTGGTTCCCTAGACCTGAGATAAATATGGCATAGAAGTGATAATGGGTTGTTTAAACACCCAGTAATCGTGAAGGTAAGGCCCTCATTGGCTGGAACGATGGGACACTATATGGGTGAGTTAAGTGATGTGTGGGCAACTCTACAGTGCACGACTTTACTTGTGACTGGAAGCAGATTGGCTCTCACTTGGAGGAATTGTTTAGTACATCGGGAAGGAAGCAGTGTCCCCAGAATTCGGGAGACTCGTTTTTAAATGGGTTGCGCTTAAACTAGCCAGCAGCTTTACAAAAATAAAAATAAAAGTAAATGTATAGTAATTACTTTCCCTAAGGCCTCTGTGCCATCTCTTATGCCGAGTGAGTTGACACCACGTTGGAGATACTCATCCATCCAATTACTCACTCCTTCCGTTCATGATATAGATGAAAGCTTAAAAAAAATATGTTAAAAAACAAACATTTTATTAACATTATCTGTTTTAGTTATGTTACCCGACAACTATGCAAAAACAAAAACAAATCATGAGTGTGACATTATTCTTGACATTTCTTCTTTACAGTTGTGAAGTGAAACCGGTCGAGTTCAGTGCCGGCCATGTCGCCCCTTGTGCATCGATGAATTACTGTACAAGGTAATGTATCCAAAATGTTTTAACGGTCCATTAGGTATATAGAACCCACATTATTTTACTTTCACATGGTACTTCGTATCTAACTCGAGTACGGTATAAGATTTGTAGAAGCGTAAACGGTCTGATATATGCATTAACCCCCGGATTACAATTGTAAAAGACAGTCTTAAAATTTACACACACACCAACTCGTAAAAGGATACAATAGCAAATGAGAGTGTAAAAATCCTAAAATTTACTGGAGCTTAGTAAGATCTCACAGTAACTAGGGGACAGAGCGTGCGGACTCTTCAGTTAATCGATACTAAGACCGATTAAGACCTTGGAGCTAATACAAGGGATTAAGTGTGTAATGTGCATGTTTCTTTATACTGTACACTGAAACTCGTTAGATCACTACGAAAAAAATGAGAGCGTAGATTAACTGGTATGCAAATAGTCACTCTTGATCACCTTAAACATTTAGAATCAATAAGCCAGCACAGCTTACGACTAATAAAGTAGAGAGTACAGCGTTATCACACTATATAGTTACACCGCCTATGTTATTTACAAACATTATTGTCTGTCCTGATTATTCCCGAACACAGTTGATAATGCTGACTATGTAATGGACTATGCTGATTAACTGTAACAACGATAGAGCCGCAAACCCAATGAGTTATCCATTAGGGTTTATGAACACAATACCATTTTAAAGACGATGAAGCAGGGAGTTAAAGATGAGCTTTTCTGTGTAGGGTGTCAGGGCGCTAGCAGCCAGGTGTTCTCTAGTTGATGTGGCTGATTGATACTATTACATAACCCTCTGAACTTGATAAGCGTTCTCTTCAATCATTATTTTTATTACTTTTTTTCACTTGGAATGGTTTTGAATGGTCGGTCCTATTCCAGGTGTTGGTTTGAGTTCATGTGTTGCTATCCTATGTAGTGTCTGTTATGGCGAGACAAATATCTTCAGCCATTTTTTTTATTTAGAATGATCGATTATTGTCATTCCTCAGCTGGTGTTGTATCCTCCCCAGCTGGTGTGGTACCCTCCTCAGCTGGTGTGGTACCCTCCTCATCTGGTGTGGTACCCTCCCCAGCTGGTGTGGTGCCACCCTCAACTGGTGTGGTACCCTCCTCAGCTGACGTGGTACCACCCTCAGCTGGTGTGGTACCACCCTCAGCTGGTGTGGTACCCTCCCCAGCTGGTGTGGTACCCTCCTCAGCTGGTGTGGTACCTTTCCCAGCTGGTGTGGTACCCTCCCCAGGTGGTGTGCTACCCTCCCCAGCTGGTGTGGTACCCTCCCCAGCTGGTGTGGTACCCTCAGCTGGTGTGGTACCCTCCCCAGGTGGTGTGCTACCCTCCCCAGTTGGTGTGCTACCATTCTCAGCTGGTGTGGTACCACCCGCAGCTGGTGTGGTACCCTCCCCAGCTGGTGTGGTGCCACCCTCAGCTGATGTGGTACCCTCCTCAGCTGGTGTGGTACCTTTCCCAGCTGGTGTGGTACCCTCCCCAGGTGGTGTGCTACCCTCCCCAGCTGGTGTGGTACCCTCCCCAGCTGGTGTGGTACCTTTCCCAGCTGGTGTGGTACCCTCCCCAGGTGGTGTGCTACCCTCCCCAGCTGGTGTGGTACCCTCCCCAGCTGGTGTGGTACCCTCAGCTGGTGTGGTACCCTCCCCAGTTGGTGTGCTACCATTCTCAGCTGGTGTGGTACCACCCGCAGCTGGTGTGGTACCCTCCTCAGCTAGTGTGGTACCCACCTCAGCTGGTGTTGTATCCTCCCCAGCTGGTGTGGTACCCTCCTCAGCTGGTGTGGTACCCTCCTCAGCTGGTGTTGTATCCTCCCCAGCTGGTGTGGTACCCTCCTCAGCTAGTGTGGTACCCACCTCAGCTGGTGTTGTATCCTCCCCAGCTGGTGTGGTACCCTCCTCAGCTAGTGTGGTACCCACCTCAGCTGGTGTTGTATCTTCCCCAGCTGGTGTGGTACCCTCAGCTGGTGTGGTACCCTCCTCAGCTGGTGTGGTACCCTCCTCAGCTGGTATGATACGTTCCCTAGCTGACGAGGCAGTACATGAGCTCCATCAGGCGGGGAAACGGTTGACTGGTCGGGGATTTGGGAGGATTGAGAGAGAGACAGCTCGCAGAGCCTCACCATTACCACTTGGGGGATGAACTAAGGCAGGGAGAGGAGGGTGTTCCTTGGGGCTGACTCCCAGAGGACGAGCCTCGGTAATTACCTCCCCTGCTTGCTGCTGCGTCTCAATCCTCCTCCTCCTCCTCTTCTTCTTGGGGTTAATCTTACTTTTACACCCTCCTCATCTCTTCTTCAACTGTTCGGTGTGCTTCTTTTCACATTTGTTTTCTCTCCCCTGCCAGACACCCTATCCATTCTATTAAGCTAATTATCATAACGCCTCCAGTACCACTGCCTCTCTCTTAGCTTCTCTTGACTTAGCTTCTTGTTTTATCTTATTTTTTCCTTTTCACGACGAGTCTTCTTTATATTTTATATTTTCCAATTTTGGGGTATTATTTACGTTTTATCACTTTCTTGTATAGCTTATTCTTCTGTTTTTATTTTTTCCCATTCATCATCTACCTTTTTATATCCCTTTGCTTTTTCTCTTGCATTTTCCATTTGCTGTTGTATTGCTCATATAAAATTTCTTCTAAATTTTCCATTTCTCTTTTTACTTACTCATAATTTTTTCTTTTTTATTATTCCTGGGTGTGTATTTTTTTCTTCACCTTTAGAATATTTAGATGATTCAAACTTTTTCATCTACACTTTACGAAAGAAATCTCGGACGCATTTCCTGCAACATAAAGTTATTTGAAATATCCAGAGTTAACCCTAATTTAAACTTCCAGCCAGAGCATTTGGACTCCCTGAAAACTTGCAAGAAATGACAAAGTGAAATGTGAGTAAATATGTGTGAGCGACGGAGGTCTTTTCCTAAATAGACCAAATATATATATTTTTTTTATTGTTCAACACACACTAAAACACACACACACACACACACGGATGTGCGTTGCAATATAGAGGGATAGTTACTTAATAGCACTAACTTCTATGTATTTCATGTTTCTTTAAACTTCTGACCGGTCATGTACGATCATGAAGATCATTATAATGCGTATAAATGAATGTTTTCATAGAAAACCTAAATTAACCTATCCTAACCTAACCTAACCTACATTAGGTATAATTTGGCTAATTTACGCTGGCAAAACACTAAAATACTTCTAAATTTTTTTTTATTTCCACTATGTTGTATTAATAAAAATAAAAATTTATGCGTGTTTAGCAAAACACTTTGAAAAAGGTGTTACCTCTTTGCTGGCTCAGTGTCGTCAGAATATATGCCCTGTATATATATATATATATATATATGTGTATATATATATATATATGCAAGTAAATCACTGTAGGTGCGCGTGATCTAGGTATATGCTGATAACCACCAGGAAAGAAGATTAGTAGGGTCATTACCTGACCATTGTGGACCTGGTCTCACCCTCCTCTGTATATATTCATCTTGTTCTGCATTACTCTATCTAGTCTGTACTCACCCCTGAAGATGTGAATTACACGAAAGCGCTTGGGAACTTCGTGTTTTCTTCTTTCCTGGTGGTTATCAGCATATATATATATATAAATATAATAGTTCATCTTATTAACTCTCCTCCTTTAGTCGACAATTTCTCTTCCCTTTCTCTTCGCCGCAATGTTGCTTCACTCTCTCTTATAGTTACTTTAACGGGCAATGTTCGGTGGATTTGGCATCCTGTGTACCGCCGGCAAGGACTTGGGCTCGTAACACACGTGTTGCCCCCGGTGCCCACCGTTTCTTTGTGGATGTCGGTCACACTAGAATAACCCGTTATAGTACATCCTTCTTTCCTCACACAGCCAAACTGTGGAACGCTCTGCCCTTGTCAATACTTATACAATAAGTCTCACGTTAAAAAGCTGGTTTTCCGGCATCTTCGTGATGTAGCTTAACACATTATAACCTTTATCTTCTCTTTTTTATTTTTTTTCTGTTCCTATTTTTTCGCCCCTCAGGTCCCGTTGTGGGTCGTTCGACCTGTGCCCGGGTGGGCTAATTCCTGTAAAAAAATTATAAAAAAAAAAAAAATAATAATATAATATAAACATATATATATATATAATATATATATATATATATATATATATATATAATATATATATATATATATATATATATATATATAAAATATATATATATATATACAGTATATACTACTTCTAAATCTATTGTTTCCTCTTTTCTGTTCTTTTTGTTTTCCCAAGTTTTCGTCAACACTTGGACGTCTTGTACATGTCACCCCAGCATGATGCATCCTTCCTCCTCCGCTTTTCCTTGTTTTTCTTCTTTTAACATCGCTCTGAACCTTCTTTGCCTCCCCCTGCCTTTAGTACTGCAAGTGCATTCCTGAACAGGCCCTCTTCAAGTGTTTTTACCTCTTAAAATGTAAAAAGCATAAAACATGTGAAAAGAATAAGCGTGATTCTTCCGATTTTTTAATTATTTGGAGAGAATAAATTCTTGAATGTCCTCTTGGGAAATCTCGTGTGCAGAAAAATGTTTTATACTCGCCGACAGTCTTGTACACAGGATCAATACGAGGTGGTACATTCTGATGGAAATATTTAAATTTGCCTTTTTTCTGTATGAAATTTCTAAAAAAGATGAGTAATTTGACTTATCATATTATACATATTTCAAAGGTTAATGACAAGACTCGATGGTAAACGTTTGGGCTAAAGAATCATCAGTTTGAAGGGATTCACCGTGAGTATTGATGGGTACGAGACTCTCACCCTCCAAGAGGATCAGGACACCTCCAAGTCATGTTTCATCAAGATCAAACCAAATGTCCTGGAAGAGAGAGGGGATACAAAACTCTAGTTTCACGTTTCAATAACATACTGTACATATGCCCATTTCCCCAAACTCAACTGCGACATCTTCTTACAATAACAACCTCCCAATTCACACAGTTATCCATCTCCTGACACACCTTCTCCTCTTCCCACACTTAACTCCAGTTTTGAACCCCCCCCTTATCTTTTTATATAGTGTCTGTCACTTTCAACGCATCCACTTCCCTATATACATACACTCATTATACTCATCATCTCCTCACTCACTTGCCTCAAATCCCGACACATATATCCCCACACACCCCATTTTCCCACACATCTTCCCACAGACCCACTCACCATCTTGCTTGGCATCCTGTCTCCAGCCCCTTCCTCCTTCCCGCCTCCACACACTCATCCTCCCTATTGTAGGGTATGATTGATCACACCTATATTATTTTAGAGGGTGATTTTGTATATATACATATATATATATACATATATATATATATATATATATATATATATATATATATATATATATATATATATATGTGTATATGTATATATATATATACACGTAAGCAGTTTATCCTCATCTGGCGTTGTTTCATTGCTGTCTTCTAGTCGGCCGTCATTTTCTTTGAAGTCTTCCCCTTGTTTGCTGTCATTTCTTTGAAGTTTTCCTGTCGTTTCTGTTGTTTTCGTTGAAGTCTCCCTCTCGTGTGGTACCATTTTCTTTAAAGCCTTCACTTTGACTGGCGTCGTTGTTTTTGAGCATGAGTAACCTAGAATATATATATATATATATATATGTATATATATATATATATATATATATATATATATATATTCTTTTTTATTTTAGGGTCTCTGATAGAGGATTGTGTGATCCAGTGCCAAGGGGTAAACCATGAAGATAGAACACTCACCAACCACACTGGTTAACGGAATATTCCTAATGACTAAAATATTATATGTCGCAACCACTTTTCTTCTCTCTTCTTTTCTTCGTCGTAAACCGGAAAGAAGGCGCCAGAGGAGCAATAAGCTCGCTTTACCGTATGCAGTCACTTGCCATTCAATTATAATGTCAAATCCTTGGCCACATTATCATATCCCAGTCATTACCCACAAGGCCTGGCTGTCTCCCTCCCTCACTCTCTGCTGAGCTGGATTTAAAGCCTTGGCCTGGGTTTTCTTTCGTCAGACTGAAGAAAATTTTAACCAAGGGATAAAAAGACTTTATATATTTTGATGTCACAAATAAGAGAACGATATCGTAAGCATTATTATTCCGACTGTTTGTTAAAATAGTCACGGTCGGGGAGATATGAGCGCATATGTATGAATGCTTCGGTGAATTCGTTTATTGGTACAAACACAAACATTTTTGGCACACACACACACACACACACACACACACACACACACACACACACATCAATAAATGGCACTGTTTGTTTATCTGATAGGAGGGCTTTGGTCAGCGACGACTATCAGCGGCACAGACCAATTATATTACCCTGGATAACTGGGACATGTGGATTCAGTTTCCGTGTTGTGTTATTGCGTCTGGTCATGGGTTACATAAAGTTGTGCTAGATAGCTGATATAATTTAATTGACTCAGTCAGCCCTTACATTATATCTGCTTCCATAGATGCCCAGAATATTTCGCTTCACTGGATTGCTCGGTAAGTTAACATTATTCTGTTGGCGATGTTCCACATAATTATCGATTATATTTTCTAACATTGTTTACTATTTCAATAGACTATAAGTATCAAACATCATATCCCTGTAGTAATGAAATAATGTAACGATGAATTTCTTGAGGCCGTCACATGTAGTACTTAGTAACACACCAAGTGGCTGACATCTCTCATTTAATACAGCACTAATATTATAAACAAATTATTTAGATCAATTCTGTGAATACTGAAGGCTATCTGAATATGATTGCCAGATTTAAATCATTACAGTAAACTTGTTTTGCTCTATAGTGAGTAGTCTATTACTGGATATAAATTAATATCATTGCATTGTTTCTTGCATATCCGTATTTTCATCCAGCTGACAATTTTGCATGTTAAATTCTGTTAAACATAATTTAAGTATAATTAATTGATTTTTCGTCGACTACTTAAACTTCTTCGAAATTATAAATGGAGTAAATTGACATTATGAGGTCCTGCGTAGTGGTACAGTACATTGTAATGGCAGTTGTGACCCCATAAGGCAAATAATGTCCTACTACTGTGATGTCGTCAGAGGGGTGACTGGAGTCAGGGATGGGTGTGATGCTGTGTCGTTACGTTTTAACAGCTGACGTGCGGATGTGTGTGAACAAGGGGGGTGAGTAAGGAAGGGGAAGGGCGAAAGGAAGGGGGTGGGAGGAGTGAAGATAGTCCCCGGGTGGAGAATGGGGGAGGGGAATTTTCCAGGAGATAGGAATGTTCCTACCCATTGAGTACTATAGCCAGGGACGCGTAAGGCCTAATTGACCATTTACATATAGATTTCCTGACACAGTGTTGCCAGATATCAGGATTCCTTAAACTCCGTATCTGGGTTGAAGTTCGCATCAGTAATTCTTAATTTCTTTAGAGGGAGTGAAAACTAAATGGATTTTATTTCTACTATTAGTAATCAGTCTTTTATATGAATCGACTCGAACATACGCGAAGTTGATACTTGAAGAAACAAGAAGTAAAATGTAAAGTGGATTTAATTTAAGTATTAGTTAACTGCACGACAGAGAACTGGGATAAGCTTCTTCACCCAGGAAGTTGCTGGAGCCCTCCTCGGTGCTTCTCTCTCTCTATCTCTGTCTATTAGTCTCTGTTTCTCGGTCTATTAGTCTCTGTTACTCTGTCTATCTCTGTCTATTAGTGTCTGTTTCCATGATTGTGTGTGTGTATCCCCCCCCTATCTCTCTCTCTCTCTCTCTCTCATGAAAGCGAAAATCCTCTCTGAATTTAATTGTAACGAACTTTTGGGTGGCAGTGAAAATGATGTATTTTCTTCTAGGAGAGAGAGAGAGAGAGAGAGAGAGAGAGAGAGAGAGAGAGAGAGAGAGAGAGAGAGAGAGCTAGATATGGTTAGGTTAGTGTAGCTCTAATTATATTCTCTTCTGAGTATATAATGAGACGCATTTGGTAAGGTAAGCATTGGGCTGACTGACGTAACCCCAATCACCGCAGAGCAGAAGGAACAGTTCTGTTAATGCGTATTGTTTATGATAAAACGTTTCAAAAGTTATATATTCTTAAAAAAAAGTTAATATATTTCTTTACTAATTTTCCTTAAGCAACTTATTCATTCTGAGATTAAGGTTCAAATAATGATTTAGGTTTATGTTTACGTAAATAGGCTACAGTATGTAAAGAGGCAAATGAATAAGTATATATAGTACACAAATGAATCAATGAATAAATGAATATAAATATATTTTAGGCCATAACATTGTAGGAAGCTAAATGGATAAACGCTGCCACTTGCTAGGATGTGACCTAACGTGAGGGCTCAGTCCCCATTAGATAGTTTGGGTGAGGATGAGAGAGGAGGAGAAAGTTTGACCGTACTGACAATGCCTAAGGGTTTGTGCTCCATACTACCTTCTCCTCCACCAAGTGTTCCTGGTGCTGGGGTTGTTCTGTATACGTCTCACTATAGAAGGAAGTTACTCTGGTTTCAAAATTATGTGTAAACTGTTATACAAAATAGTGAACTTCTGGGTAGAGTGTTTTCAATTTCGTAATACATTTATCTACAAGTCTTAAATGGATTTTATATTCAGTATCGTCAGCCAATATGACCCACATTTTACTTTATAGCAGAACTTTAATGAAGAAGAGAGAAGCATTTCGTTATTTATGTACCTTACGAACGTTAATGTGTACTATTTGCTGTAGAAATTTTACATAGTTTTATTATTTTACATAACATCACAGCAGCGTTAACATAATCTAAACTACAAGAGTATATGTGTAATACCTTATATCCTGCCTCTCCTGGTCGTGGTGTTGGGGCACGAGAACCTCACACAACCCGTCCACGTTTCCGCAGAGTTACCACCCTTTTGGGTTCCCTCAACACAGTAAATGGAGTGTTTGATATTTGAACTGTTCAACAGCAAATTCTTATGTCGACAGTGATATCAGGACTCGTTTCTTTATATAATGCATATAGATTCTTTCACTTATGGCTCACGCTGTTCATTTGACTGTATTGTAAGCCCATTCTTTACAAAGCAACATGTGCTAAGAATTAAACATGCAGCCATTACCGTGTTTGTTACCTCATGCGCTTAAAATAAAATACATATTGGCTCGTCCTCACGCTCAGCGCTGAAGCGGCCATGTGTAGAAAGCTTTAGTATAATGCGATAGAAAAACAATACAATATTTTGAGAGTGACTGAAGCGGTAGTAATCAAATATGGGAACTCACAACCTATATTAGCTTTGCAAACATCACCTTTTAAGCGGCGAAAATATAGCATCACAGAGCTGTTTCAATGAAGGTGATTCTGTAATATCAGTAGGGAAACGTTGTCAAGTTTTCATATTGGTTTACTGTCCTCATATTTAGTTACAGTAATTCCGTTGAACTAGCGCTAAGGCCTTGGGGATGAATGTCTGGTCTTTGACATAAACTTAATAAAGGGTTAACTATGCTCGAGGAAATTACTGTCGCTTCTTCACAGTCTTGCCTATATTTTTTTTTTACTTACATACCATTATACGATATTATTTATCTCAATAACTCTTTTCAGCAGCTCATCTCAAGGTCAGGGATAGAGAGAACTAATGCAGTGGCCAATATCGATACATCTGTCTGTTTGTCTGCTTATCTGTCAGCATTTACTTATGATTTACATGGACACTATTGTCAATTATATGCGTCTAAGTAGCTTTTCTCTTAGCGGCTTCATATGAGTTAATAATTCAGAAACAAAAATTCTTTAGCAAAATTTTGTCCATTTTTGAGAAGAAATGAGTTATGTTACTTTGATTTTTAACCTTTACACGTTCATCTTCTGTCATTGACTCATAAGCTTACCAAATAATTCTGCCCTGCCAAAGCCTCTATCATTTTACCCTTGCATAATTTACATACTGTAGGTGTTTCATCAGTTGTTCAACATATGAATTCGTATATATGTTAATTCTCTGTAATCCACGTTTCTGTTGTGTGATATACTAGAGAGGGAGTGATGGTTTCGAGGCTCAAAGGTGAGCGGTTAAAACTTTGATTTAATGCATCTATAGTGCATCACACATCAGGAGTATTGTACTCGGACTACAGAGAATTAACATATATACGAATTCATATATTGAACATCTGATGTAATACCTTTGTAAATTGTGCAAGGGTAAAGTGATAGAGGCAGTGCATGTTAATTCTCACTTTATGACTGTAATACACATAACTTTCCCAGCAAACTCGTGATATTTTGTGTGCTGGAGATCCTGAGTATTTTAGACTTTTTACCCTTTCAATTTGATTTCCATATACAGTGATTGACTTCTCTCATCATATTGAAACATAATGAGCTGTCTAGGATGCTTCCTGCAACACACACTTTAGTAGAAAACCGGTGCTGTTAAACAATTGTTTGGGCACAAATGACAACCATTCCTGCATTTGTAATGCCTACAGGTGGAAGCACGGCTACCATCCAATGTCAGGCTGAATGTTTACTAGAATCAATTTGATTGGCTTCTAGTGGTAAGACCTTTTGATAATAATTGAAAATATTAATTATGTGTCTTTATTCAGTCGCACATCCATTTATGCTATAAGTATATATAGTCCCCTAAATTAGGTAAAAAAGGAACCAATTTTAATTTGATTACAAAAAACAATATTCATATCAGCCTTCATCCAGCTGTCCCTTGACCAACGTCTGTTCCAGCTGGGATCGACGCCCGCACACCACAACTAGATGTTGTAACATCACAAGGGATTAGTTATATAACGCGCATATACCTACCCCTCCATAATAATAATAATAATATTAATAAAAACACTAATAATACTACTACTACAACTACTACTACTACTACTACTAATAATAAAACTAATGATAACACTAATAATAATAAAAATAATAAAAATAATAATAATAATAATAATAATAATAATAATAATAATAACACTAATAAAAATAATGATATCACTAATAATAATAATAATAATAATAATAATAATAATAATAATAATAATAATAATAATAATAATAATAATAACACTAATAAAAATAATAATAACACTAATAATTATAATAATAATAATAATAATAATAATAATAATAATAATAATAATAATAACACTAATAATAATAATAATAATAATAATGATAATAATAATAATAATAATAATAATAATAATATAACTAATATTAATAATAATAATAATAATAATAATAATATCACTAATAATAATAATAATAATAAAAAAATAATAATAATAATAAAAATAACTCCAACATTGATACTGACATTAATGGATAACGGCCAGGTAATAGGCAGTTATTGGAAGCATAATGTGTTGTCTAATGGTAGACCCTGCTGCCATATGGCATCGCGAAGATTGTGACCAAGTCCCAGGTTTCTATCTGATTGACTTTCTGCCTCATTTACACACAATCGCGAGATCTCAATTGTTTCTTTTACTTGTGTATCAATTAAATTATCACTCTTGATCTTTTTTTTATTTATTTATTTATGGTTTTTTTCGTTATTATTATTAATATTTGTTATAATCTAATGTGGGTCAGTGAACTATGCCCGGGTGGGCTAATCCCCGTAAAAAAAGTGATCTTATTATTATTAGTATCATTAATAACAATAATAATATTCTTAGGAATCATATTTATTGTAATGAGAAAAAAAAATCTGCTGACTCCCACCACTGACAAGATCTCGTAGGACCAAAATTTCATCTTAAATGTTTCACTCTCACGGTACCTCGAGCGAGTCTTCATCTATCAAAGAGACCAAAATGCTGTTAGTTAATTTAATCTAAGCAAGAGTATACAGCTGGCTTAGTTAATTGTAATATTTTTTTTTTTAGTCCAGTATTTCTTTTTATATTCCTCCTTTTGTTTGTTCTTATATCTCCTCTTGCGTGTTTATTTTATATTTCCTCTTGTTTATTCTTTCTTTTATCTCCTATTGTTTATTTTATATTTCCTCTTGTTTATTCTTTCTTTCATCCCCTCTTGTTTATTTCATATTTCCCCTTGTTTTTTCTTTCTTATATCTCCAGTTGTTTGATTATATTCTTGTTTATTTGTCCCGGTAATATCTCAGGGACGTTTTGAGCCAAGACGCTAAAATTTTTACAAAGTATTTGATCAAACTCTTTGGTAAAAAGTAAACCTTTTTCTTTCTTTTTGGATCCATATTGTAACCCCCCCCCCCCCCCCATTCTGTCTCCGTTAGGCCGATAGGTTTACTGGGGGAGGGGGGATATACAGTACAATTAATGAACCACTACTAGTTTTTTTTTTTTTTTTTTTTTTATTTATTATTTTCCTGGTATTTTCGTATATGCTTTTCGCATTTTCTATAAAGGAAATTTTAAGTTATCAAATGTTTTTTATGTTTTGTTTTTATATGTAAAACTGTTTAGTTCTTGTGATGCGAGTGTTTTTCGTAATTTTTTTATGTAGAAATTTTTTAAGACGTGTTAATGTAATTGCTAAAATTCGTATTTTCTAATTGGTTTATATTATAAATTGTGAATGTTCAATATGAGAAAAGAGGAAACTGTTTACTTGTGCAGTAGAAACGTCAAAGAGACAGTGGGAGTTGCATCTGCATTCACATAAGTAAGATTGGTCGTAGGTACAACACAACATTCCTTGCAGCAATCACATCAATCACTGCACTACTTATATCAGAGTATCAGTCTGCACTTTTAGCTTGTTATTCCTTGTTTAATGTAAACCGATGAGAAAACCCACACCTCACTTAACTGTATTATAGTGTAAACGATCAGTACATTGTTAAAGGTCACCCAATTATTGCATCACGCTGAACACTGGGTCACTCAGTACAGTACGTCCTGATATTCCACACTGTTGACACTTGGAGATTAAAGAGGAGGACAAGCATGTTACGAATAGTAGCGTTCGTTTTGGAGAGCTTCAGTTTGGTAATGAAGAAAAATTTCCTTCTCAAGTATCTGCCTATTATAAAGCGAGTTTCCTGAGCAGTGCCTGTTAATATCACAATCACCTGATCTATCCCAACCCAACCCAACCCAACCCAGCCTAACCCAACCCAGCCTAACCCAACCCAACCCGCCCCACCCCAAGCCAAGCCAAGCTAAGCCATCCTTACCTTACCTTACCTTACCTTACCTTACGTGACCAAATTTAAGTTTACTTTGGTTTTGGTACAAGTGTAAACAGCGAATTTTACCATAAAAGAACGAATTTCCGTTAAGTTAAAGGGATGAAAAAAATGTCCTGTTTTAAGTTTAATCACACACACACACACACACACACACACACACACACACACACATTGTCCTCACCATATCACATTAGTAATTACATTTAACTTAATAATAGACAACAAATAAACCGGTATAAGAATGATGAGTAACAAACTTAATAAGATTCTACAAGAAACAAGTAATGCTACAGCCCTTCAATGAGACGACGAGGTACCATACCGTACTGTACCTGCTCTGTCTTTCACTCCGTATACACTTTTTTGCACGAGGACCGGAAGGAAGGTCTGCAATTTTTTTCCCTTCATTATATCTCTTATCGTTTTGAAAAAAATGAAATTTATAATCATAATTAAAAAAAACTCACATTATGATTAATAACGCAAAATTGCCCCGCTAGACGATAGCAGCACAAAATGTAGACATACCGTTAGATGTGAACAAGGAAGAGATGGGAAAACCCTCACATGGTATTCAGTATTATACTTGAAATCCATCTTCAGAGCTGGTGTGTTTGAACAGGTGTGGTGGCTCCCACGCTTGCAGATTTGCTCTCCAGGGTAAAAATCTCCGTTGTGGCAGTTCCGAGCACAGGTTTTATATTAGCAACTCAGGACATTTTGGTCTCAACTACTTGGGGCCCGACTAACGCCGGCTGTCTGATACTAAGCTGTGCGTCGCTTTGTACACTCTACGGGATGTTGAGTTGACTCACACTCCTGCTTTTATGCTGACTACATGTCAGGTGTTACTCCCATGTGTTCATCAAGCTTAGTGTTCAGGCCACAACTTACGGCAAAGGTGAGAGCAGAACTCGAGCCTCAACACCTGCAGGTCATTCCATAAACTGGTGAAGGCGCAGTATATGTGAGTCAGCCAAACCAAGTGTTGCGGTTCACTGAATTATAAGATATATTACAGACAAGCTAAGCATGCTATGGTTTTCTTTTTCTGAAAGAATATTACCAGTCATGTAAAACACATACAAACGAATCACATAAAGAAATATTGCAATATAAATGTCCAGAAAAGTTATCAAGTAGTAATAAATAGTTCCGTTTCATCGTTTATTTTTTGCTTTGTAGATGCTAACAGCACCAGTGTAGTGTATGACTCACAACATTTTGCTTATCAGTTGTAGATTATTGCGAAAGACATCTTATACCGAGACACCACCGCCGCTGTGAGAAAGTTGGAGACACTCAACCAGGGTGTGGTAGGAGGTGGAGAGCTATTTTTATGCGGTTTATTGAAGTTGGAGACAGAGAAGTTATCACACGCAAAACTTCTTTCGTATCTCTTGTTTCCTCATAGTTTTTCGCGCTTCCTCTCTCACAGTAGAAGTGAAACGCCAGTATGGGAGTGTTTTTTACCCTGATCGATCTGTTCGTTTTAGCGAGGCGCATCTTTCTTTTAACACAGATATAAAGGAAAGACAAAGTGAAAGAAAAAATAACAAATACACGTTCGATTTTATCTCCAGATATACTGTACGTACTATAATATATATTATACTCCAGAAGTAAATGTTAGAAATGTGCGAAACCAATTGTACAGAAGTGACAGATATAAATACACTGGCATTATAAATCTTAGTTAAACTTCTTATATGGAGCTTTTTTAAATTAAATTTATGTTTTCACTTTCCTTACTCCAAACACAAACACTTACCTCAAGTGTTTCTAGCTCATGTTGTTAAAGTTGCCACAATTTTTAATCCAGGAAAATATCAATCGCGGGTTTTCAAAATTTGTGGAATAATTAGTATTTCTCCATGAAAAGGAAAAGGAAACAATAAAACATAAAAACATATAAAAAAGTACTAACGGCATCAACATATACTCAACTCTACTGTTACTACGAAATGATGTTGAGCTGAGTTGTGAAAAGTTGTACTTGGAAATGAAGCAAATTTTTTTTTTGTAACTCTTGAATCTGAAGACACAAATGAATATTTATAGTAGTCTCTTTTGTTATACTGGAGTAATGTATTTTTGTGTCATTAAAATACTAAAGTTTTACTCAACCGTTACAAAGTGTGTGGCATATATAATTTTCATCTCATTTAAAATAAATTTCTCCACACTTTACAAAACAATTAAATCCTGATCCTCTATTTTTTCTCACGGTGGGAGGCGGAGGATACGACAAAATAAAAGGGGAGAGGAAAGACGGAAATGAAAATGAAAAGGTGGGTGCAGAAAGGGGGAAGAGAAGTGGGAGGCGGAAGCGGAAGGGGGAAGGGAGGGAAGAAGTTCACACCCAGTCGCCCTCATGCATCACGATGAGGAATACGCTGAGTAGCAAGAGTTAGTGACCCAGGAACCACTCAGGAGGATGCAGGCTCAGCGTGATGGAGGCTTCTGGCAGAATACTCGCCTCTATCATCTATGTTGCGTAAATCAGTAGCAAGACACGACGCTCTCTCCCCTCTACCAACCATATGTAATATTTGACATTGTTATTTGTTGTTGTCGAGTATTTTCACTCTACAATAGACAGCCTCCTCACATTTACAAGCCCTCTTGACGAATTTGTTTATCTAGTGGTACAGGAAAGGTAAACGAGAAGATGGTTATAGACAGAGTTGGAAATATCCTCAGTGAGAAATATGAGGAAGAAACATGGCGAATTTATGGAAGTGGGTGGGTTTCTGATGAGGAGGATGTGCTGTGAGGGAGACGTTTGAAGAGTGTGTGACGGTCACCAGGGTGAAGAGTGTGTGACGGTAACCAGTGTGTAGTGTGTGTGACGGTAACCAGGGTGAAGAGTATGTGACGGTAACCAGTGTGTAGCGTGTGTGACGGTAACCAGGGTGAAGAGTATGTGACGGTAACCAGTGTGTAGTGTGTGTGACGGTAACCAGGGTGAAGAGTGTGTGACGCTAACCTGGGTCAAGAGTATGTCACGGTAACCAGTGTGTAGTGTGTGTGACGGTAACCAGGGTGAAGAGTATGTGACGGTAACCAGTGTGTAGTGTGTGTGACGGTAACCAGGGTGAAGAGTGTGTGACGCTAACCTGGGTCAAGAGTATGTGACGGTAACCAGTGTGTAGTGTGTGTGACGGTAACCAGGGTGAAGAGTATGTGACGGTAACCAGTGTGTAGTGTGTGTGACGGTAACCAGGGTGAAAAGTGTGTGACGGTAACCAGGGTGAAGAGTATGTGACGGTAACCAGTGTGAAGAGTGTGTGGCGGTAACCAGGGTGAAGAGTATGTGACGGTAACCTGGGTGAAGAGTGTGTGACGCTAACCTGGGTGAAGAGTATGTGACGGTAACCAGTGTGTAGTGTGTGTGACGGTAACTAGGGTGAAGAGTGTGTGACGCTAACCAGGGTGAAGAGTGTGTGACGCTAACTGGGGTGAAGAGTATGTGACGGTAACCAGTGTGTAGTGTGTGTGACGGTAACCTGGGTGAAGAGTATGTGACGCTAACCAGGGTGAAGAGTGTGTGTGACGCAAACCAATAGTTGTTATGGTACTATAGCAATATAATAGCGTGTTTGTTGAAAGAGCTATAGAAGCAAGAGTGTATAAGATGCATGAGGCGTCCAGGGTGATAGACGTTAGGCGTATACAAGATGCTCACACTCTGTGAACTCAGGGAAGAAGTGAATTAGTTTCATTCCTTATTTTCATATTGCTATATTTATTTTTGTATAAATATTTTTTTTTTGCTAGAACATGAATTGCTCAATAAAGAAGCCAACAGTCAGAGAATTAAGATATTTTATTTAAAATGGAGTAAAAGAGAAAAGATACAGTGATACTTAGTGGAATAAAAGGAACTGTAGTGGACTTCCTACAGTCTCTGAAAAAGTGAAGCAACATAAAGAAACACGAATACTTTTAATACACAGTAAATATGTATGACTCATCTCTATATTTTTCTTGACTTGTTTTACTTTGAAAGGCTTTTATACTCTTTATTAATATGTCCAATTTGTGAAATTTCATTTACCTTATTTGACAAACAGGTGGTAAAAAAATAAAAAATATTTTCATAACTTCGAAAGAGACAAATTTTATGCACAAATGCACGAGAATGACTACCCCGAGGAGCTTGTTTGAAGACTAAGCACATAATTATGGAGATACGATTATTTTCGAAGAAAGGAGATTGTGGAAAATGAAGCTGAGTATTAGGATGTCTTGAACAAGTAAACCTCAAAGGTGAAGCCAGGGGCACTGTGATTGCCTAGATACGGTGAGGAAATAGATTATAGGAGTCTTAAAAGCGAGTAAGCATGAAGGTGATGGAGAGGGGTAAAGGATCCTTGGGAAGAAATTTATACTATATTGAGAGGGAAGAGGTCACGGTGATGTGGATATAAAAAGCCTTTAGTGGTTGTTCTTGAGTGAGTATTGCAATATTTTTCACGAACTGACAGCGAGGAATATGCATCATGTATCAATGTACAATGTTAGAAAGTTTTTGAATAAGGCTAAGAAAATAGCGAGTGAAAATATATTAAGCTTTTAGATAAATTAATTCTCGGTACACCTAAGCCTCTATTTTCACTCAAGAGTATATATAAGTTTCCGTTGCTAAAACATTTTAAAATCGAAATTGTACTTGACCTGGTAAAGGAAATATTATCATGTAGGTTCTGAATTAAAATTGATTTGTGGAGGGAATGTCACAGTAAAGCTTTCAAAAAGATTTAACATAATATATTTAACAACTTTCTGGTGTTCCACATAAACACCAACATATCTATGTTGAGATACACTAGTCTAGTGTATACCATTTTTGACTGATGTATGACGGATGGTTATATTTTTGGCGAGGATACGAATATAGCTCTGGATTTATGATGTTATACAGTATAATGATAATGATCAAAGGTGACCATAAAAAGGAAAAGTCTGGATATATATTTCTTTAGGTATTTTTCATTTCTAAGATTCCTAAAAAGCGGAAGATCTATATAATTTGGTCGTGATAGTTTTATGTCGTATTTATCCAGGTGATGTGTTTTGAGGCATGTGTGAGGAATATTTGTTTGAGGGATGCATTTGAGTTATTTGTGGGAGAGCTGTTGGGTGGTGTGTAGATAGTGCGTGGGTAGTGTGTGTATGGTGCGTGGGTGGTGTATGTATGGTGCGTGGGTGGAGTGTGGATGGTGCGTGGGTGGTGTGTAGATGATGCGTGGGTGGTGTGTGTATGGTGCGTGGGTGGTGTGTAGATGGTGCGTGGATGGTGTGTGTAGATGGTGCGTGGGTCGTGTGTAGATGATGCGTGGGTGGTGTGTGTATGGTGCGTGGGTGGAGTGTAGATGGTGCGTGGGTGGTGTGTAGATGGTGCGTGGGTGGTGTGTGTATGGTGCATGGGTGGAGTGTGGCTGGTGCGTGGGTGGTGTGTAGATGGTGCGCGGGTGGTGTGTAGATGGTGCGCGGGTGGTGTGTAGATGGTGTGTGGGTGGTGTGTAGATGGTGCGTGGGTGGTGTGTGTATGGTGCGTGGGTGGAGTGTGGATGGTGCGTGGGTGGTGTGTATAGATGGTGCGTGGGTGGTGTGTAGATGGTGCGTGGGTGGTGTGTGTATGGTGCGTGGGTGGTGTGTGTATGGTGTGTGGGTAGTGCGTGTGTGTATGTGTAAGGTACGTGGGTAGTGTGTGTGTGGTTCGTGGTTGGTGCGTGGGTGGTGTGTGTATGGTGCGTGGGTGGTGTGTGTATGGTGTGTAGATGGTGTGTTGGTGGTGTGTGTGTGGTACGAGGGTGTTGTGTAGATGGTGCATGGCTGGTGTGTGTATGGTGCGTGGTGGTGTGTGTATGGTGCGTGGGTAGTGTGTGGTTGGTGCGTGGGTGGTGCGTGTATGGTGCGTGGGTGGTGTATGTATGGTGCGTGGGTGGTGTGTGTATGGTGAGTGTGCAGAAGGTGCGTGGGCGGTGTGTAGATGGTGCGTGGGTAGTGTGTAGATGGTGCGTGGGTGGTGTGTGTATGGCGCGTGGTTGGTGCGTGGGTGGTGTGTGTTTATGGTGCGAGGGAATTGTGTAGATGGTGCGTGGGTGGTGTGTGTATGGTGCGTGGGTGGCGTGTGTATGGTGCGTGGGTAGTGTGTAGATGGTGCGTGGGCGGTGTGTAGATAGTGCATGGGTGGTGTGTGTATGGTGCGTCGGTGGTGTGTGTGTGTATGATGCGTGGATGGTGTGTGTGTGTGTATATGGTGCGTGGGTAGTGTGTAGATGGTGCGTGGGTGGTGTGTTGATGGTGCGTGGGTGGTGTGTAGATGGTGCGTGGGTGGTGTGTGGTTGGGGAGTGGGTGGTGTGTGTATAGTGCGTGGTGGTGTGTGTGGTTGGTGCGTGGGTGGTGTGTTGATGGTGCGTGGGTGGTGTGTGTATGTTGCCTGGGAAGTGTGTGTGTAAGGTGCTTGGTTGGTGCATGGGTGGTGTGTGTATGGTGCGTGGGTAGTGTGTAGAGGGTGCGTGGGTGGTGTGTTGATGGTGCGTGGGTGGTGTGTGTATGGTGCGTGGGTGGTGTGTGTGTGTATGGTACGTGGATGGTGTGTGTGTGTATATGGTGCGTGGGTAGTGTGTAGATGGTGCGTGGGTGGTGTGTGTATGGTGCGTGGGTGGTTCGTGTATGGTGCGTGGTGTGTGTATGGTGCGTGGGTAGTGTGTAGATGGTGCGTGGGTAGTTTGTAGATGGTGCGTGGCTAGTGTGTAGATGATGCGTGGGGTGTGTGTGTGTGTATGGTGCGTGGGTAGTGTGTAGATGGTGCGCGGGTAGTGTGTATGATGCGTGGGTAGTGTGTAGATGGTGCGTGGGTAGTGTGTGTATGGTGCGTGGATAGTGTGTAGATGGTGCGTGGGTGGTGTGTCGATGGTGCGCGGGTAGTGTGTAGATGGTGCGTGGGTGGTGTGTGTATGGTGCGTGGGTAGTGTGTAGATGATGCTTGGGTAGTGTGTAGATGGTGCGTGGGGTGTGTGTTTATGGTGCGTGGGTAGTGTGTAGATGGTGCGCGGTTAGTGTGTAGATGGTGCGTGGGTAGTGTGTAGATGGCGCGTAGGTGGTGTGTGTATGGTGCGTGGGTAGTGTGTAGATGGTGCGCGGGTAGTGTGTAGATGGTGCATCGGGTGTGTGTGTGTGTATGGTGCGTGGGTAGTGTGTAGATGGTACGCGGGTAGTGTGTAGATGGTGCGTGGGTAGTGTGTAGATGGTGCGTGGGTAGTGTGCAGATGGTGCGCGGGTAGTGTGTGTATGGTGCGTGGGTAGTGTGTAGATGGTGCGTGGGTAGTGTGTAGATGGTGCGTGGGGAGTGCATAGATGGTGCGTGGGTAGTTTGTAGATGGTGCGTGGCTAGTGTGTAGATGGTGCGTGGGGTGTGTGTGTGTGTGTGTGTGTGTGTATGGTGCGTGGGTAGTGTGTAGATGGTGCGCGGGTAGTGTGTAGATGGTGCGCAGGTAGTGTGTATGGTGCGTGGGTAGTGTGTAGATGGTGCGTGGGTCGTGTGAGTATGGTGCGTGGGTAGTGTGTAGATGGTGAGTGGGTAGTGTGTCGATGGTGCGCGGGAAGTGTGTAGATGGTGCGTGGGTGGTGTATGTATGGTGCGTGGGTAGTGTGTAGATGGTGCGTGGGTAGTGTGTAGATGGTGCGTGGGGTGTGTGTTTATGGTCCGTGGGTAGTGTGTAGATGGTGCGTGGGTAGTGTGTAGATGGTGCGTGAGTAGTGTGTAGATGTTGCGTGGGGTGTGTGTGTATGGTGCGTGGGTAGTGTGTAGATGGTGCGTGGGTAGTGTGTAGATGGTGCGCGGGTAGTGTGTAGATGGTGCGTGGGTAGTGTGTAGATGGTGCGTGGGAAGTGTGTAGATGGTGCGTGGGTAGTGTGTAGATGGTGCGCGGGTAGTGTGTAGATGGTGCGTGGGTAGTGTGTAGATGGTGCGAGGGGTGTGTGTGTGTATGGTGCGTAGGTAGTGTGTAGATGGTGCGTGGGTAGTGTGTAGATGGTGCGTGGGTAGTGTGTAGATGGTGCATGGGGTGTGTGTGTGTATGGTGCGTAGGTAGTGTGTAGATGGTGCGTGGGTAGTGCATAGATGGTGCGTGCGGCGTGTGTAGATGGTGCGTTGGTAGTGCGTTGATGGTACGTGGGTAGTGTGTGTGTATGGTGCATGGGCAATGTGTAGATGGTGCGTGGGTATTGTGTGGATGGTGCGTGGGTAGTGTGTAGATGGTGCGTGGTTGGTGTGTGGTTGGTGCGTGGGTGGTGTGT
Organism: Homarus gammarus; assembly: GCA_958450375.1. Classification (NCBI taxonomy): domain Eukaryota; kingdom Metazoa; phylum Arthropoda; class Malacostraca; order Decapoda; family Nephropidae; genus Homarus; species Homarus gammarus. The sequence continues at coordinate 290,093 of CAUDMG010000664.1, read as the reverse complement.
GTATCGTGCGTGGGTGGTTCGTGTATGGTGCGTGGTGTGGTGTGTGTATGGTGCGTGGGTAGTATGTTGATGGTGCATGGGTGGTGTGTGTTTGGTGCGTGGGTGGTGTGTGCATGGAGGGTGGGTAGTTTGTGTATGGTGCGTGGGTAGTGTATTGATGGTGCGTCGGTGGTGCATGTATGGTGCGTGGGTGGTGTGTTTATCGTGCGTGGGTGGTTCGTGTATGGTGCCTGGTGTGGTGTGTGTATGGTGCGTGGGTAGTGTCTAGATGGTGTGTGGGTGGTGTTAGCATGGTGCGTGGGTGGTGTGTGCATGGTGCATGGGTGATGTGTGAATGGTGCGGGATAGTGTTTAGAAGGTGCGTGGGCGGTGTGTAGATGGTGCGTGGGTAGTGTGCAGATGGTGTGTGGGTGGTGTGTGTATGGTGCATGGGTGGTGTGTCTATGGTGCGGGGTAGTGTGTAGATGGTGCGTGGGCGGTGTGTAGATGGTGTGTGGGTGATGTGTGTATGGTGCGTGGGTGGTGTGTGTGTATGGTGCGTGGATGGTGTGTGTGTATGGTGCGTCTGTAGTGTGTAGATAGTGCGTGGTTGGTGTGTGTATGGTGGGTGGGTGGTGTGGGTAAGGTGCGTGGGTGGTGTGTGTATAGTGCGTGGGTAGTGTGTAGATGGTGCGTGGGTAGTGTGTGTATGGTGCGTGGGTGGTGTGTGTATGGTGCGTGGGTAGGGTATAGATGGTGGGTGGGTGGTGTGGGTAAGGTGCGGGGGTGGTGTGTGTATGGTGCATGGGTGGTGTGTGTATGGTGCGTGGGTAGTGTGTAGATAGTGCGTGGGGTGTGTGTGGTGCGTGGGTTGTGTGTAGATAGTGCGTGGAGTGTGTGTGTGTGTGTGTGGTGCGTGGGAAGTGTGTAGATGGTGCGTGGGTAGTGTGTAGATGGCGCGTGGGTGGTGTGTGTATGGTGCGTGGGTAGTGTGTTGATGGTGCGCGGGGAGTGTGTAGATGGTGCGTGGGTAGTGTGAAGATGGCGCGTAGGTGGTGTGTGTATTGTGCGTGGGTAGTGTGTAGATGGTGCGCGGGTAGTGTGTAGGTGGTGCATGGGGTGTGTGTGTGTGTATGGTGCGTGGGTAGTGTGTAGATGGTGCGCGGGTAGTGTGTGTATGGTGCGTGGGTAGTGTGTAGATGGTGCATGGGTAGTGTGTAGATGGTGCGTGGGTAGTGTGTAGATGGTGCGCGGGTAGTGTGTGTATGGTGCGTGGGTAGTGTGTAGATGGTGCGTGGGTAGTTTGTAGATGGTGCGTGGCTAGTGTGTAGATGGTGCGTGGGGTGTGTGTGTGTGTGTATGGTGCGTGGGTAGTGTGTAGATGGTGCGCGTGTAGTGTGTAGATGGTGCGCGGGTAGTGTGTATGGTGCGTGGGTAGTGTGTAGATGGTGCGTGGGTAGTGTGTGTATGGTGCGTGGGTAGTGTGTAGATGGTGCGTGGGTAGTCTGTCGATGGTGCGTGGGGTGTGTGTTTATGGTGTATGGGTAGTGTGTAGATGGTGCGCTGTTAGTGTGCAGATGGTGCGTGGGTAGTAGGGTGTGTCAATTTAGGGGGTGAACTGGCTAAATTGAAAATCGAGTAATTTGGTAGCAATTTATTGTAGTCTTTAAGCATGCAAAACAATATTCTGGCATAAATTTTTTTTTATAATAAGTCCTACCTACATCAAATGGATTTTTAAATGTACATATTTGTGAATTTATAACATAACCAGCGTTTGCACACATGTTACTGTTTCAAGTTTCAAATTATTATATTTTATTATCCGTAGTCTATTTGAAAGTAACCAATGCCTTCATACTCTCTTTGCTTTGGTTTCTTGTCATCAGTAGTCTGCTTGCTATTTGTGCTTTGATGTACTTCTCCCCTCTCGTGGCTGTAAACATGGCCCGCTGCTTCTGTGACCATTTTCACACATCTCTCCACACTTTGAGTGTGGGAAGGCCACTTCGGCACCTGCATTGGAGTCTCTTTAAGGTTTCTCAATTCTTGGCTAGTTAGACTTGTTGTCAATGGTGGCTCTAAGACTTCCAAACTCAAGTCAACCAATTCTGACAATTTGGTGGCATTGACGTTTATTGGGGGAACTTTTCTTGAATGAAACGAACAGTCTCCCAACTGGTCGTCATCTATTAGCGTTCATCTAATCTTTAGAATGACTTCTACAGCCTCGGTTCGGAGATTGGTACATTGACTGCTAAGTATTGCTTGCAAAACTGCTTCTGATCGAGCATACCAAGCGGACCTTCTTGCCACAGGTAACACGATGTCCCTCACTACCTTCCTCTGTGTTCTTACTAGCTGCAATTGAAACAAAAGGTGATTGGGCCCATCCACCCACATAGGATCAAGTTTCACACTAAACCACTGGGGAAGATAAACTCCAATAGTTAATTCAACAATTAACCTCAAATTCTTCAGCACTTTGCCCTTCAATTCGTGTTTGGAAATCCAAATCCTGCAGAAACGAAGAGCTGTAGTTAACCAACGGCTGTGACTGACAGGTCCAATCTCCAAGAGAGCCAATGACTGAGGCACTTCTCCTGATCTTATTGCTTGGGCAATACGATAAGCATAGGATTGATCTGTGCTGAGATCTTTGATGACTCCTTCAGACAACGCCGGAAGGGGAGGGCCAACTTCGACCTTTGGAAAGGTTTTATTTATTTCTAGTTGTGTTGCTTCATCCAGCATGATGCCAAGGGGACCTGACCACTTGTTGTTGCTCTTTGTAGGACCATCAAGTTCCTGGATGAGATGACGAAGAGGTAGCTCGCCTGTATGTAAATCACATACAATCCAAACAAGTCTTCTTCCTAGTTTTTTCTCTAAATGCGTCATTACACCCCCCTGCCATCCGGTGTTCACTGCAGTTGAATCTCCACCAACAGCCTGCAGTGAACTGCCAAGTCCTCTCTCCTGAACCCAACATAAAATATGATCAGCAATGACCTCTGCATGTTTCTTCCCTTCTACTTCAGTTTCGGGAGCAAAGTGAAACAAAAACCGACCACCAGGCTCAGAACAGACAGGGTAGTGTTCTTCTTTGATGAGACCTGGAAACTTTCTGTTCACTCCCTCTACTTCTAGCAAAACTTTTGTGTCATCTATTCTTCCATCAAACAAAAGACAGGAGAGCCCTCCCTCGCTTAAATCTTTTTCATGCTGATCAGATATTTCCTTCATTATTTTTTCTTGTGCTCTTCTAATTTTATTATGATCTATCACCAAAGATACATCCTCTCGGCTGATGAGGCCTGCATCTATCCAAGCGGCAGTTGCAATTTCTGCAGCCTCACGAAGTCCAGAATGGTGGCGAATACTAGCTAAAGCAATGTTTGAAATATTTCTTGTGTTGTATTTCATTTTCTTTGGTAAAGGTTCAGATGGCTCTTTGGAACTATCATCTGATGTTGCTTCCTGTTCATCAGAAGAACTATCAAAGAAGTGATAAACATCTTGACACAGCTCTTCTTCTCTTTGGATGGCTTCTTCACTCTTCATTTTCTTCTTTTGTTCCCTCTCTCGGATTTGTTCTCTCTTCTTGGCATTAGCAATCTGCTTCCTTGTTTCTGAATAATCTATTGAACCCATTTGCATACTTCCTTGGCCTTCTGCCTTTGTCCTCTGTGCCTTTATAAATTCAAGCTCTAAAACAGGGATCTTCTTTTCACGAGGACAACCACAATCAATGTGGGAATTATTTTCTCTCTTACCTGAGTGAGAACAGTTGGATTCAGAACATAATTGTATGGAGCACTTGCAGGTCAAAATGTCAAACAGAGTATCAAGTGTGTGCAGAAATTCATTTGTCCTGGCCAAGTTTCCTTTACCAAGTGATGTTTCAACTGCTTTGTGCCATAATTTCGTTAGTTTTAGCTCAATAGTTCGACACTGATTAATCACAGGTGGTTTGAATAGTGCATTAGCTTTTGTCCATTGATGCAGAAGAGGGACTATCATGTCATTTATGAGTTCTTTATCTGTATAGTTCCTTCTGTCCTTTGCATTTTTTTCTCGAAGGAGTAACCCTAATCTTAGCATGTCTCTCACTGTTGGAAGTTCTGATACAGGAAGCTCCTTCCCTTTACCAACTAGCAGGCTCAAGTGGGTTGACAACTGACTTCTTGTCTTCAATTTTGACATCTTCACACTATCTGACAAATAGAAAAATATTTCAATGTTTCATAATTCAATTGTTGTTTCAAAAAATATCAATTTGTTTATCAAAAATGCTGTAACAGAAATAACATAATAATTTGTTAGAACATAATGTTTTATACAATGATATAAGTAACTGCGACAATCAATATGCCCTACTTACAATAATTAAAATGTAGAATTCGTCTGGTAGAGTAGGTGCAAGTGCAATGAGAGCAAACCACCGTCTATGATATCTAGAAGGAGAGTGAGCCGGGCGCCTTATCCTCACGCTTGGTACAAGTCAAAACAAGAATTAAACTGTCCCACACGGAGAGCCTGTTCATGTTCATGTTCTGACATGCATATTGTACACAAGCTATAGAACCATAAAATACTCCATAATCCATATGCTTACATGAGATTAGTTAATATCAAGTGAATAATTCTAATCAAGTCTCATTAATTTGTTGAAATACTGATATTTGAAACTTTAAGGTATAATTGATGTAGGTAAGGGTTATTTCAATTCATTTTTGTTTGCTAATCTCAAGTTTAGACATAAAGAGGCACAATATTTTGACTACCAAATTTGATTTTTAACATGTTGACAAAATTGACACACCCTAGTGGGTAGTGTGTAGATGGTGCGTGTGGTGTGTGTGTATGGTGCGTGGGTAGTGTGCAGATGGTGCGTGGGTAGTGTGTATGGAGCGTGGGTAGTGTGTAGATGGTCCGTGTATAGTGTGTAAATGGTGCGTGGGGTGTGTGTGGGTTATGGTGCGTGTGTAGTGTGTAGATGGTGACGTGGGTGATGTGTGTATGGTCCGTGGGTAGTGTGTAGATGGTGCGTGGGTAGTGTGTAGATGGTGCGTGGGTAGTGTGTAGATGGTACGCGGGTAGTGTGTGTATGGTGCGTGGGTAGTGTGTAGATGGTGCGTGGGTAGTGTGTAGATGGTGCGTGGGGTGTGTGTATGGTGCGTGGGTAGTGTGTAGATGGTGCGCGGGTAGTGTGTAGATGGTGCGTGGGTAGTGTGTAGTTGGTGCGTGGGGTGTGTGTGTGTGTGTATGGTGCGTGGGTAGTGTGTAGATGGTGCGCGGGTAGTGTGTAGATGGTGCGCGGGTAGTGTGTATGGTGCGTGGGTAGTGTGTAGATGGTGCGCGGGTAGTGTGTAGATGGTGCGTGGGTAGTGTGTAGATGGTGCGTGGGTAGTGTGTAGATGGTGCGTGGGTAGTGTGTAGATGGTGCGTTGGTAGTGCGTAGATGGAGCGTGGGTAGTGTGTGTGTGTATGGTGCATGGGTAATGAGTAGATGGTGCGTGGGTATTGTGTTGATGGTGCGAGGGTAGTGTGAAGATGGTGCGTGGGTGGTGTGTGTATGGTGCATGGGTAGTGTGTGTATGGTGCATGGGTAGTGTTTGGATGGTGCGTGGGTGGTGTGTGTATGGTGCGTGGGTAGTATGTTGATGGTGCGTGGGTGGTGTGTGTATGGTGCGTGGGTAGTGTGTAGATGGTGCGTTGGTAGTGCGTAGATGGAGCGTGGGTAGTGTGTGTGTGTATAGTGCGTGGTTAGTGTGTAGATGGTGCGTGGGTAGTGTGTGTATGATGCGTGGGTAGTATGTTGATGATGCGTGGGTGGTGTGTGTATGGTGCATGGGTAGTGTGTGTATGGTGCATGGGTAGTGTTTGGATGGTGCGTGGGTGGTGTGTGTATGGTGCGTGGGTAGTATGTTGATGGTGCGTGGGTGGTGTGTGTATGGTGCGTGGGTAGTGTGTAGATGGTGCGTGGGTGGTGTGTGTATGGTGCGAGGGTAGTATGTAGATGGTGCGTGGTTGGTGTGTGGTTGGTGCGTGAGTGGTGTGTGTATGGTGCGTGGGTAGTGTGTGTTTGGTGCGTGGGTAGTGTGTGTATGGTGCATGGGTAGTGTTTGGATGGTGCGTGGGTGGTGTGTGTATGGTGCGTGGGTAGTATGTTGATGGTGCGTGGGTGGTGTGTGGTTGGTGCGTGGGTGGTGTGTGTATGGTGCGTGGGTAGTGTGTGTTTGGTGCGTGGGTAGTGTATTGATGGTGCGTTGGTGGTGTATGTATGGTGCATGGGTAGTGTGTAGATGGTGCGTGGATAGTATGTTGATGGTTGCGTGGGTGGTGTGTGTGTATGGTGCGTGGGTAGTTTGTGTATGGTGCGTGGGTAGTATGTTGATGGTGCGTGGGTGGTGTGTGGTTGGTGCGTGGGTGGTGTGTGTATGGTGCGTGGGCAGTGTGTGTATGGTGCGTGTGAAGTGTGTTGATGGTGCGAGGGTAGTGTGAAGATGGTGCGTTGGTAGTGTGTGTATAGTGCGTGGTTAGTGTGTAGATGGTGCGTGGGTAGTGTGTGTATGATGCGTGGGTAGTATGTTGATGATGCGTGGGTGGTGTGTGTATGGTGCGAGGGTAGTATGTAGATGGTGCGTGGGTGGTGTGTGTATGGTGCGTGGGTAGTGTGTGTATGGTGCATGGGTAGTGTGTGTATGGTGCATGGGTAGTGTTTGGATGGTGCGTGGGTGGTGTGTGTATGGTGCGTGGGTAGTATGTTGATGGTGCGTGGGTGGTGTGTGGTTGGTGCGTGGGTGGTGTGTGTATGGTGCGTGGGCAGTGTGTGTATGGTGCGTGTGAAGTGTGTTGATGGTGCGTGGGTGGTGTGTGTATGGTGCGTGGGTAGTGTGTAGATGGTGCGTGGTTAGTAGTGTTGATGGTTCGTGGGTAGTGTGTGTATGGTGCGTGGGTAGTGTGTAGATGGTGCGCGGGTAGTGTGTAGATGGTGCGTGGGTAGTGTGTAGATGGTGCGTGGGTAGTGTGTAGATGGTGCGTGGGGTGTGTGTGTGTGTGTATGGTGCGTGGGTAGTGTGTAGATGGTGCGTGGTTAGTAGTGTTGATGGTTCGTGGGTAGTGTGTGTATGGTGCGTGGGTAGTGTGTAGATGGTCCGTTGGTAGTGTGTGTATGGTGCGTGGTTAGTGTGTAGACAGTGCGTTGGTTGTGTGTGTATGGTGCGTGGTTAATCTGTAGATGGTGCGTGGTTAGTGCGTAGATGGTGCGTGGGTGGTGTGTGTATGGTGCATGGGTAGTGTGTAGATGGTGCGTGGGTGGTGTGTGTGTATGGTGCGTGGGTACTGTGTAGATGGTGCGTGGGTAGTGTGTGTATGGTGCGTGGGTACTGTGTAGATGGTGTGTAGGTGGTATGTGTATGGTGTGTGGATGGTGCGTGTGTGATGTGTGGGTGGTGTGTGGTGGTGTGTAGGAGTTTAAAAAGAGTGGCGAGGAAATTACTGTAAATAGGAAGCATTTTTAGGTGTAATGGTCAGGTAATTATTATATTCAGATGAACGTAACTTTGTAGATTTTAAAAGTTAGTTATTGCATTGTTTGTTATATATCTTGTCCACATTTGTCTCATTAAACTTTGGTAGTAAAACGAAAACAATATTCATATATCACCAGCAAAGTGGGATTTAAACACGTGTAACATAGATGCCTTTTGCTTGAAGTTGTATAGACATGAACACAAGGTGGTTACAGCCACAGCTACTACTTAACCGTGGAAATATGAGCTCGCTGTTTCCCCACCCCGAAATGGAAACACTAGTCGTGCAGGCCCTTCAGGTGGACGAGAGCCTAATCGCAGACACTTTAATCATAGCCTATTGTCGGTATCCCCAAATGAAACTAAATTTTCTCAGTCTTGAAAACAGTTATTAACGAGTCAATGCTAACTTCTGAAATTAATAATGAACGGTATCTAGGACAATATTCTTGGTATTTACTCAGAATTGTAAGAAAATTCGAAGTTTATGCTTATTTGTTAAAGGTTATCATTCTCTATCCACCCCTCGGCTTACTTAGATTCTGCTCTAAAAGTCCGGTTAGTTAAAAAAAAACAGGTGCGCTTATGGAAATTCACAGTTGAACTGTATCTTACTGAAAAAACAGAAGCGTATTTTTTAAAGTCTTAGTATCTGCATAAAGAAACACCCTTTTGAAAAATAATTAGATATAGTCTTTCTGTGGGAATGTGAATAATGTAAATTAATGGCGAAGTATAAGAGTCATAATTGGTCAGTGGGGCCTATTTACAACACTATACAGTAAATGTACCAGACGAAATAGATTTACGGTAAATGACACAACGGATTTAAAGGTCATACTACGACATTATGTACGACACTTTGAATTAGAGATTTTTTCAACGTTTGATACGATAGGTTTTAGGGGCTTACGATGTTAGATACGACGGTTTGTAGGGGTGACTTACGAGAGAAGGTACTACGGATCAGAGAAACGACATACGACTTGGCACACTACATAGGCTGCGACAAAGTAAAGGCAACTTACGATACCAGATAAAACGAATTAATGGAATGTCTCACGACGCTGAAATGGATAGATTGAAGTGATCACTTGCGATATAATGGACATGAGGAGTAACTTATAGATGCGACAAATACAACAAATTGAAGTGCGAGTTACACATTGAAATGACGGCCGGGAAATGGATACTAATAGATAGATAAATTTATGTGTAAGTGAATATACGAATCCATGAATAAATTGGCAATACATTATATAGAATGACTAAAAGCATGAATAAATTGAAGAATTGGTGATAAATCCTGTCATATATGATAAATAAAAAATGAAATAAATCACTGGTAAATAGAGATACAATACAGTAGCATAGACATCAATTTAAAATGTAAAATAAAAAAATTAATACAGAAATATAGAATTAGATGTAAAAATTGGACTGGGTACACATACTGTAAGTGCTTGAATACATTGATGATACTGTTCTTAGAATATTCGTAATTATAAAAAATTTTGTTTTCCAAATATTTTCGTTGTCATAATACATAATCATTTAATAGTGGGAATCTTGGATATATTTTTCAATATTTTTTTGTGTGTGTATTCGCACACAGGGTAGTGAAATCCATCTAGTGTGTCAGCACTACGGTAGTGGTAAGGTGCAAGCGCTGCTTGCTCCCTCTCTCTCTCAGCTGCCTCTGCTGGCTAGCCCTCATGGCGAACAGGGAAAAAACTTGCATAAGTCTTCCCCTTCCAGTACAGCCTTCTTCACCATCAAGACTCCTGCTGTGCCTCCTATTGGCAACACACACAAACTGGGTGCCTCGTGGGCCCAGGTTAGACCAGCAGGGGATCTCGGAATAGCAGTGGGCCCCAGAGGGACTGCGCATAGGCCCACTTGCATGTGGACACGTTATGGCGCATACCAGCCATTGCCCCGCTGCCTTGCGGATTAACCTTGGTAGGTATAAGGCTACGGTAGTAAACCCAGTACGAAAAATCTTCGGTGGAGCCCCGCATCAGGCATACATGCTTACAGAGCACCAACAAGATCCCAACGGCGGTATAGGCAGAAGAGGTGATCACCATGGAAACCCTACGACTACACCGGCGGACGAAGGCAATGCCTGATGCACACGCTACTAAGGCGAAACCCAACAAACTGGGCTATCGGCAATCCATTGCAACTCTCCCTTTCCCCAGTCATTGCAACACTTGCACCACTGGATCAGGAAAAGGGAGAGCCAAGATGTGTGGTTGCGCCCTGCGCTCCTGCCTCACCACATAAATTAACTCAGATGCAACCATCATCCAGTTCATCATACCTCTCAGCATCATCAACACCCCTTTACCCACAAAAGTCATATGACGATGGACGAGTGGCGACGGGGACAGGCAGAGATGACTGTCGGGAGTCTCTAGTCACAAATCTGTACATGAGCGGCACAGATAAGATAATCGTTTATGCACTGGGATCTGGGCAGCAGTGCAATCCGGTCTTGTCTGTGCGACTGAGCAGCTCGTTCGAAGAGCCACTCTGCTTACCCCACATGGGGAGGGGGCTAGAAAAGGTGCCCTTAACATAACCTGCCTAAAAACCCAATCTGACTGGGCAACCGCAACCAGTAAGGTCATCCTTATGCGGTCGAAAACTTAGTCAAAATCACAGATCCAAACAAAAACAAATCATGCAACCTCTTACGGTCGACGCATTTAATGTCAAAACCCTTCTGGATACTGGCACAAATGAGCGTCCTGAAAGAAGAACTGCTCTTGTGGCAAAAGAGCTGTCCAGGTACAACATCGACATAGCGGCCATGAGTGAGTCCCGGCTGCCAGATGAGGACCAGCTCACAGAACGGGGGTCTGGCTATACCTTCTTCTGGAAGGGTAAGCCTGCTGCAGAGAGAAACCGCATTTATGAAGCTGGCTTTGCCTCCGCCAACGCATCCTACACAGGCTAAGTGAAATGCCTATTGGGGTCAACGAGCGCCTCATGACGCTTCGAGTCCCACTGAATCACTCACGCCATGCCTTTTTCACCAGTGTATACGCCCCAGCACTGGATACAGAGGATAACATCAAGGAGGCCTTTTGCGCCTACCTTGACAGAGTGCTAACCTCTATCCTCAGAGAAGACAAGGTTGTGCTCCTTGGCGACCTCAATGGTAGAGTTAACAAAGATGCTAGCATTTAGCAAGGAACCATAGGGAAAAATGGACTAGGCAAGTGTAATGCCAACGGCCGACTGCTTCTCAGCAAGTGTGCTGTGCAAAGCATCACTATCACCAATACCTTGTTTCGGGAGGCCGACGAGTTTAAGAATTCGTGGCAACACGCACAATCCAAACACTGGAGAATATAATGGGAAAAGGAGGAAATCCTCCAAGCTCTTAAAGATGCTTTCATTGTCAATATTTATATGGGAGACCGGTCAGACTGTGGCAACTACCGCGGGATCTCGCTGCTCTCAGTAGCTGGTAAGATTATCGCCCGAGTCCTCCTAAACAGACTCCTTCCTGGGGCGGAAAACTTCTTCCCAGGATCTCAATGTGGTCTTAGACCATCACGTGGCACCACTGACATGATCGTTGCTGCCCGCCAGATACAGGAAAAGTGCAGAGAACAGCGTCGTGACCTGTACATGGCTTTCATCGACCTTATCAAGGCTTTCGACTCGGTCAACAGGGAAGCCCTCTGGTGGACCCTCAGCCATTTTCGCTTCCCACCAAAATTCATCGCCATGATGAGTCAACTCCACGATGGCATGAACGGCAGTGTACTGCAATACGGCACCCAGTCTGCGTTTTTCCCCATTCAAGGGTGTGTACTGGCACCAACTCTCTTTTCCATTTTCTTGGCTGCCTTCCTTTCTCGTGCCAGTGCCAATTTAGCCTGCGGGGTGGACATCGAGTCCCGGGTGAAGGGAGGTCTTTTCAACAAATGTGTCGGCACCTTTCGTTACTGAACTTCAGTATGCAGACGACCTCACCCTTGTTGCTCACACTGAACACGACTTACACGAGGTCCAAAACACCTACGCAGATGCGTCTGCGCTCTTTGGCCTTAAGGTGAATGCACGTAAGGCTCAGGGTTCTCTTTGAACCTGCCCCAGGTTCAGACACACCTCCACCCTCCATCCAGCGTAACGGTACTACCCTCTCTAATGTTACCCACTTTCGGTATCTCGGCTCCCACCTGTTCACCACCGCAGACATCGATGAAGAGATTCAGCACTGGATCTGATGTGCATCTCAAGCCATTGGCGGACTCCGAAACCGTGTCTTCAGCTGTAGGGAGCTGAAATTATCTACAAAGCTGCATGTATATCGAGCAATGATCCTCCCCACCTTGCTATATGGCAGTGAGACATGAATCACACACAGGAAGCACCTCAAAGCACATGAATACTTTCACCAACGTAGTCTACGTTCCATCCTCTGAGTTCGCTGGGAAGACAAGAGAACAAATGCTAATATTCTTGCTGACACCAACTGTAGGAGCATCGAGGCTACCATTATCCATGAACACCTACGGTGGACTGGCCATGTTACCCTTATGGACGACAGTAGACTGCCATAGCAGCTACTTTACAGTCATCTAACCAATAGTAAACGTAACGCCGGCGGGCAATTGAATAGGTATAAGGATAGTCTTAAGACAAACATAAAAAAATGCCAAATCGACCCCCTCACCTGGAAGTCGATTACCTCGCATCGTAACGCTTGGAGGAGCACCACACGAGAAGCTGTCAATACTTTCGAGTTAGCCCGACTGCAAACCGAGGAAGACAAGTGCCAACGCCGGAAAGACGCTGCCGCCGCCGCCCCCCCCCCCCCCCGCACTAGATGCAGCCCCCCACATGTGCAACGAATGTGGATGACCCTACTGGTTCCGTATCGGCATCTTTCGTCACCTCAAAACTCACCAACCTAGGTGACACCCCTTATAACTCATATTATTGTATCATAGCTGGATGATCGTCATACTCGATTCCGAGTGACAGCAAAGTAGAAGTAGTAGTAGTAGTAGTAGTGTGTGTGTGTGTGTGTGTGTGTGTGTGTGTGTGTGTGTGTGTGTGTGTGTGTGTGTGTGTGTGAGTGAGTGAGTGAGTGAGTGAGTGAGTGAGATAGAGAGTGATTTATAGAGTGATTTAGAGAGTGATTTAGAGAGTGAGTGAGTGATGAAGTTAGTGAGTTCGTGAGTTAGTTAGTTGGTTAGTTAGTTAGTTATTGGAGATATGAGGGAGGTGTCAGGTTGGCGTTAAAGAGCTGTGTGGAAGGTGTGGGGAAGGGAGAAGAGTCAGAATCTTTTCTCTGACATTTAAAGGTCAAAGGAAATTATCAATATCCTAGAGGAAAGAAGTTATGGATTATTAGTTCTTAGGGAAAAAACACGGATGATTGTGTAACAATGAAGGGAATGAATGAAGCAAGGGAGAAAAGATGACAATTTGGATACTTTGGAGACAGCAATCCAACAACCTGCCCACATATATACACCCACGACAACAGTTGCCAGAGACTCAGATTCCAGAGAGAGAGAGAGAGAGAGAGAGAGAGAGAGAGAGCGAGCTAGCTAGGTGGTCCTTCACCTTCAATCTGTGACGGCATCCTCCTCCTCTTCTATACCTGAACTTTGTCTTTCCAAGAGAAATCGATACAGAAAAATGACTAAACACACGAAAAAACAGAAGAAAAAACACCAGAAATTCTTAGACACTATAGGCAGCTGGAACTACTTAGCTCTTGGCTCACCTCTCTCTCTCTCCTCTCTCTCTCTCTCTCTCTCTCTCTCTCTCTCTCTCTCTCTCCCCCCTTACTATATAATTTCACGGTTTTCTTCATCCGGTCTAGGGAGATATGCTGGAGTAAGTGGCTGATGATTATTGGAATTAGTACTTAAATTACTTGATTAATTGGCTCTCTCGCTTTGACAGTGATATTAAATTGTGCAAGGAAGATGGAGTGATGTGTGAGGGGTTGTTGACAGGTGATGACTTCGTGAATATCAGTATTATTTTTCATTCTTCCGTTTTCGAAATTGATTTGATTATGTGCTTTAAGTTATGCTGAGTTATGTTAGTGTATAATGTATATGTGTTTGATATAATACGAAAGATTCATGTGGTAGAGTAGTAGTACCCTACATTAGTGACTGTTGTTTTTCTGCATGTGTTTATTATCCTTTGTATATACACTCGCACAATATTATGTATACATGGTGTTTTGATTTTTTATATTTCCCACAGCAGCTTGTCGTCCTCACAGTACGACCCAGAGAGCCTTAACAGACCCCCAGTGTTTTACCAGTTTGTTTATCCTGAAATTTCCATTCAACTTTGTCTTGAACCTTCTTATAAATTGTCTCTGAACCGTGAAATGGGAGTCGGAAAGAAACTGATGCGGACGAAGAGAAAATTGAATTGATTTATAGCGTTAAATCGTGTATCGGTGTGTTCCCAAACTAAGTTGCGAAAATGAGAGAGAATAATGGAGAACAAAGAAAATTAATCGTCTTTCTTTCTAAGAGTGACACATCATTCTTCACTGAAAAAAGAGTGAAAGAGTGAACGCAAGAAATCAGCTGACAGTCTTACGATGCTCTGATAAGAATGACCAAGTCTTCAATACCTGACAGCACTCTGCTATCCTTAACCAGCAGGCGAAGTCTAGCAGAAGAGGAGTGTTTGTGTAATGCGAAGAAAACAACGTTAATGGCTCAGCAGTGTCTAATAATGGTAAAATTTCTTCATCTACGCATATGCAAACAGATCCATGGGGACACACACACACACACACACAAACACACACACACACACACACACACACACACACACACACACATACACACACACACACACACACACACACACACACACACACACACACGAGAACAAACCGATAAGATTTTAGAGAGAGGAAAACTTTCGCTGCTCAAGGTCAAACCCAAACACGAAAAAATTAAACCAGGTTATAAAACCTGATACGTGCATTGATTTTTGGTTATCAGGGACATGATTTAACTATAGTAAAGGCAGTTTAAAGGTAAATGGCTTAAATCAAATTTAAAAGAAATTTTGACGTGAATTTTATTGTGTCTGGAGAATGGACTGTGTGGTGATCAAGGGGACATTTTATCTTACATGGATTAGCGTCGAGATTCTGCAGAGAGAGAGAATGTGATGATTATTATATTGAACTTTGGAAATGGCTTCTGTAACTATAGGCTGAATCGCCTCACAAAAAGGTCTGGCTACACCTGTTACAGAAACTCCTGGCGACTTCTTTTTATATTAACATAAATCTCACATTACTTATTTTTTTACATATAGGATAATATAAGTCATTAGTCTATAGTCCCTGCTTTATCTGTCCCAGTATAAATTAACTAAGAGAATTTCAACACATTTGGATTTAATATTTTCATACACATATGATATAACCGAGCGTCGTCATATACTAGGCAAAAATATAATTAATTAAAAGAATTTTATTCGTCTTTTAGCCATACAATAAAATGTTAAAACTTTAATGAACTTTCAGGGCGACTAACTTTGTAATGAAACTAGGCTTTCCTAAATTACATTTTAAAACTTTTAAAATCTCATAACTATGCAAATGCCCGCAGCTGCTACTGAGAAACTTGTCTCCGTAACCCGGGACACGAAACTAAGATTATTAATTCCTCAGAACCAAAAACCGGAGGTACGCTTTTTTGATACGACACCTTGGGGGCCCAAAATTAGTGATGCTTTAGTGAAAACGTTGACGAGGTCAGCCGTAACCACTTTGGGTCCAAACACTTAAATGTTTGTACAATAAAAAATAATTTTTACTGACACTGTGTGAATGCACCTACTGTAACTGGTCTGAGCGAAAGCTTAAATAAGACATTTAAATTAGTTTTTTACAATATACGTTCACATGCCCAGAGTTGGATAAATTTAAGGTCCCAAGTTCGAATCTCATTTCAGGAAGCAATGCCTGACTGATAGTTGGTGTAAATTACTACTATTAGTATAACTACAGGGGGAGATATACTGTACTTGTCCTGTCTCTACCAGAGCTGGTGCTCTGCTGATGTTATAATGTGTTTTAACAACTAGGTCTTTAAGCGCGTAGCAAATACACTCGTTGTGTTTTTATACTGTTGTTATACTGTTATTACTGCGCTTCAACAATGAAGGTCTTAAAGCGCATAAAAAGGTTAGTAATAAGCTATTCTAACAACATTAAAAATTTAAGAGATAATTCTCTGTGTGGGTTGACTCTACTGTAAGTCCACTGTACACTTCCATAGCGTATTCAAATGTGTACCTCCCCTTGTCTATCAAAACATTGTGTATTAGTTTTCCTTAAACTTAGAAATTATTAACGAAAGACACAGGCAACACCAGTTTAGGTCGTTCGCTGTGCTCTGTATTCGTACAATGTCTGCTTACGGACTGTGGAAGAAAAGAAAAACAATAGCTTACAGATGGTACGGGAATTCCAGATATATCCTGCTCGTACAATCTTCACTGTGGGCGACTACTTCAACAACTCCTCAGGTCGCCAGTAATGTCAAACCTCTCGTGGAGCGGCATTTGCAGGGGGATTTCTGTCTTTAAAAGTGAGGAAGTTGACGAAAAGTAAGACTGTAAAAATGTCATCTCCGCTCGCCCCCGGGTATATGGGTGACTGTGGTAGCGTTTACAATGTCTTAAGTATTTTCGCAGCACCTAAGAGGATTTATTAACTACATTAATATCGTTCTCTGCTATAATTACGACCTGCAGAAGGTGAAAGCAACCTAGAAGTATAACATGAAGCGTCAATGAGGTGTTGATGTTCAAGGTGTGTGGCCGAGTGTATACAGCACTTTTCTTCCGTCCTTAGTTAGTGGATGGTGTCAGGACATCCCCGTTGATCCAACTTTGCATAGACACCGCTGGAAAGCGAAGAAGGTGGAGTGTAGTGCCGGCTACATTACCTCCTTTTTTCAGTGTACTTTATCCGCACCCATTTTCACTTTTCACTAAGAAAAACGTTTGGGTATTAAATATGACCGAATGGGATTTATTTTTACTATTAATTAATTTATTTTACACAAATCGAGTTGTTCTGCAGGTAGAGACAAAACAATAGTCATGGAACAGTGGTAAGTGATAGGGTATGACGATGTGTGGTCCTGTGTGGACTACTTCGAGTTAACGTGTGGTGTAATGATCAGCATGTTTGCCTCGGAAGCGAGCGGACCCGGGTTCGACCCTCGGGCAGGGTGAAATTATGAAAAAAGTTTCTTTACGCCATTTGCCTTTGTCTACCCAGCAGTAATTGAGAACCTGGATGTTAATCGATCTGCGGATCGTGTTCCGGGTTAAGGGTTAGCGAGTGCGGTTGGCGAGTTGTCTGGTCTTTTCGGACTATACCTTGACATTGGATCATGCAACTTGTTAACTTAGGGTGGGGTTGTTGTTTTGGCGTCAGCTTTTACACCTTAAACAAATTCACGCCTGGTTGGCCCTGGGCCGGCCATCCGCGTTTCACGAGGGGCAACCATTATTATTATTTTTTTTTACTTCTAGTCGATGTGTTTGATGTCACATTTTCAGAGTAATACACAGTGGAATAATTCATAGGGAATACACGACTACTAAATTGCTTTTCCCTTCCTCATAGATAAAATTAGTTTAGACTCTAAATTCCTGACACGTTGGAACAAATAAACAACGACAGCTCAGTCACTATCCTTATCACTGACAATAAAAACTTTGATGAGCCGCCCTCATTTTGCTAAGCGTGTTATCGGCCGTAAAGCGGAATGTTCACTGCCAGTTGTCACTTAGGTAATTCCGTGTTCCCAAACTTCCCGAGTTAGTTAGTTACTTGTCGCTCAGAGATTCTCTGGAAGCCCACCTGCAAGCCTGCCTGTCTCCTTGGGCTCTGATTTAGTGTTCTGCTTGTTCTGCATTTTCATTTTAGTTATATAATTTTAAAACAAAATGTCATCATAATGTTTGTATCTCACATTGTGTCATCAAGGCGTCGTCTCTTATCTGGATTACACTTAGTGCTTGATCGCCTTATCTGTTAAAATTCTCGTAGTACGTTGGGAATATGTGTTTAGTAACTTATAGAGTTTAAAGATGAATCTCGTGCAGCAGCCAGATCCTACTTCAATCTTGTTGCCTGTGATCTACAGAGGCGTCCTACGCATATACACCCACCGGCATCCTCCTCTTCTTGTATCTCTCTTCAGATATTACATTTCCATTTATATTCCAGTATATTTCTGCCTTTGTAAGCTTGATAGTGTTTTATGGTAAACTGACTCCTGACCGTCCCATACTGAGGCAGTTTTCTGCCTAATCTATCAGTCGTCATATACAAAGCGCAGTGTTCCTTCTGTGTTTGGGTTATTGTAGAGACTTTTTAGATTAACAGCTTGTTTATGTTTATTTATCTCTTTATTAATTTATTTAAAATGCATTATGCTAACTAGCTTTAGCGTGTATATATATACATATATATATATATATATATATATATATATATATATATATATATATATATATATATATATATATATATATATATATATCTTGATAAAATCACACGGGAAAATGGAAACAACGGAGTACCTTAGCTTTCGTCTTTATTCGCGTGATTTTATCAAGATTTATCTTATCCACGTTTTCATTGTGGATTTTCATAATATATATATATATATATATTTATATGTGTGTGTGTGTGTGTGTGTGTGTGTGTGTGTGTGCAAATTCCATTAAACACAGTTCACGCTATTGTCCGTGCTAAATAACATTCACATAGCGAGCACCAATGGCCACTACATTGTACACTTGCAGTGAGAAAACAATTGTATGTATACTGTGTTCACGACTTCATATATTATGCTTTTACATTCATCTTCATTCAGGTTCTTAAAGCAATTTTCTCTTTAATCACTGTTTTTAACTTGTCGCTTTCCTGTTGTCAAATCTTTGTGTTTCTGATCCATGTGTAACAATGAGATAATTATCAGAGTATGACCAGGTTAATGCACTGTGGTCGTCACTCAACAAGACTCCTCTCTCTCTTCCCCACTTAGTGTGTCGAGGACGCGGGCAATATTTGGACTAATGTATTTTAGGTGTTAGTCTCGTATTTATTTTTTTATCATTTTATAAGAGACATCGGCGTGATTCCTTCCAATTTATTGCATTCGACAAAATTTACCAGAATTTATTCACCACCGGATAACCAAAAGCAAGATTTTTTCAACATGTTTATGAAGGCATTTATGAAGATGAGTTGCCTGCCTCTCGGACCCGGCCAGAATTTCCCGAAGTTAACTGTCGGTCAAATCAGTTACTTTACTTGGTGCAGTTATAAAGAATGCGAAACTATTGCGTTTATTTTTGCATGCCAATATGGAATTTGCATAACCGTCTTTGTGCCAGTGTGTGTAGGTTAAAGTAAGGTAGTGTACTTACCAAATATATTCAGGAAAGAGCGTTTACGTACCTGTCTGGACCAGAGGAGGAGACACGTTATGGACGTCCATTGCCGCTGGTGACGGTGTTTGCTGTCAATATTCTGACTCGTGGATGAGGTGTTCCTGGAGAGTCCCTCGCCAACGTCACTACCAGGGGGCGTAAGAGGTCGGTGACGGTGATTCTATGGCTTTACCTCGAAGCAGAGCTAACTGAAGTGACACTGAGTCAAGCAAGAAGACACATGGGAAGCTGCAAGAAGGAATTCAGTTATTGAGACGACCACCAGGAGGTTATCGAGATAAACAGGAGAACACTTTGGCTATTAGGGTGATACAGGGAGACAGGGAGATACAGAGGCTTGCATAGAAAACAAAAACCCAGGGAGATACAGAGACACTCACAGGATACAGAAGCAGGCACATCAGAAGGGAGTGGTTTTCTCTCATGCGTCCTGACTCTTTAGAAAAGTTCCTTGAAAAACAGTGATGTTGTGGTATATTAAATTAATTGCTACCTTCCAAATTCACCCTGATTTATTCATCCATATTCGGTTCCGTGTTTTGATTTCCCCATTTTCTTTAAGGCGAAACAAAACAATACTTGGTGGCTCGCATATTAACAGTTGCGATTGCATTTTTTCGTCCCTCTCTGTTTTTAATTACATACTCGTTTCCTAAGTCTATATAGTTCACAAACTTTACTTCTTAAGCATTACTACAATTATCTTTATTACGGTAACTGTTGGTTCATTTGATATTTATTGTCTTAACTCTGAAGAAAAAGACGCTACTATGAATGTCTTCTGTGTGTGTGTGTGTGTGTGTGTGTGTGTGTGTGTGTGTGTGTGTGTGTGCGTGCGTGCGTGCGTGTGGTGTGTGTGTGTGTGTAGATTATGTTTATGTAGCGAGTTCGTGTTAGTCAAACTGTATCGGATTTGACCTCTGACGAACTCTCACAGAATCATTTGTATCCTCCTTCACGAACAAGTAACCCACCTATTGCGATGAATATAAATGGTGTCTCGTTTCTAAGGTATTCCAAAAACTTAACGACTAAACTACTGAAAAATGGGCCCTGACTAAGAGCTTTTCTATTTTTCTGTTTTTCTTACAGGGATTAGCCCACCAGGGCACAGGTTACTGACTCACATCGGGGCCTGGGGGACGAAAATGTAGTAATAATACTACTACTACTACTACTACTACTAATAATAATTATAATGATTATAATAAAATTCATAAGAAAAAAAATAATAATAATGTTGATAATAATAATAATAATAATAATAATAATAATAATTATAATAAAATTCATTAGAAAAAAATAATAATAATGTTGATAATAATAATAATAATAATAATAATAATAATAATAATAATAATAATAATAATAAATAAATAAAAAATGATCAAAGTGAAAAACAATATATGTATGTTGTGTTGTCAATAGTGAGAAAAACAATTGAGACCCTGCAATTGTGTGTAAATGACGCAGAAAGTCAGATTAGAAACCTGGGACTTGGTCACAATTTTTGTGGTGCCATATGGCAACGGGGTCTACCATTAGACAACATATTATGCTTCTAATATTTTCCCAGGTGGTAGTACCTCCCTGTTTGGTAGCTGCCTACTACCTACTATATTGAGTGAACTCAATGTATGTAATTTTCACCTTCAATAAATCGTAATCAGTATACACCTGACTAACTGGGGTATCCGGTGTTGCCTAATTTTGTTGACTCATTATATCTCCTTTACTCGTAGAAGCAAATACCAAAGTTTCGGTGTGTTTGTGGAAGCCACTTGAGAATAAGGAATAAATATATCAAGATATGACAGTAGATACTCTTAGCGTAACTAGCCAGTGTTGCCTCTCTGTCTTAAAGAGAAATAGAGGAAAAGTCTCAACCTTACTAGGGGGTCCAGCGGGACCTCCGCTAGCATCACACTTTGGGAGTGAACGGGTGGCTGTTCTGGCCCTCTTGGTGGAGTCCTGAAGACCCTCAGCTGCCGTCGCTACCTAAGGAGATTGGCCAGAAGGGTGGTCTATAGGACCCACTCGGATTAGTTCCTGAATGTTCTGGGCTGCCCTGCCAATAGATGCTAGCAATATTTCGGAACTATCAATATTTTAGCCTATGAAAACGATCAAAATTTTTCATGATCACCCATGTTGTTCGGCGTGCCAGCAGCCTGGAGGCTATTGGTTCACCTCTACACCCGTGGGAACATCTAAGTCTGTTGGGTACAACAGCGTCAGAGAATTAAAGCAGCCTTACAGTAAGATAATTTCCAGTGTCATAACAATAAAATATAAATTATTGTTGTTTTAGTTTGTGCAACTTTAGTTTATGATTTTATTAAGACATTAATGTTAATGCTGAAATGGCAATGCCGCCCACCAAAAACACCACCCTAGCCTCAATTCCCGCACAACCTTTAGTGGGCCAGGGATTATGGTTTTTGACTGTAAACAAATAAAAAATAACCACGCCAAATTTCAGTTCTCTCTCCTAAAACCTGTGGTCGTACAGAAGGGGTTTCATGCAGGGAACGACCTTCCTAACCAAAAATACAACAATAACAACTACAACATAACCCAACTAAATTTCAGTTCTCTATTCCCCCCCCCCCCCCAAAAAAAAAAATAATAAAAAACGCGGTCGACCATAGCAAAGAAACAGCCTCCAATACTAAAAAAAAAAAATCTCATTTTGCAGATAGGTAGTGACGTGCAGATATTAAAAAAAATGACATTCTCTGTCATCACCTGCACGTAAAGTTATCGTCTTTTTTTTTTAAAGCTATATGTCATGCATGTGTATTCCCTCCCTCCCTCCCTCCTTCCTGTCCTCATATCCTAGACTTCCTATCTCTGGTGGACGTCAGAGCCAGACTCATTCACGGGACGGAAACCAATAATATGATACGACAGGCACGGGTGCGCCACTGTCGAATTGGCTATAAAACTCTTCTGAAATGTAAATTTGCCAAAATTATGAATTTCTACGGACTTAATTCAGCCGCGGGGTTATCTTATCAGGCTCATTTACGTTTCTTAAAAGAACATTTTTTATGCATATCCAGTTCATGAATATTCTGAATTACTAACCCTCTTAATATCCAGGAAACACACGAATGAGTTAAGTAGAGCGTGTAGGAGATAGGCGGTGGCTCTCAAGAGTTTCTCAATCATATGCTTCAGCCGTATGTTTATGTTGGGTAAACATGAGTGACTCTAAAGTGTCAAAGAAGTTCCAAAACTCATCAGAACTTCTGGAGGCTGTTAAGCATCACGACTCTGTATCCTACACGTTAATAGCTTTCCATTCTCACATTACTCCGGAAATTTCTATTGCTTAAGTCTGTTCCATCGTATAAGAAATAGCTTACAAGGACTGCAAATTAATCCTAAAGAGATAGTTAAACAACGGGAGATGTATGAGCTTCAGTAAGAATGATTTTCACTATGAATAATTGGAAACACTGGGAATCTAATTGTTCATTCTTAAGATGATATTTAACATTTTTTATTTTATTATTATTAGAAACGACAATTTCTACAGACCACAGATAACTACTCCATGATGACACTCTGATAAAAAAGTGATTAATAAGAAATAAAAACAAATTCTGTAAATAGAGTCTGAACTATGCCAGCCAGGCTAAGGAGCGAAGAGTGAGGTGGGAAGGAAGGCCACACACTCCTGCAGCTAGCAGCTTGGTGGTCTTATCAAAACCTGTGTACGGGTCTTTACCGGATGAACTCAAGTATTCACCCCGACTGACAGTAACTGTTGCTCTAAAGAACGGTCATCAGCACTTGGGTGGCTGAAGGTTTCGTTGATTGCAGGATTTCTTCAGCACTTCTTAATTAATATTTTTGTCGTCACCGTACACGACCCATCTGCAAACCATACAAGAGGAACTGGGCAGGAAGAGATGTTCACATCCTAGTGTAGTGTTTGGTACAAATACTACCCACATTTGCACCAGGTGATGGCCAGTGTCCTGATAACTGCATTTTTCATAATTATTTCATGGAGAAACTAACCAAGTTGACGGCATTTACTATTTTATTGAATGTGTGGATACAAAGAGTCATGGGGGACCCAACAGGAATATACTTGATTCTTTGATACAAATTTCTCGGCCTTACTTTTGTAGTGACCGTAATGTGTTCTCACTATAGTAACCCATTGTTGCCGTGTGAGCCTTATGGTAAAATTTTTTAATGATGTTTAAATTTATATGGACGTTTAATTTTTCTTATTAATAAAACGTATTACGAATTTTAGTCCCTGTTGCAAGGGAAACGAGAGACTTGCCAAGATACTTCTACTATTTATAGCAAAATAAACAGTAGTCAAAAAGTTTTACCCCAGGGCTCCCCAGTCTCCGGAGTTAACCAGAACTACCACAACTTCACTCTTCATTAGCACAAAAGTTGGCCACTAAAGACGATGGAAATGCCCCACTGCCACTGGAGAGGAGAAGCTAATGACACCGAAGCTACTTTTTTTTTCCATATAGGTTGTTCTCTCAGAAACTCACTCTCTGATGAACAAACATTTTTTTCTTTTGTACTGGACTGTATTGACTCACGCGAACCAAGAGGACTGTTGTATATGAGCCAGTATCAATATACTTCGCTCCTCAGGTCTCATGAAGTCTACTTAGTCTAAATTAGGTGAGTAAATTTAATTAACGAGACCGATGTAAAGTGACGCACCGTGGCGTACTTGTCTGTGTGTCTGTCTGTCTCTGTATGTATGTATGTATGTATGTATGTATGTATGGATGTATGTATGTATGTATGTATGTATGGATGTATGTATGTATGTATGTATGTATGTGTGTGTGTGTGTGTGTAATAATAATAATTAACGGTTTATTGAGAGAACATGGCAGCCGGAAGGCTGAAAATATACAGTTACATAATTGGGGAATGGCTCGCTTCATTGACAAATAATATACAAGTAACATAAGTGATACAAATATGATATATAATAACTAGGTGGGGAGGTCACACTACAGGGCATTTCATCATAGTGACAGTGCAAAAAGTAAGATTGGCTGGGAGTGAATACACTGGTTGATTACAAGTTATTGATATTTTTACAATGGTTGGGACTGGGCTTTTCTTATAGCGATCAGTCCGTGCTCGTATGGGCTGGATGTGGTTGTGGTATCGAACAGCAATTCTCGGGCGAGGGATCTCGAGTGGTAGTATGTAGGTAGTAATAATAATAATAATAATAATAATAATAATAATAATAATAATAATAATAAACGGTTTATTGAAAAAGTTTGCAGCCCGAAGGCTGAAAATATACATTGGACATAAATGACTTATTACATACTGTAAATTGGTAGTTAAACAAAAGCCTTCATTAGGGAAAGGTGAAGGAACATACAGTGAACATACAGATTAACGTTTACACACGTAGATCATGTGAGCTGAGGTGTTAAGCAGCAGACACGTAGTGTAGTAGTAGTGTAGTAACTCCCTCACAGATGGCGTTATGAGGGGCATCACGTGGAGTACTAGTTCTCTCACAGGTGGTGTTATGAGGGGCTTGACGTGGTGTAGTAATTTCCTCACAGATGGTGTATGAGGGGCCTGATGAAGTAGTAAATTCCCTCACAGATGGTGTTATGAGGGGCCTGATGTGGTGTAGTAATTCCCTCACAGATGGTGTATGAGGGGCCTGATGTGGTGTAGTAATTCCCTCACAGATGGTGTATGAGGGGCCTGATGTGGTGTAGTAATTCCCTCACAGATGGTGTTATGAGGAGCAGCGAAGAATGACGAAAATGATTCCGGGACTTAGAAACCTTCCATATCAGGATAGGTTAAAGAAACTAAACTTGCATTCCGTAGAAAGACGAAGAGTGCAGGGAGATATGATAGAAGTATTCAAGTGGGTGAAAGGAATCAATAAAGGTGATATAGATAAAGTTCTTATAATATCCGAGCAGGATAGGACTCGGAACAACGGATTCAAGTTGGATAAGTTTAGGTTTAGGAGGGAGATAGGAAGGAACTGGTTTACAAATAGGGTGGTGGACGAGTGGAACAAGCTTAGCAACCTTGTAGTAAGTGCTGGAACGCGGGAAAGTTTCAAAGGGAGACTGGATAGATTCATGGATGATAGAGAGTGGTAGTAACTCTCGACAGGAGCTGCCATGCACAGGTCAAGCGGCCTATTGCAGACTCCTTATTTTCTTATGTTCTTATCACATGGCGTAGTAATTCCCTCACAGATGGTGTTATGAGGAACTTCACATGATGCTGTAGCAATGTCGAGGTAGGGAACGAACTTGCAAACAGCAATCACAAAGAAATTAGATTCCAGTTAGATTTTCAGGGCAGACGTAAGGAAAATTCCACTACAGTACCAGATTTCAGAAGGGCAAACTTTGACAGTTTAAAGAGACAGCTGAGAGAGGGGGTGTCGCGCTTGGCCGTGAACCTGACAGATGACACCGACCTGATAACGAGATCTGAGATTGCCGAGTTCCACGACAATTTAAATGGTGAGTTACTTAATGCACAAAGGCAGAACATACCTTACAAAAAACTCAGATCAGACAACAATGACCCTAAATGGATAAATATTTATTTAAAGAACATCATTGGCCAAAGGAAGGCTATAGATAGAAGGATAAATCGTGGCGAAATTCACCTCTGGGATTATTATAGGGTATTGGCGAGTAGGGTTAAAACCGAGATAAGGAAAGCCAAGAGGAATAATGAGGTAAGGATAGCAAGGGAGGCGAAGACAAACCCCAAAGGATTCTACCAAATGTATCAAACTAAAACACGAGAAAAGATTGGACCAATACGGTTAGACACCAGCGAGCTCACTGATAACGACAGAGAAATGAGCAATAATTTGATTAAATTTTCGGTGGTGAAAACTGTTGAAAAATATTTAAACTTGATACCCGGGGCACCGACTTTATTCGGAGATAGTGAAGAAAACAAATTAAGCGAGATAGTAGTGACTAGTAACGATGTTAGTATGCAAATAGACAAACTAAAGTCTAATAAGTCACCTCGTCCCGATGAGATATTTGCCAGAGTATTAAAGGAATGTAAGGAAGAGCTTAGTATGCCCTTAGCAAAGTTGTTTAACATGTCCTTATAAACAGGTGTAGTACCAGCATCCTGGAGGATAGCGAATGTAATACCGATTTTCAAGAAGGGGGATAGATCACTATCCTCTAACTACCGCCCAATCAGTCTAACATCAATAGTTGGCAAATTACTGGAAGTAATCATTTCAAACTCTATACGAAATCACCTGGAGAAGCACCGATTGATCAGTTTTCGAATCGGTGGACGAGGGGCACTATTATGATGTGGTATATCTCGACTTTAGCAAAGCTTTCGACAGTCCCAACGAAAGACTAATTTGAAAGGTAGAAGCACATGGCATCAAAGGTAACATCCCTAAATGGATTAGGGCGTGGTTACAGGACAGAAGACAGCGAGTGAGCATTAACGACTTTAAGTCCCATTGGAGCAACGTCACAAGTGGAGTTCCCCAAGGCTCAGTACTTGGACCATTATTAGTTACTATATACATAAACGACATAGATATGGCATAGACAGCAATATAAGTAAATGTGCTGATGACACTAAAATAGGACGTGTTATTAAATCTGACGAGGACTCTGCAAAACTACAGGAAGATCTAAACAAATTTTTTGAATGGTCTGAAAAATGGCAGATGAAATTCAACGTGGACAAATGTAAAGTACTCAGTATAGGAGATGTAAACAGGGAAACCAGATACCAGATGAACAACGATGCCATAGAGAAATCTGACTGGGAGAGAGATTTAGGAGTAATGATAAGTAGGAACCTTAAGCCAAGTAAACAATGTGTTTTTGCTCGTAACAAGGCTAATAAAGTACTTGGGTTCATACAAAGGAGTGTTAGTTACAAGACTAGCGAGGTCATCCTAAAACTGTATCTTGCGCTTGTGAGACCACACCTGGATTACACAGTTCAGTTCTGGTCACCGTATTTCAGGATGGATATAGAATCATTGGAAAGAATTCAGAGGAGAATGACAAGATTAATCCCGGGCATTAGGAACCTTGAATATAGAGACAGGTTAAAGCATCTTAATTTGCACTCCCTCGAGAGATGTAGAGCGAGGGGCGACGTGGAAGTCAGGGCTAAACAAACGGGACATTACAAAGGTACTCAAACTATCCAACCAGGAGCGAACTCTTAACAATTTGTTTAAATTAGACAAATTTAGATTTTGGCGTGAAATAGGTAAACACTGGTTTGGAAACAGAGTAGTGAACAAGTTACCAAATACCATCATTAACTCGAATACGCTGAATAGCTTCAAACATAGGTTGGATGCTTATATGAGCAATAGGGGTTGGGTGTAAACGGGACTGCCCAGTATGGGCCAATAGGCCCGCTGCAGTTTCCTCCATTCTTATGTTCTTATGTTTAACTCATTCACTACGTGGTGTCGTAGCATCATGGGGACACCACGTGGTCTGTTGTCACAGGACCTCACTCACTCAAGTAGGTGAGGTGTGGTCCCAAGCCTCTCTATCGTGGAGTCTCAGGGGAATTATCACTGGGTACCTGGGACCTCATTGTGTAAAGGTTAGCTTGGGTAAGACTCAACTGTAACTGCCGAGTAACTGCACTGTTCACCACTGGTTCCATTCCTTTCCCAAATGAAATAGTAACTTCTGGCGAGAACTTGTTTATATTCCGGTGGGGATGAGGGTTCAGGGGAGGGAGTTGGTATGGGCCAACATAATAGTTGACGTGGCTGCTGCTGATCTACGCCAGGTGCGTCTGACCCGTATGTATGTATGTATGTATGTATTTATTGTTATTATTACTACTCTTAAAAGCTCCACGCCTTACCATCAACCATTTACATCCACCTCCCAGACGTCGCTTGTAATCATGCTGATGATTTAGTAATGACTGTTTATCTATTTTCCAAACCTCATCTCAAACTTTTACTATCTTACCAATGAGCCCTGACACATCTCGCCCTTACTGTCACCTTACATGTGTAACTTACGCTTTATTGAAGAACGATTAATTTGGGAATTTAAGAAATTTCACGTGTACTTTTAATTATTACACTTACTTTAATTTATAGTTATATTGTGGCCCTTTCACCTATAAACAATATACACAAGTGGTCATTCAGAGAGGAAGAGAAAATTGGCAGGAATAATAACGCGATGCCTCATCAGTGTTGGTTCATTATATATATATATATATATGTATATATATATATATATATATATATATATATATATATTATATATATATATATATATATATATATATATATATATATATATATATATATATATATTTTTTTTTTTTTTTTTTTCATTGGCCCAATAAAGCGCCCTAAGCTCGTTGAACAGGCTTTGTGTGAGATATAACAAAGTCTAGGACTGCTTTTAGTTTCCTGGTGGTCCAGCGGTTAGCGTTCCCCGGTCACAGTCATATGCTTGTGGGCCGTGGGTTCGAATCCTGGCAGGTTGAGGTGTTGATTATATATATATATATATATATATATATATGCAAGTAAATCACTGTAGGTGAGCGTGATCTAGGTATATGCTGATAGCCACAAGGAAAGAAGAAAACACGAAATTCCCAAGCGCTTTCGTGTAATTCACATCTACAGGGGTGAGTACAGACTAGGGAAAGAAATACAAATCAAGGTGTATATATACAGAGAAGGGTGAGACCAGGTCCACAATGGTCAGGTATTAGGTAATGACCCTACTAATCTTTAAATAGCACACAACGGTTGGTGGTCAGGTCAGATGGTCAGGTGACCCGGCCTTCTCACCTGATCACACGAAAGCGCTTGGGAACTTCGTGTTTTCTTCTTTCCGTGTGGTTATCAGCATATACCTAGATCACGAGCACCTACAGTGATTTACTTGCCTATATATATATATATATATATATATATATATACTTCATTTTTAGTCCATTTAACACGCGGACTTTGAACATACAATCAACGACCTCACCAGCAAGGAATCGAACCCTCGACCTACTGGGTGTGACTAGGGAACGCTTACCGGCTAGGCCACAAGGACACTAAAAGCAGTTCTAGACTCTGTTATATTTCACACAAAGCCTGTTCATCGAGCTGATGGCGCCGTGAACCTCATTGGGAAACTGCCCGTGCCTCGTATGTGGTGTCAGTAGCATTTTACCGAATCCAGCTGGTATGAAACGCGAGGTACATATATATACTTCATTTTTAGTCCATTTAACACGCGGACTTTGAACATACAATCAACGACCTCACCAGCAAGGAATCGAACCCTCGACCTACTGGGTGTGACTAGGGAACGCTTACCGGCTAGGCCACAAGGACACTAAAAGCAGTTCTAGACTCTGTTATATTTCACACAAAGCCTGTTCATCGAGCTGATGGCGCCGTGAACCTCATTGGGAAACTGCCCGTGCCTCGTATATGGTGTCAGTAGCATTTTACCGAATCCAGCTGGTATGAAACGCGAGGTACATATATATACTTCATTCTTAGTCCATTTAACACGCGGACTTTCAACATACAATCAACGACCTCACCAGCAAGGAATCGAACCCTCGACCTACTGGGTGTGACTAGGGAACGCTTACCGGCTAGGCCACAAGGACACTAAAAGCAGTTCTAGACTCTGTTATATTTCACACAAAGCCTGTTCATCGAGCTGATGGCGCCGTGAACCTCATTGGGAAACTGCCCGTGCCTCGTATGTGGTGTCAGTAGCATTTTACCGAATCCAGCTGGTATGAAACGCGAGGTACATATATATACGTCGTTTTTAGTCCATTTAACACGCGAACTTTGAACATACAATCAACGACCTCACCAGCAAGGAATCGAACCCTCGACCTACTGGGTGTGACTAGGGAACGCTTACCGGCTAGGCCACAAGGACACTAAAAGCAGTTCTAGACTCTGTTATATTTCACACAAAGCCTGTTCATCGAGCTGATGGCGCCGTGAACCTCATTGGGAAACTGCCCGTGCCTCGTATGTGGTGTCAGTAGCATTTTACCGAATCCAGCTGGTATGAAACGCGAGGTACATATATATACTTCGTTTTTAGTCCATTTAACACGCGGACTTTGAACATACAATCAACGACCTCACCAGCAAGGAATCGAACCCTCGACCTACTGGGTGTGACTAGGGAACGCTTACCGGCTAGGCCACAAGGACACTAAAAGCAGTTCTAGACTCTGTTATATTTCACACAAAGCCTGTTCATCGAGCTGATGGCGCCGTGAACCTCATTGGGAAACTGCCCGTGCCTCGTATGTGGTGTCAGTAGCATTTTACCGAATCCAGCTGGTATGAAACGCGAGGTACATATATATACTTCATTCTTAGTCCATTTAACACGCGGACTTTGAACATACAATCAACGACCTCACCAGCAAGGAATCGAACCCTCGACCTACTGGGTGTGACTAGGGAACGCTTACCGGCTAGGCCACAAGGACACTAAAAGCAGTTCTAGACTCTGTTATATTTCACACAAAGCCTGTTCATCGAGCTGATGGCGCCGTGAACCTCATTGGGAAACTGCCCGTGCCTCGTATGTGGTGTCAGTAGCATTTTACCGAATCCAGCTGGTATGAAACGCGAGGTACATATATATACTTCATTTTTAGTCCATTTAACACGCGGACTTTGAACATACAATCAACGACCTCACCAGCAAGGAATCGAACCCTCGACCTACTGGGTGTGACTAGGGAACGCTTACCGGCTAGGCCACAAGGACACTAAAAGCAGTTCTAGACTCTGTTATTATTATTATTATTATTATTATTATTATTATTATTATTATTATTATTATTATTATTATTATTATTATTATTATTATTATTATTATTATTATTATATTTTTGCTCCAGGCCCTGATGTGGGTCATTGACCTTTGCCCTGATGAGCTAATCCCGTAAAAAAGAAAAGAAAAACGCGCCTTAGAGATAATTACAGACAATTGACAATTTATCGACTGTCACAATATGGTCAGGCAGAGTTATGATGACATTAACTTTAGGCTATTTACATTTACTTTAATGATGCAAAAACCAAATTAATGTAAACCCAAACATAAGAATGCTATTATTACAAGTATTCATATTAATACTGGATTAAAACATCTTCCTATCAATAATTGACTTGTATCAAACTTTTTTAAAGTTATCAATCAGTGGGATCATCGGAGTCTCTCGCATGAACAAACAGATCATTAGAATTATGTTCAATATGGATATTATATTTATGTCATGAGTCTTGTGACCATCGAGAAATTGTCTTTTGTCTGTGTTCATCTCCCCTGGCGCCTCACACCTCATAAATTCCAATAGATATATGCAAGCATTTTACCCCACCGTTCTTTGGAGCTCACTTAGTACTCCCTGATGTGAATATTCAACACAGCTGTAGCAGTGTCCTTCTAACCCTCAAAACACAGCAGCTCTTGGCGTTTCAAGGAGAATATATATGCCAGATGTGGACATAGTAACTCACTCCGTGCTCGAGTTATGGTGAGGACATATATACAGTCAGGTTGTTAGCGAGATACAAATGGTACAGACCCAGTGTAATAATAATAATAGGGAAATAATTTTGATAATAGTAAGAGTAGTAATAACAATAATTTTAATACCGACCTACCTACCGACCTACCTATCTACTTACCTACTTACCTATAATTTGAAGAATTGCTTGAAAATACATAAAAAAATCAGTAATGCCATTCTATATGACATTTTGGTGAATGCCATTAAGGCTAATTACTGTACACCGACATTTAATGTTTCATGAAATTGTATCGAAGGTCTGAACGCATGGTACTTCCTAAGCATGTAGTGACAGTATTGTAATATTAGGTGGAAGATGATGAATTCTAGAAAAACAAATATTGCAATTCATAATGGGTATATTTAAACCTCTGTTTTATCCCAGTGTTAGTAGCCTTGTTTTCATTTACTTCCTATGACCAAGCATACAAGTTGTCCACTACCCTGATATTTGCTTCCCACTCTCAGACTTGGATGACTGACAGTGTAGTTGATATTGTCCCTCACATGATATAATCAGATAAAGGCATAATTTATCCTGGAATTGACAAGAAAAAATTCTTTGCTTTCTAATTTAATATGATGCTTCATATTTTTTCATGTGGGAAGGATAAAATATACATCCATCACAGATCATTTTCGTAATCTGAAAAAAGCGGGAAATACTCGTGTGCTTCAACAACTCTTTCGAAAGCGAACAAACGTAGTGAGCGACAAAGAAAATACTTTGATTATGAGATGGGACGTGCATTGCCGTGATAACTCTTAGAGTCTGAGGACAATAAGACATCGAGCTCCACCCGACTGAATAAAATTATATCGATGTCCACTTCCTGTACGAAACAAAAACTACTCCTAGACAGAGACACGTTTCCTTCCTATTCCACAATTAATCACCTTACATCCCCTTATACAGCTTTCAAATCCTAACCGAGTGGCGTATTGTGTTTCCATTTCTGGCGTGTTTTCCGTTAATACTATAACATTTTTCCTACTAGACTGAGCAACCAGCGACAAACTGACTGATCTTCTGGATTTCGTGTGTTATGTGCACTGATGTACCCACAGAAACGATCTTTGTATACAACAAAACTCTAAATCGTTATCTTTCCTTTGTCTTTTCTTCAACTTTCCGCAAATAAACCTTTTGTACTTTCCTTTCTACCACCCCTTCCTATCACCCCCTCTCTATCACCCTTTCCATTATAGCATATTTTCACCATTCACCTTCATTATGAGGCCAACTCATGAAAAGGAGCCATTCCTTTCCTACTCAGTACATAAAAACAAGGACTTATTACCGCCATAGAAGACGCACCTACTGCGTAAGTCGCCTTAGAATCAATATATAGCACAGTAGATTTATAATGTATTGAAGATGTTTTAAAGATGCAATGACGATAATACAGCAGAACATCCCATAAGTCACAAGGAAGCATACACACATAGGCTATTCAAGCTTTTCATATATATACAAGCTTCGGAAGGTTACTGTATATTACACACACACACACACACACACACACACACACACACACACACACACATTAGACTACCAGTGTACCTATATGAAAATATGTGATATATACACAAGCTGGTGTCTCCCTCGGTGAGCGTGTCAGAATGATTAACCTGACATGTCCTTCTCTCCCGGGACGAATGAAAGTGTAATTGGGTTCCACATTACTTTCCTCTCGGACTTATTCACTCTGTATTTTCCTTTAAATTTCTTTAATTAATTTAATGACAACTGAAATAATTATAAGAGTCCCTCCTGTAAAATCAATTTCTCTCTTTGAATTGTGTTATCTGGTTAAGGAGCACACTTTATATATATATATATATATATATATATATATATATATATATATATATATATATATATATATATATATATATATATATATATATATATATATATATATATATATATATATATATATTTTTTTTTTTTTTTTTTTTTTTTTTTTTTTTTTGTAGCCAGGCAGATGACCATTGCTGGGCCATAGTTAGATATTTATGTTATTTTTATTATAAAATAAAGTACACCATCTAGGAGCTATAAAAAATTATTATTTAATGCAAATATATCCTGTATGTTATCTGAGGTGAGACATATTATTCCAACTTAAAATGCGCTGCTCTGTATTATATTCTTAAAGGCTCGCTGTACTTTGACTAAAGGAAGAGATGTTTGGGTAATCAATTCGTGTGTCAGTTTGGAAAAGCTCCAGCGTTCCGTCTCCTAATAAAAGTCGTGTTTCCAGACAAAATACACGCCAGTTGAGGAGAGAGTTTGCAACTTTGGCCAAGAAAAAGGGAAATAAAAAATTTAAGTCGGGTCGTAAGACTGAGATCTTCGTAGAAAATAGCTTGTTTTGTTTTTCTTCATTGTAGTAGATATTGAGATAGATAATGAAGGCTAAAGGAGATACTAAAGTTGATAAAAATCTTTATTTTATTTTCACGTTCTTTCTCTCCCTCTTTCGTTAAATCAGTTTCCTGTTGAACACACCAAATACAGAATTCCATAACCGAAAGTTATGTAATTACCATTGGCCATTTTTAGACTCTATCCTAGTTCAGCCATTTAATTAATGAAGAAGAACACTGTCTGAAAAAATTAAATATAAATTTATATTAATTTCTCCTCAGCCAATTTCTGAATCAATGAAATTGACATTCAAAATCGGTGATACTTCAGTGTTCCTTTTACTTATAATTACAATGCGATTTTCAGATTTATGGACTCAGCAAGTAGACATAAGTAATTAGAATGTTCTTGAATGCCTTCCTACATGCATTCTTGTCAATACATCCAAATTTATCAGATAGGGACAAGATTGTTTTGTACTCAGTCACCAACCCCCTTCTACTGTGTCGGAGCGGGGCAGTGTATGCGGAACCTCCAAGTGAACTTTCAGCTGTTAAAGCCAGGCCGCCACTCCCTGAGGGTAATCTAAGATTTGTTTTATTAATATAATATAATATAATATAATATAATATAATATAATATGGTGTAATTATAGTCAGTACAATACAGTACAGTGAAGTACAGTACAATGTGACGTATCGTGACGTGATGTGACGTAACAGCACAACGCAACGCATCACAACGCAATAGAATATGATATAATGTAATAAAATAATGATAATTCTAGTAGGGTTACTAACAGGCTGCTTAATATCCAAATTAATATTGATAAAGATGAGGCATCAAATGTGGCGACAGACTTTCACACATAACCATCAGTTCTACCTGGGACTACGTCACCAAATTCAGTTAGTAAAATAAAGAACGAAAGTAAACTAATGCCAGCATACCTCAGAATGTCTGGTATTTTGTTAATTGACGAGCTATAGCCTGGTTATTTTAACTCAAACATTTACCAATAGACTAGACTCACCCCTGAAGATGTGAATTACACGAAAGCGCTTGGGAACTTCGTGTTTTCATTTTCCTTGTGGTTATCAGCATATACTGTACCTGGATCACGCGCACCTACAGTGATTTACATACATCTATATATATATATATATATATATATATATATATATATATATATATATATATATATATATATATATATATATATATAATTTTTTTTTTTTAATACTTAGGAAACGGTCCCACCTCCTTCCTTGGTGTTGACAAATATATCTGGCAATAACTGCACACGATGAGCACTAAAAGGGAAGGGATTGTCACAGAAGTGGTGCCGAAAGAGTTGAATATCTTCTCGATAAGAAGAATTAAGGAGTTACAAGATGTATCTTAATTGTTTCAGTCACTCAGGCAGGGTCTTCATTACAAACCTGATCACATAAAGTTAACGTAATTTAATATCAACGGTTTTTGAACACATACACGCCATTTGTCACGTGAAAATATTTAATCAATGGAGTTAATAAAATTTCTCAATGAAAAACAAACACACCTGACCTACACGCAACACGCTGAAAAATAGTGGCAATAAGCAACAAAGCCATAGAAGCTAATGTGAGTCCCAACTACAAACAAAATATCAGTAAGGACAATGACCATTATAAAGCTCTAATTACCAAAACAACATTATCACTCGGTGATGACACTAAAACTCTAAATTCTAAAGATAGAACACCGGTGTCCCATTGGCGATAATACTTTACAGCAGATTGGTTCAGACTTGCATAAACGTCCCATTACTAAAACGGGAGGAGACGAGATAATAACGAACCAAATGGCAAATTCCTGGCAGCGGAAACAAAACGTTTAAAGAATGGCTGTTTTGCTTCACATGTTTATCACAGTAAAGAAACGTTCATTTATCGGGTAGGATAGATGACGACAAGTCTCTCGAATCAATTGATTTTGACCAATAGAGGTAGTGTAGCATTATCAAGGAGAAATATTGATCACACACAAACGTAATTGATTCGTATTGTAGGTTTTATCCTCATCAATGAATTAACGACGTCCAATGCTGGCATTGGCGAGCCATGACAAAAAAAACAATTGTTGTGGTTGAATGTGGGTGCGCCAAGTCCGTAGACTTGCTAGTGCTTTCAATACTCGTGGCTGAGTAGGGTACAAAAAAATAATCGTGTGACACAGAAGTTTGCTTGGCTCGTAAATGAATGACGTCCATGGAGTAACGATTATCGTAGAATAGTTACTGATAAGTATCATGCCAGTTAATATATCACCCGACGTGGCTATCGGAGCTATAACTGACCAACAATACAGATGTTTGCGTGTGGGTAACTGAACATCACTCATCGTGGTAGTGAGTTTCCAGGCCGGGAAACGAAAGTGTAAAACATCTCGACTTCCCACCACAATAAACTCTAATAAAATTTTTTTTTTATTTGTCACAGTTTTTAAGTCATAATTGGAGACGATTTTACTGTACTTGAAAGATTCCTCGAGTGTGTATTTAATTAAATTGTAACCTGCATTCTTATTTCAGTGTTGAATCTTCTTTTAGTTATTAAAACCGTGTGTGTGTGTGTGTGTGTGTGTGTGTGTGTGTGTGTGTGTGTGTGTGCGTAATAATAATAATAATTAACGGTTCATTGAAAAAGTTCTGCTGCCCGAAGGCTGAAAATATACCGTACATTGGACATAAATGACTTATTACATACATTGACATTGGTGGTTTAACAAAAGCCTTCATTAGAGAAAGGTAAAGGAATATACAGTGAACATACAGATTAATGTTTAAAGTGGAGGTCACGTAGATCATATGTGCTGAGGTGTTGAACAGCAGACACGTGTATAGTAACTCCCTCACAGATGGTGTTATGAGGGGCATCACGTAGTGTAGTAGTTCCCTCACAGATGGTGTTATGAGGGGCTTCACGTGGTGTACTAATTCCCTCACAGGTGTTGTTATGAGGGACCTGACGTGGTTTAGTAATTCCCTCACAGATGGTGTTATGAGGGGCATCACGTAGTGTAGTAGTTCCCTCACAGATGGTGTTATGAGGGGCTTGACGTGGTGTAGTAATACCCTCACAGATGGTGTTATGAGGGACCTGACGTGGTTTAGTAATTCCCTCACAGATGGTGTTGTGAGGGACCTGACGTGGTGTACTAATTCCCTCACAGATGGTGTTATGAGGGGCTTCACGTGGTGTAGTAATACCCTCACAGGTGTTGTTATGAGGGACCTGATGTGGTTTAGTAATTCCCTCACAGATGGTGTTATGAGAGGCTTGACGTGGTCTAGCAATTCCCTCGCAGTTGGTGTTATGAAGGGCTTCACGTGGTGTAGTAATTCCCTCACAGCTGGTGGAATGAGGAACCTCACATGATGCTGTAGCAACTCTTTCATTTCGTGGTGTCGTAGCATTATGGGGACACCACGTGTGGTCCCAGGCCTCCCTATCGTGGACGGATTAACACATAGCTGGTGCTGTTCAGCCTCAAGGGCAGTTATCACTGTGTACCTGGGACCTCACTGTGTGAAGGTTTGCTTGGGTACGACTCGGCTGTTACTGTTGAGTGGTTTTTCACTGACTTAAGCACTGTTCACCACTATTAACACTGGTTCCATTCCTTACCTAAATGAAATAGTAGCTGCCGGCGACAACTTGTTGATATTCCAGTGGGGAGGATGGGTTCAGGGGAGGGAGTTGGTTTGGGCCAACTTAACAGTTGACCTGGCTGCTTCCAGAGGAGCGCCAGTTACGTCTTGACCCTTCGGTGTCAAGGATGAAGTGTGTGTGTGTGTGTGTGTGTGTGTGTGTGTGTGTGTGTGTGTGTGTGTATATGTTTGTGCGTCCCTGCGTGCGTGCTTGCGTACATGCTTGCTCATCATGATAAACTTGCAGCTTTAACTGACTGGCAGAACAATCCTCACACTCGGATCAAAACTGATACCTTCCACAAGAAGAGAGTTGCGGCCCAACGGGAACTTCGCAATCTAAAGAATGACTGGCTTAAAAATAAAACATGTGAAAAAAACAAAAACATGCAGATCAGCACAAGATGCGCCAATTTTTCAATTCCATTAAAACATTTTATGGGTCAACCACTCGTGGTGGAGCCCCCCTCCGCTCATCTGACGGTAACTTCATAATTAAAGACGATGAAGGCCTCCTTCAGAGCAGGAAAGAACACTAGCATCCATTGCTCAATCGAAACACCAATGCGGATATCCTGACTACCTAACAGGTCCCTCAGCATCCAGAGCTGACCCACCTCAGCTATCCTCCATCCCTGGATGAGGTAATTACTGCCATCAAACAGATGAAAAATAACAAAGTCTCAGGGCCTGATAGAATCCCAGCCGAGGTGTATAAAGCAGGAGGACCCCTGCTTACCAACCGTCTCCATTCTCTCCTGGAGAATATGTGGGAAAAGGAGGAAATCCCCGAAGCTTTTAAAGACGCTTCTATTGTCAATATTTATAAGAACAAGGGAGACCGGTCAGACTGTGGCAACTACCGTCAGATCTCGCTGCTCTCCGTATCTGGCAAGATTATCGCTCAAGTCCTGCTAAACAGCGGCCTTCCTGAAGCGAAAAACTTCCTCCCAGAATCTCAATGTGGTTTTAGACCATCACGTGGCACCACTGACATGATCTTTGCTGCCCGCCAGATACAGGAAAAGTGCAGAGAACAGCGTCGTTACATGTACATAGCTTTCATTGACCTTCGACTCGGTTAAGAGGGTAGCCCTCGGTGGACCCTCAGACGTTTTGGCTGCCCACCAAAATTCATCGCCATTGTGAGGCAAATCCACGATGGCATGGACGGCAGTGTCCTG
This sequence comes from Homarus gammarus, assembly GCA_958450375.1. NCBI lineage: Eukaryota > Metazoa > Arthropoda > Malacostraca > Decapoda > Nephropidae > Homarus > Homarus gammarus. The sequence goes on along the minus strand of CAUDMG010000664.1, from coordinate 251,207 downwards.
CACAACGGCATCCAGTCTGAGTTCCTCCCCATCTAAACGGGGGTTAAACAAGGGTGTGCACTGGGACCAACTTCCTTTTTCATTTTCTTGGCTACCTTCCTTACTCGTGCCAGTGCCAATTTAGCCGGTGGGGTGGACATCGAGTACCGGGTGAAGGGAGGTCTTTTCAACATAAGACGACTCCAGGCAAAAACAAAGGTGTCTGTAGCTTCCATTACTGAACTTCAGTATGCAGACGACCTAACCCTTGTTGCTCACACTGAACACGACCTACAGGAGGTCCTAAACACCTACGCAGATACGTATGGTCACTTCGGCCTTGAGGTGAATGTTCGTAAATCTCAGATTCTCTTTCAACATGCCCAAGTTCAGACAAACCTCCACCATCCATCCAGCTTAACGGTACTACCCTCTCTAATGTTACCCACTTTCGGCATCTCGGCTCGCATCTGTCCACCACCGCAGACATCGATGAAGAGATTCATCACCGGATCTGATGTGCATCTCAAACCTTTGGCGGACTCCGAAACCGTGTCTTCAGCTATAGGGATCTGAAATTATCTACAAAGCTGCATGTATTTCGAGCAGTGGTCCTCCCCACCCTGCCATATTGCAGTGAGACATAGGTCACATACAGGAAGCACCTCAATGCACTTGAAAACTTTCACCAACCTAGTTTACGTTCCATCCTCCGAGTTTGCTGGGAAGATAAGAGAACAAATGCCAGTATTCTTGCTGACACTAACTGTAGGAGCATCGAGGCTACCATTATCCATGAACAGCTACGCTGGAAATTTTATATTACCCGCATGGACGACAATAGACTGCCAAAGCAGCTACTTTACAGTCACCTAACGAGTAGTAAACGTAACTCCGGCGAGCAATTGAAAAGATATAAGGATAGTCTTAAGACAAAAATGAAAAAGTGCCAAATCGACCCCTTTGCCTGGGAGTCAATTACTTCAAATCGTAACGCTTGGAGGAGCACCACACGCGGTGTCAATATTTTCGAGTAAGTCCGACTGCAAACGAAGGCAGACAAGCGCCACCGCCGGAAAGACGCTGCCACCACCCCTCCCGCACTAGATGCAGCCCTCCACATGTGCAACGAATGTGGACGATACTGCGGGTCCTGTATCGGCCTCTTTAGTCACCTCAAAACTCACCAACCTAGGTTACATCCCTAATAACTCATATCATTGTATCATAGCTGGATGATCGTCATACTCGATTCCGAGTGACAGCAAAGTAGTAGTAGTAGTAGTAGTGGTGGTCGTGTGTGTGTGTGTGTGTGTGTGTGTGTGTGTGTGTGTGTGTGTGTGTGTGTGTAAAGACGTCATTACTAATAATTGAGGAATATTGAGCCAGCCATCGACTTCCAGCATGAAATAATTTACCGTGTGTGTGTTTGTGTAAGGAAGTAGGTTACGCACGCGTCGTCTATACGGTTAGTATAAAATATGAAGACCCACAGGAAAGTAGGATAAGAAAGTTCCGTTCAGATTCGGCTTCCTGATAAATAGACGAAAAGTAATATTTGGGTCAGGGATTTATTGGAAAATCTGGCGAAGGACTATTACGAGATTGAAATGTAGTGGATTATGACATTATTATTCTAAGAGGAGAAGTATTAAGCGTGTAAACAAGTGTAAATTTGATTTCTAAAATGATAATTCTGCTAAATTCTGGGCTGGGGGCTAGAAAAACAACATCGATATGCAGGACGGTGTGGAAGAGCCGGTGATTAATGATAATAGTCGAGCTTTTGTCCCGCAATACCACGCGAGAACCGAGGACCGCCTGTTTAATGATGGCGGCCATAAGTGTGTCACTGACCTGATCATGGATGACGTAACGCGGAGCCCCTAGTGCACAAGCTGATGACGAGGAGCCATATCATTAAGCAGTGGGAGACCCAATAAGACGTAAGCAAACGCTACTTAATGAGGAAATTTGTATGGTTAATATAAAACAAGATAAACAAAGTATTAGGGAGCCAGGAGTGTTATTAAACCAGTTGTCCTACAAATGACCATTGCGGCGACAACATCTGGAGAGATGTCGTTTGGATCAATACCTCAACACTGGGACGATATAATCACCGACACATACCACTAACTAACCACTAAGGATACTCTGTGTATCTGTACAGTATTTATTGGGTGCCTGAATGGAAGGCACTACGGTATTAGGCTTTACCCTCATTTCATTCTTTTTTTAAAAAAGTTTGTTTTAGGTACAAAAATAGCTTAATATTATTTTTTATAATAATAATAATAATAATAATAATAATAATAATAATAATAATAATAATAATAATAATAATAATAATATAGTTTTATTTCTGATAATCTATTGTATACCATCATTTGATCTCAGATTTCAATAAATACTTAGGTACTGAACAATACACAACAATTAAAATAACATTGCTCTTATCTAAAACTGTTTATAACGAAATATTAGGACTAGGTTACAACATAATATGCAGACAATGAACAAACGAACCAAATTATAATAGGAATATAAATAAATACAAATGAAATTAATGGTTTCTATGATAAAACATTCATCCAGAAAGTGTGAGAATTTTGGTGCACTGGAAAGAAAACAGTTAATTAGAATGGAACGTGATGTTTTGTTGTAGAAAGAGGACAAGCGCCTTACTGACTCTTGGCTGGATATAATCTAGGGAGTGTACGACATTTAATTCTCTATTCAGTTATGCGTGTAGTGAATTATGTAAATTAGTATGTATACGGCAAATTAATGAAGAAATTGCAGTAATAAAATTTGCTCGATGTTCACAACAATTTTGGAGGTATTCAAAGAGTAAAAGTGTGTGTGTATGTGTGTGTGTGTGTGTGTGTGTGTGTGTGTGTGTGTGTGCGTGCGTGCGTGCGTGCGTGTGTGCGTGCGTGCGTGCGTGTGTGTGTGTAATAATAATAATAATTTACGGTTTATTGAAAAAATTCTGCAGCCCGAAGGCTGAAAATATACATCGGACATACAGTAAATGACTTATTACATACATTGGTGGTTTAACAAAAGCCTTCATCGGAGGAAGGTAAAGGAACATACAGTGAACATACAGATTAATGTAGGTGTTGAACAGCAAACTCGTAGTGTAGTAACTCCCTCCCAGATGGTGTTAGGAGGAACTCACGTGGTGTAGTAGTTCCCTCAGATGGTGTTATGAGGGACCTGGCGTGGTGTAGTAATTCCCTCGCAGATGGTGTTATGAGGGGCCTCACGTGGTGTAGTAATTCCCTCACAGATGGTGTTATGAGGGACCTCACGTGGTGTAGTAATTACCTCACAGATGGTGTTATGAGGGACCTCACGTGGTGTAGTAATTACCTCACAGATGGTGTTATGAGGGGCCTCACGTGGTGTAGTAACTCCCTCACAGATGGTGTTATGAGGGGCATCACGTGGTGTAGTAATTCCCTCACAGATGGTGTTATGAAGGGCCTGACGTGGTGTAGTAATTCCCTCATAGATGGTGTTATGAGGGACCTCACGTGGTGTAGTAATCCCTCACAGATGGTGTGATAAGGGATTTGACGTGGTGTAGTAATTCCCTCACATATGGTGTTATGAGGGACATGTGGTGTAGTAATTCCCTCACAGATGGTGTTATATGAGTGAGGTTTGGTCTTAGGCCTTCCTATCGTAGACGGATTAACACATCGCTGGTTGTTGTTGGGTCTCACGGGCCGTTATCACTGGGTACCTGGGACCTCACTGTGTGAAGGTTAACTTGGGTACGACTGTTACTGTTGAGTTGTTCTCACTGACTTAAGCACTGTTCACCACTGTTCACCTCTGTTTAACACTGGTTCCGTTCCTTTTCTAAATGAAATTGTAACTTCTGGCGAGAACTTGTTGATATTCCTGTGGGGAGGAGGGTTCAGGGGAGGGGGTTGGTATGGACCAACTTAACAGTTGACCTGGCTACTCCGAGAGGAGCGCCAGGTACGTCTTGACCCTTCTGTAGTCAAGGATGTGTGCGTGCGTGCGTGCGTGCGTGCGTGCGTGCGTGTGTGTAATAATAATAATAATTAACGGTTTATTGAAAAAATTCTGCAGCCCGAAGGCTGAAAATATACATTGGACATAAATGACTTATTACTTACATTGGTGGTTTAACAAAAGCCTTCATTGGAGAAAGGCAAAGGAACATACAGTGAACATACAGATTAATGTAGGTGTTGAACAGTAAACTCGTAGTGTAGTAACTCCCTCCCAGATGGTGTTAGGAGGAACTCACGTGGTGTAGTAGTTCCCTCAGATGGTGTTATGAGGGACCTGGCGTGGTGTAGTAATTCCCTCGCAGATGGTGTTATGAGGGGCCTCACGTGGTGTAGTAATTCCCTCACAGATGGTGTTATGAGGGACCTCACGATGTGTAGTAATTACCTCACAGATGGTGTTATGAGGGGCATCACGTGGTGTAGTAATTCCCTCACAGATGGTGTTATGAAGGGCCTGACGTGGTGTAGTAATTCCCTCATAGATGGTGTTATGAGGGACCTCACGTGGTGTAGTAATCCCTCACAGATGGTGTGATAAGGGATTTGACGTGGTATAGTAATTCCCTCACATATGGTGTTATGAGGGACATGTGGTGTAATAATTCCCTCACAGGTGGTGTTATATGAGTGAGGTGTGGTCCCAGGCCTTCCTATCGTAGACCGATTAACATATCGCTGGTTGTTGTTGGGTCTCACGGGCCGTTATCAGTGGATACCTGGGACCTCACTGTGTGAAGGTTAACTTGGGTACGACTGTTACTGTTGAGTTGTTCTCACTGACTTAAGCACTGTTCACCTCTGTTCACCTCTGTTTAACACTGGTTCCATTCCTTTCCTAAATGAAATTGTAACTTCTGGCGAGAACTTGTTGATATTCCGGTTGGGAGGAAGGGTTCAGGGGAGGGAGTTGGTATGGGCCAACATAACAGTTGACCTGGCTGCTCCGAGAGGAGCGCCAGGCAAGTCTTGACCCTTCGGTGGTTAAGGATGTGTGTGAGTGTGTGTGTGTGTGTGTTTGTGTGTGTGTGTGTGTGTTTGTGTGTGTGTGTGTGTGTGTTAGGGAGGTCGTATTTCTTTATCATTGATAGTTTTTTTATATACAAAACAGTTAGCACCAAACTGATGAACCTCATTAACAGTACTGAAGAGAAATCCTCTCATCCATGTAAAATTAAGTGACCCAATACATTACTAACTGTTCAGAACGTATTATTGAACGTTGTTCTTTCCTGACGCCTCCTCCTCTTTTCCTCTTTGTTGACCATGCGAGTACACAACTTAACAAGTAAACTGTAGCTGAATATATTGAAAGCTATCATTCGGTCAGTTAAATCATACGGATGATGCTGTCGATATTTTTCAAAATTAAACATCAACATAGTGTGTTTGTGATAATAGGCGTGAAACAAAAAATATCCACTAATTAATTTCATCTATGATAATGACCGCAGGATATATATTCACCATTGGTTAATTAAGTCTGTAACATTGGTACTGAGGACACGTTAATCCGGACATAAAACTGTAATTCAATGAGTCCTAATTATCACATGCTGTCAGATATCAGGTATACCTGGATATTACTCGAACTTCGCTTTTACCTGACCTCATTCATCTGGCATTTCAGTAAGTAGTTGCTTATTTTTCATTCTCTCCCTTGGATGTTGCTAGTCACGCTACGCCTCGTTGGCACTCTTAGAATTTTCAAACTTGTGTGGACTGATTACTTTCTTCACATACACAGTAGTTATATGTTTCCTACTCATACGTGCACTGTAACACATTTATCCCTGCCTACTTAAAAGATCTCTATCTCCCTCTGTTTTCCCCCTCAAGGTGAGTGCACTTACTCCCCCTTACGGAACGTTCGATGGTTCGTCCCGTAATGCAATAGTCTGGGGCTTGCCGTACCACAAACCCAATGACCTGTTTTAGAATAATCCTCAGTGCAACAGCCTCCCCTCAACCCCCTGCAGCCATGTTGGAGGAACAGATAATACAACATGAAGAAGGATTTTACCGTTACGTTTAAATTTTCTGCCGTACAGCTGCAGGTTCGTCTCCTTCACGTTCATGGAAAATTGTGAGATGTTCAGTCGCTTACAATGATAAAATTCTCGCTGTAAGAGTTATTCAATTTTTATTTGTGGTAATTCACCGTGCACAAACACAACTATCTACGCATTCTCGCGTCCACCCCCCCACACACTCACCATGTGTATTTATCCAAGACGATACACAGGACAAGGTCCTGGGCAACAGTACGCTGCCTTCTTAACTTTAGCACAGTCAATAAACTCACAACTTTGTTAACTATTGCATTTTCCCTCGTACTAGCTGCCGTGTAATTACAATGTCTGCTCCCTACCAGGTTGTTTTCATGATTCCATTTTATAGAATAAATTTAGAGCAAAATCAGTTGATCTTTGTGCTGGAGGTGATGGATGTCCTTTTCAATATAAATGATGTATATCCAAGCTGAAAGCGGCCATTTTTAACCTTTATAATAGACTAAATTATACCTTTGTAACACTCCAAATGCTCATATTTACGCAACCTTTGACTGGAAATTACCGAATAAATAAACTCTTTAGGTATATATATATATATATATATATATATACTATATATATATATATATATACATAATGTACGATGCTTCATTCTCCAGGGAGCTCCATTTTGAGGGGGTGGCAGTGACAGAAGAGCCTTCAGGTCACCCTAAATTGCATACCTCCCCTTATACCCTCCCAGGTTCTCTTCTTAATCAACAGTACTGTTCTATCTTTCCCTCTCACGGTGTGGCCGGTGTCCCTCTGCTAATTGCCTCTGTACTCCCTCTTCACTGTCCTCTCTTCCTGCATCTTTCTCACATGACCTTACCATCTCAACACGCCTCTCTTCACCCATTACACTACTACACAATTTCCCTAATATAAAAACTAAACTACCCGAGTTTTTGTAGGTGGGTGGAACTCCCCCTGTTCAGTCCTGCCTTTTTCTTACACACGTTTAAATGTATACTGTTACTAGATGATGTTTTTATAGAGCTATTATTGTTTTTCTTCCCACGGTGGTCCATAAGCAGGACAGGGTGGGGGGGGGGGGACCTTGATCTGGCTCGGCAACAATATTCTAATTATACAGTCACATAGTAACGGAGTTACTTAGAATGAAATTAATACTATAGTATTCACCAGTAATATAATTGGTTAATGAATAAACTACATGTAATTATTGATAAACATTACAGTTTTATGCGGCTAAACAGACAAAGAAGTAATTGAAAGTGTGGTATTTACGTCTGACTTCTGAAGGTATAAGTTACACAACAGGAGATGATGTTTATTCTGTGATATTTTTATATATCACTGATCCCGTTACTATAAAGCATGTACTGTACTGTATATTTAACTTTGGTGCTACTCTTCACTAAATACACGTGTGGGCGATTTACATCCCACAATATAACTAGCATCATGTTTAACTTAATAACCCACGTAAAAGTCACCTTATGTGTTCAATAATTAATATATGGACATGATTTTTTATCTATATCATTAAAAAGAAATATAGAGTATATCAAAGAAGAAGAAAATATAGTCTGTCAAAAAGGCGAAGAAATTTGTCGTTCGTCGGTAAGCGTCAATAGCTGGGTCATCAAAACTCCTACAAGGCTGAGGCCAACCCTTTGACAAGTTTGTGAGGTGCAGCCCCGCCAATATTCCTTGTTTACTTTGTATCACCCTACTGAATAGCCGGTTCCCGGGGTCTCAGCAAGGACACTTATTTTTACTCTCTCTCTCTCTCTCTCTCTCTCTCTCTCTCTCTCTCTCTCTCTCTCTCTCTCTCTCTCTCTCGCTGGAGCTCCGTACCTTTGAAAGGAGTGTGTTTATTTCTTTCATTCTTTTGATACCCTGGTTCATGGAGATCAGAAGTCTTTATAAAAATAATAATAATAATAATAACTATTATTAGGACAAGCGAGGGAGTGGCATCTCCTTCAGCGATAAATATGACATTTCCAACGAATTCTGTAGGTTCTATCAGTGAGTCATTCAGTAAGTCATGCAGTCAATGACAGTCAAGTAAACAGTTTTCCTTTCCCCGTGTTATTTGATCAAGATTTATCTTATCCACGTTTTCATTGGGGATCTACATGATATATATATATATATATATATATATATATATATATATATATATATATATATATATATATATATATATATATATATATATATATATGTGCAAGTAAATCACTGTAGGTGCGCGTGATCTAGGTACATGCTGATAACCACAAGGAAAGAAGAAAACACGAAGTTCCCAAGCGCTTTCGTGTAATTCACATCTTCAGGGGTGAGTACTCACCCTTGAAGTTGTGTATTACACGAAAGCGCTTGGGAACTTCGTGTTTTTTCCTTCTGGTTATCAGCATATACCTGGATCACGCGCACCTACAGTGATTTATTTGCATATATATATATATATATATATATATATATATATATAATCAACACCTCAACCCGCCAGGATTCGAACCCACGGCCCACAAGCCTATGACTGTGACCGGGGAACGCTAACCGCTGGTGGTCCAGCGGTTAGCGTTCCCCGGTCACAGTCATAGGCTTGTGGGCCGTGGGTTCGAATCCTGGCGGGTTGAGGTGTTGATTGTATGTAGAAGTCCGCGTGCTTTATTGGGCTAATGAAATATATATATATATATATAATCAACGACCTCACCAGCAAGGAATCGAACCCTCGACCTACTGGGTGTGACTAGGGAACGCTTACCGGCTAGGCCACAAGGACACTAAAAGCAGTTCTAGACTCTGTTATATTTCACACAAAGCCTGTTCATCGAGCTGATGGCGCCGTGAACCTCAATGGGAAACTGCCCGTGCCACTTATGTGGTGTCAGTAGCATTTTACCGAATCCAGCTGGTATGAAACGCGAGGTACATATATATACTTCATTTTTAGTCCATTTAACACGCGGACTTTGAACATATAATCAACGACCTCACCAGCAAGGAATCGAACCCTCGACCTACTGGGTGTGACTAGGGAACGCTTACCGGCTAGGCCACAAGGACACTAAAAGCAGTTCTAGACTCTGTTATATTTCACACAAAGCCTGTTCATCGAGCTGATGGCGCCGTGAACCTCAATGGGAAACTGCCCGTGCCACTTATGTGGTGTCAGTAGCATTTTACCGAATCCAGCTGGTATGAAACGCGAGGTACATATATATACTTCATTTTTAGTCCATTTAACACGCGGACTTTGAACATATAATCAACGACCTCACCAGCAAGGAATCGAACCCTCGACCTACTGGGTGTGACTAGGGAACGCTTACCGGCTAGGCCACAAGGACACTAAAAGCAGTTCTAGACTCTGTTATATTTCACACAAAGCCTGTTCATCGAGCTGATGGCGCCGTGAACCTCAATGGGAAACTGCCCGTGCCACTTATGTGGTGTCAGTAGCATTTTACCGAATCCAGCTGGTATGAAACGCGAGGTACATATATATACTTCATTTTTAGTCCATTTAACACGCGGACTTTGAACATATAATCAACGACCTCACCAGCAAGGAATCGAACCCTCGACCTACTGGGTGTGACTAGGGAACGCTTACCGGCTAGGCCACAAGGACACTAAAAGCAGTTCTAGACTCTGTTATATTTCACACAAAGCCTGTTCATCGAGCTGATGGCGCCGTGAACCTCAATGGGAAACTGCCCGTGCCACTTATGTGGTGTCAGTAGCATTTTACCGAATCCAGCTGGTATGAAACGCGAGGTACATATATATATACTTCATTTTTAGTCCAGTAGGTCGAGGGTTCGATTCCTTGCTGGTGAGGTCGTTGATTATATGTTCAAAGTCCGCGTGTTAAATGGACTAAAAATGAAGTATATATATATATATATATATATATATATTTCATTAGCCCAATAAAACACGCGGACTTCTACATACAATCAACGCCTCAACCCGCCAGGATTCGAACCCACGGACCACGAGCCCATGACTGTGACCCTGGAACGCTAACCGCTGGACCACCAGGATACAAAAGCAATCCTAGACTTTGTTATATTTCACACGAAGCCTGTTCAACGAGCTTATGGCACCGTGAACCTCTAATGGGGACTACCCGTATCACGTAGGTGGTCAGAGGTTCACGGCGCATTAAGCTCGTTGAACAGGCTTTGTGTGAAATATAACAAAGTCTAGGATTGCTTTTGTATCCTGGTGGTTCAGGGGTTAGCGTTCCCCGGTCACAGTCATGGGCTCGTGGACCGTGGGTTCGAATCCTGGCGGGTTAAGGTGTTGATTTTATATATATATATTACGGTCATAAGCCCACCCGGGCACAGGTCATTTTATAATGACCCACATCATAGCATGGGGAGGAGGGGGAATATAATAAAATAATAATAATGATAATAATATAAATAAATTAATAAAAGTAAATAACACTTATAATGAAAGAAAATAATAGTACTCATAAAAATAAGATACAAATAATAATAATAAAGAATCACAAATAAATAGAAAAAATATATAAATAAAAATTGAAAAATAATATGTATGTTATGTTGTCAAAGTAGGAGAAACAATTGAAACCCTGCATTGTGTGTAAATGAGGCAGAAAGTCAGATCAGCAGCCGGGGACTTGGTCACAATTTTTGTGATGCCATATGGCAGCAGGATCCACCATTAGACAACACATTATGCTTCCAATATCTTCCAAGGCGGTAGTACCTCCCTGTTTGATAACTGCCTACTGCCTACTACCTATCAAATTTTTGTCATGAATAAAAATTAATATTTGTCATTGAAAAATAAGAAATTTATCTTTTTAAATGTTTTACAAATGGTACACTTTTATTTGATGCTCTGCTGAGAATTTTTTTTGCTTTATGTTAGCGCCTCACGAGGCATTACTCTTTTTTGCGAAATCACGAAAAAAAAGTTGAATCACGCCCTCTCTCTTTTCTGTCGAATTCCCGGATTTACTACATATATATATATTTTAGAGCCCTAAACTCAAAGGCTTTTATACATGCCGTCCATAACAGTGTCATCCTGCGATCCAATCTTCTCACCTCTGCCACCATGTATCTTCATCTGTGTTGCCTCGTATGTGTAATTTCAGAGGCAGTATTTGCAGCCAACGAGGGTAATCCATGGATACGATACGATACGCAGTCCAGTAGTGGAGGGCGTAACTATGGCAGTAACTTATCTGTAACGTGGTTGTTGTCCCTCCTGTTCTTAGTTGTTTCGCTGAAGACTGTGAATGGCGTAGCACTTGATCGCCGGCGGATGGTGGCGCTGTAACACATAACGACCATTTGAATGACACGGGAGAAGGACGACTACTAGTTGATAAAAATTAGTGAACTTGATTTTCGGCCTGGAGAACAATGGCTTATTATTACCAGTACACCTCTCTGTCTCCAGCCCAAGGAAAAGTTTCACCTGATGTATTCATTCGGGGTTTCCCCACTTTCCTTTCTTGATTCACCTGGTCATGAGCAGACAGATATGGTTTAAGTTGTCTGTATAGGTATCTGGTAATGTTACACGGTCTTTATTTTAATCTTTGATAAAATTTAAAACAGTTTGTCCACAACTCTGCTTAAATTGTAAATATCTAAAGAGAAAAGAAAATACACACTATCGATTGACTCACTTCCTCTTCACATAATGAAGATAAAGAAAAGAAAATATTCTCAGCCCTCACTATGCGGGGACACAAACTTCAAAAGCCTTAGCACCAAGACTGTCTCTTAGCCATCTGGATCTCCTTTACTGTTTTGGTCCTACAACTTGCTCTGTTCTACCGTGTGTCATAAAACACTCCTCAATCAAATACTACAACATTAAGCACTGTTGTAAAGCTGAATGGGATGAAGTACCCGAGTTCTAGTTAACAATTCACTGTAGCCTCACAAGCGAAGCTTTTAGTAATGACAAAACGTTACCAAAACTATTGTTCTTGCCATGTAAGAGTTCATCCCTAACTCTGTTCATCCCCATTGTTCAACATTTCTGTCAGAGGCACACAACATATACCAAATACATCAAATAATAGAAAATCAACCAATATATAGCCACTGTTAAGTCACATATCACGGCACAAAATCAATACACACTAACCGTTAACGCGAGCAAAGGTCAAGTTTAACGCTTCATACTAGTTTCTTTACGGACTTTTTTTATAGTTTTAATTAAAAATTATATATATATATATATATATATATATATATATATATATATATATATATATATATATATATATATATTAATTTTTTTTTTACGGGGATTAGCCCACCCGGGCACAGGTCATTGACCCACATCAGGGCCTGGGGGGGGGAGGGGGGGGGGCGAAAATTGATTTACATTAGCAAAATTTTCTTGTTTTTTTCAATAGATCAGTTCACCCTGATTTCCTTACATTACCCTCTCACCTTTTATTCATCTTCAGCTCCCTTTCATAGCAAGTACTCCCCCCCCCCACCCCCCAAAAAAATATCTCTTTGGCATCACATCTGGCAGATCTTTCAGACATTGATCCACGTAATCACACTCCAGAGGATCCTTGTCTCGACCTCTCCAACCCCTTCTGAGTATTCTCAATAATTTGTTTGTCTTCAGACACTTAAATGCTAAAATAACTCTTTTTCTATAACTGTCTTTTATTTCACTAAATATGAGTAAATTATTTTCTTGTACATGCTTTTTAGACTTCTGATCTCCACTGCTAATTTTAGTAACTCACGGATACTTATCTGTACAACTAACCCAAAAAGGAAAACTTATACTCCCCATATTATGAAACCAAAGCCTTGAGCACTGACCACAAATGTGTCATTATCACTGTATTTAATCATCATCTTACCTTCCAACAGACTAATGGATATTCACTATACCTGTAACACTAAGACAGTCTATGCTCATAAATTTGTATAAATGTTTATATCAATCGGTAGTTCGGTTACGTAACAAATCATCATATTAAAGTGTGAAAGAAGTAAAGTCGGAAAATAACGTCTGTTGTACAGCGCCGTCATTATTATTCTTAACAGATAAATTTGGTCAAACGAAGATCTTTTACTAAAGCAATAAGTATCTTGTCCGCCGCCCTCGTCACCACTAATTTTCTTGGCTAAATGATTCACAGCTGCCGCTCTCTATTTTACCCAGGCGCGCCTCACTAACTATGGCTGCGTTAGCCACAAGCACCACCACACACCACACACTGCCTGCAATATATTCACGTGAGTCTCTATATATCACCAATACTACACACAACAGGGAGAAATAAACGCAAAATTGCTCTCGAGTGAATGCTAAAATACAACCGCGCTGTATTTCAATGTTGTGACTGTTGTCGTATATTTCCAGAATTAATTTCTACATACCCGGATAACTATTGAGCTTGTATGCATGGAAATATACAGACTTAAATACGATATGTCGTGCTTAATTACAAAGGGTTATGTAAGTGACTTTGAGGATTAATGGTGCTTAGATTTTCGCGACTAATCCGGGTGGTGAAGGCTCGGCCGCCACATAATACAAGGGAGAGGTCCCTTATGTGTGGTGAATAAACACAGGCAGGTGACATACAGCCACACTGGCGCACCTGTGCATGATGCACGGTGTGTTCTACATTTGGAAGAAGAGAGGGGGGAGGTGATGCTGTACACAGGTGAAGATATTGCTTTTAATTGTCTGTCTGTTTGTTTCTCACTCCCATGTGTCTGCCTTTGAATTTATTTATATTTATGCTTTTCGATCTAAGTCTGTTTTTCGCTCTTCAGAATTTGAATATGTAGACTGCCTGGCTATTCTAAACGATGTTGTTGCTTTTTACACACACGAGCGACAACACCGCTGAGGACCCTCGACATCACCCCGATGTCATGCTATCAGTAACTAATGGCACACATCATCATTACCTTCTCCATGGTCAATAAAATAGAGAACATTTAAACAAAGGGAAAGTCAGATCAGAAAGGGATTACATAATATTCCTCTTTTTTTATTAATCAGTTTTTAATCATAATATTTGTTTCTCCTTTTATTGTCATTTACACATTTATTTGTATTTTAACACAGCCACATATGATATAGTTGTTTGTTATCAGTTATGATAATATTGATGAGTATATCATTCTCGCTAAACTAACACAAATCCCGTCATGATAAAATACACATGAACAAGTCAGGAAGGGTAGTGATACATTGTCCTGTATTTACGATAACTTTGAATTGTAATATTAAAAATTTATATGAATCTGGGATAAACTGAAAAGGCAAAATACGACCCTTTTGAATAGATAATTGGTCGAGCACACTATCTGCATCAGGTATAGTTGTGAAACCCGCATATAGAATCTGTGTCCAGAATAGAAACCTGAAATACCGTATTGTTCTCAACACAAACAAATTGTTATCGCTTTTCGTGTCCGAGTTTACTGTGCCATTGATATCACAGCAATTCGTGAACATATATACTATACTGAAATCCACACTCTTTAGATCTCTAGGAGCCTATATGAAAAAAAATCGAGTAACGTCATTTTTGCCAGTGCAGAGATTATTGATAATCATTATCCATGCCTTCGAGGTGGTCTAGGTAACGCAGCCAATTTTTTGTAATCTTTCTATTAGAATATGAAAGACTGCCTGTAGCCTTATACGGAACGATATAAGAAAGAATACAACGTTCATACTCGACACACACATATCTTGATAAAGTCACACAGGAAAAGGGAGATACTGGAGCACCTTAGCATTCGTCTTTATTCAAAACATCTTCAGAGGCAACTGAATTTACAAGGACTGGGAGAGGCTTATATACAATGGGTCCATCATCTCTCCATCTGTTATGTTTGGTACTTATTTACAGGTGGGTGGACTAAGGGTGTCTCGGGAGCGAACCAGCCACTCTTAGAATTAAATTCGAGTGGTGTATACACTTGCCTACTCACCCCGTATAACATCTCGTTTCCTTTTCTTTAAAAAAAAACATTACATATTTTTTTCTTAAGATTTTAACGACCCAAGAACAACTTAAGTTGCTGCTATCATCATCATCATCATCATCATCATCATCATTATAACAAGACGGATCTTGCATGAAGAATATTTATATATATAGGAAGAATATTTAGTAAGAGAGTAATAAGAGAGAGGAAGATTTTGGTAGCGTGGCCGTGATAGTTATTTGATGATGGATTTACACTTATCGTATCTTATACGTCAATACACATCTATTACGTCTTAAGGGCGACTTCTCAAACACCGCTTCGTTACAACTCTTTAGTAATTACGAACATGACATGGACACATTAATAACACCTTCTATTGAAGTTACAAGGACATTATATTTACGTTACTAGGACATCATATTACGTTACTAGACACTGATTCTCGGACACGAACATGAAATGAATACACTTCCCACGTAAGTAACTCATCCCATGGAAAGCTCTGACAAAAACTCACGTGACCTAGGGGAGGCCTAGCAGGTGGTCCTAGGTTGTCTCTATGGGCGACTGCTTAGCTGGGCGCCGGAGGGAAGTCTCGGTCCTGACCGGAGGCGACTGCCTCCGGTCCTCTCTGACTCCTCTCGAGAGGGCCTGGTGGTGTAGTAGCTGGCCCTTCCTCCTTACAAGACACACTCTCTCTCTCTCTCTCTCTCTCTCTCTCTCTCTCTCTCTCTCTCTCTCTTTCTCTGGGGGCAGAGGGAGGACTAGGACGTCCTATATATTGGGAGGCGAGCCGTCAGGTTGAGCTGATCAGGGGGGGCGGCGAAGGGTCTCCTTATATTTGCCCTCGCTAATGTAGGGTCAGGTCTGGACTTTTTCAGAGACTATAAGTTGTATATTCTGGAGAAATCTTCAGATGGGGCCGTGTGACATGAGAGGCCCTGGTTGATTTGTGGCCCCTTGACTTGGGCTCGAGGGTTACATTTGACCTGGCTAATGTGAGGTCAGGTCTGGACTTCTTCTGCGGTGTAGGTTATTGTGTATATTGGAAGAGAGTCGGCAGGTGCCTTCTTACATGTTTGTTGG
The DNA here is from genome assembly GCA_958450375.1 of Homarus gammarus. Lineage (NCBI taxonomy): Eukaryota > Metazoa > Arthropoda > Malacostraca > Decapoda > Nephropidae > Homarus > Homarus gammarus. Next base: position 235,067 of record CAUDMG010000664.1, on the reverse strand, counting down.
GGCCGTGTGACATGGGAGGGGAGCTAATTGATTTGTAACACCCCTGAGCAGCCGCGAGGGATACCCTTACACTTGACCCCCCTAATGTCGGGTCAAGTCTGGACTGTTTCTGAGATGTAAGCTGTGGTCTGACAACCCATCACTACATCATCATCATCATCATCATCATCATTATTATTTTTTTATTATTATTATTATTTTTTTTTTATTATTATTATTATATTACCGTTCATTGTATGCATGTGCTAGTAACAGCAATAGCTCTGCTAGCAGTATTGTGCATATTTTAGTACGCCTCGACCACTGTTTGTTTTATAGGTGTTTACTATTTCTCGCAAACTTCAAAAGTGAAACGCCTTTAATTCACCTGACACACGCAGTCACAGATCAGGACCCGCGGCACACACACAAGCACCAACAATAAAAATAAATTCCGAACACTTTTTGTATTCACTCGGTCAAGTTGTGGTGATGGATGAACCTAACGCCACAATATGCCACTGAACCCTCCAACACTGCCCCAGAATATACAGTATACTCGTATGTCAAAACACTTTGTAACTTTGCTTGATAAGGTGAGACACAAACCAGAGTAAATTTTTAAAAGGCTATTATTCTTCGTTTTAAAGGTTCAGAATACGTAAAACATAGTTCTTCATTTTATAGGATACGAATAATGTAAATCTAAATTAAGATTAATATGAATTTTGGACATATTTTTCTAAATCAGGATATTTATATGGTTTAGCAGGAGTGCCCAGTGAATAATTAAAGTCTCGTGGTTCTGGAAATATTCTAGACCTGCTTCATATTATATTCTGGAAACTTAAAATATAACCTCGTTCTGAGAAACAAGCAGATCGATGAAGCTTATACTCTTTACTTTCAAGGTTATAATATCTGCCATGCACGTTCTCTGCTGACCGTAGCAGCCCTGCGACCATTATTAGGTTGATAGAGGTGTCAAGTATTGTACAGAAGCACACTGGCCCAACATGGTGGAAAATTTATAAGCAAGTGATTATCAACAGGGTTTGATATTTTAAGGTCAAGGTTAAGGTCAGAGAGGAAAGACTGGAAGTGGTAAATTTTAAGAGAAAACTTTTTATCAGTGTTGATGTATTAGAGCGCTTAAAGAGCTTAGGTTTTAAGCGTTTATTACAGGTTAGCAAATACACTTTTCATTAACCATTAGAAAAGTAATGGATAACTGGCTCTGTAATTTCATATACAACTTACCAATGAAAATATTGATAGCATTAATGACGTGAAGAACAACCTGTTAATATGTTGTTGTCAATGTTCTGTTCATTTTTTTTATTTTTACGGTAATTTTTTGCCGTCTTTATTATTATCTTATGATATATCTCGTTGAAGGACACTTATTTCAGTAAAACATAATTTTAAACAAATTTGTTAAATCCTAACACGTATTGTTGTATAAAATTTTCTAACCATGACTGCAGGATACAAATTTCAGGTATAATAGACTGTTATTAAACGCTAAACAAGCTTACTCATGTGTCCTTTTTGAAGATCACCGACTTAGAACTCATCATAATCAGCTGTTGCATGTGAAGTTGGCAGACTGTTAGCTATTCTACACTGTCGTCTTCGGAAGCATAAATATCATATTTTAATAGGGAACATCTAATATAGAAAAGTATACGTGTACTGTATATGAATAGGCCATATATATATATATATATATATATATATATATATATATATATATATATATATATATATATATATATATATATATATATATATATATATATAAAGTCACACACAAAATGAAACATACTAAAACTCCTGCTATTTCGGTGTGGTGTACGATATCGAAACTCTCCCTGTAAGTTGTCATGAATACCGTCTCCCCACCAGAGGTAAATTTTAAGAGTAACTTTGGTATATCCTCCCCTGAGAGGTAGGTGTCAGGCAGGACCATTGTGAACATCAAATGGGGGTCCAAACTTTGACAGAGGGCCAAAGAAACAACCCAAAAGTTGAAATAAGCTTTGGGTTACATCGCAGCATTACCTTCTGAAATGTCTCCGTAGTTTGGAGGTGGGTGTCATGATGCGAAAAGTTCTGTTTAAAATTACTTCCACGTTGGCTGTCCATCGACCTCCTACAGCGTCGAGTTTTGTCGCACGCATTGTGTTATTTCGGTAGCTAACATAAGAGAGGTATTTGCTGACAAACCGCAGATGAGATTACTCTGACATAACTTTTATCACAAAGTCTCATTGGGAGAATAAATTGTTCGCTGTCCTCGACGCCTTCACACACACTCAATTCCAGAACTTGACACAGGCGTTAAAACATTACCCTTAAAATGATTATGCTGAATATTTCATAAACTTGCTCTTGGCCGTGATGACTGATGGTGGTAGTGGCAGGGACAACAGCACACTAAGGTATAATCTTAAGCTTTACCCACAACTCAGAGAAAATTTACCATCAGTTTCACAATTTTTCAGCTGCGTAAGGAGTCAAGCGGAAATCACGGTAAAATATTACTCATGAGTTATATAAAACATATCTTTGTTCTTTGTTTTGTTCTAAGGCAAAATATTTCTAAGATGTGTAAGTCATTGTGTACTGTGTTGGGACGACTTACTGTGTCTGGGGGTTTAGTACGTCTCATACCACAAATATCTTACTTTTGTTATTTGTGGAGGTCAAAATTAATTATTTATCACTGAAATTCTCTCATGAACTGGACTGACGGCGGCATCAACCAGACAATCATTTATATAATCAGTCAATTTATTCAACTAATTAAATAAAAATGTAATTAACTATTCAAATAACCCACTATACTAACCACATCAATAATAAACAAATCACTAATTAACAAATCACTAATTATCATATCAAACATCAACCATTGAATCATTATAATTATTAAATATATAAACAATTAATCACTCAGCCTTATAATGAATCTCGCAGGTGTTGATCACAAGTAAGACAATTCTGTAACTGAAACCTCGAATAGTTAATGATTTTTTCATAATTTGATCACCCTATGAAGCTCGTAGTATTGTTTTCTCAGAGTGTCTGTTAAAGGGGAACAACGGAGATGTGGTGATGCGCGTGATAATTGCAATGACAAAAATTTGCGTCGAATAAAGAAGATATTGTGTTGGAAGAATGAGAAAATTAATGATATCCTTAATGAGAAGTTTCTTTAGTTTAATTGGATAACTTTTCTACTTTAATTACAACTCATGAATAAGAAGTGGAAAACTCTACTTGATATTCATACTAATTATCATTCAGGGAAAAATGTTTTATATGTCTTCTCATGGTTCGTCGCACAGTATTAAATATTAGACATTTGGGATATTACACTAAAATTTAAGCTTTAAACCAGTATGCATCAGGACAATGAAACAACGAAACAATGTGTTGACAATAAGTTATAAACTAAGCTTGATGTTATGTTATTCTGTTAAAACTGTTAATAATGAATGTGAAACAGGGCACCTCCTCCTAAATTTGATTTTATATCTCAGTTTAAAACCGGACATGAAATGTGGAGTTAAAAGGTGACCATTAATAAGTCTTGCTAATATTGTTTAATTTCTGGGTTTTTTTTTCAAACTATATCATGCTTGGGAGGCAAATGCAGAGCAAGATCAGTGAAGTCTGATTCAACATTGCCACGAGAAAGAGATAACTTCAAACTCAATAGTTATGTTATATTTTGATATATGATCTATTTTTTCCAGCAACTCCCATTGTGCTCCCGAGACCCACTTACCCAAAGACCTTGTTAAAGAAAGGAACATTCTCAAATGGTGAAAACGTGGTCCGTAAGAGAAGATGTCTTGTTCAATATGAGGGGCTTGTACTTACACTGTACTCTATAGTAGTCCTTCTCGATATAACTTGGGCAATTAATGTCTCTAACTGGCTACTGAAGGTACAGTTATTTGCTAGGAGCGTTGCATGTATTAAACCATGAAACAATCTTAGTGTCAATGATAAAAAGACTTAGAACGGTGAATAGGAAATATATTAGTATATTATTTTTCTGTCCTGACAAGTTGTAGGAGTTTGCAAAGGAATGAAAACTCTGTAATGCAAGTGTTTCTTATGTGTGCTTATATTATTCATAATTCAGAAGCGATTTACAGCCTTGTAATGCCTTTTGTGTTTCAAGCAAAGTGATGTTTGGAAATTTATGATAAGGTTTTGTAATAAATAACAATGAATCAAGTTGTCAAACGTATTTTTCATTGTGCAAAATAATGTCTGATAATTATCTTCTATTATTATTTTTACAGTTAACATAGTCATGCTGATAATTAAAACAATAGAGTCGATTCCTACAATGACAAATATCTCCCAAACGAATTTTTCTTGTATGAACATAAAATAGCAGCACAATCAACCACACACTCGTTTATACCCTCTTCCTCCACACATGTCTGCCGTTCTTTACAATATTGTGATTAAGCTTTTCTTTAGCTTCGATTACTCCCTCCTCGTAGAACACTTTATTTGTGAATATACTTTGCTGTGTTTTTATTTGATCACCTAACTTCTCGGATCTTCCTTTGGTGTAAAATTATATATATATATATATATATATATTATATATATATATATATATATGTATATATATATATATATATATATATATGTAATATTCAGAAATTTCAGAGTAATTTCGAATGCCCCGCCATTAGCGATACTGAGCGTTCAAGGTCGTCTGAGGGAAGAGAGCGCTCCCCGCACATAGTGGGAGTTTGTGGAACTAGGCCTATATGATATTTAATGTAATTTGCCGAATTAATAATGATGTGATTCATGAAGTTAAGGGACTATTATTGAATTTGAAATTATTATAGATCGTTTAGCAGTCTGAATGATGTTACGGGTGTCCCAAGGAGTTATTAGTTAGGCGGAAAATAAGTCACGTAGGCCTAAGCTCACGCCTTGAGAGAACGCGACGAGGCCTCTCCCCCAGTCCCGGAGAGCATTCACAGAGACAAGACGTCTCTGCGCGCTTGTCCCAGGAATAGTCACGTGGCCTAGTCACCTGTGTTGCATTATTGCAGAGTAACAAGTAAGTCTCATTCGATCTCAGACAGGGTTAGATAGGGCAGTGATAAAGTAAACTAGAGCTAACAGTGAGTTCATTTCAGGGTTTCCGTGAGAACCCACTTGACTGGAGTTGACCCGGAGTTGACTGCGAGAGATTGACTGCCGTTTGAGACTGCCGTGGATGATTGAGGGTGGCGATTGTCGCCATTGGACCGAGCAAAGTAGGCCTGTCACTGTTTAGCGGGGTAGCAAAGGATCTCTTGAGTGAACGAGTGCTCCCGACAACTAAACGACCCGGGACCAGCAGTGGGTGATCAGTTCTTACCACTCCGGGCACATCACCACGTGTCCCGAGCTGCTAGTGAAACCCTCTTGCCAACGGGACGCTAAAGCTTCTCTCAACTGTAAAAGGTCTGATTGGCTCACTCCCGTCCGCTTTATGGACGCACTGGGAGTACACTGAGGCTATCTGAGTTGACTAAGGGTCACACACTGAGACCGTGAGTCTAGGTCTCTAGGAGATACCTGGAGGAACATTTTCCCTCCTTTATTACGGGTGTAGTTTAATAGTTTCTAGATAATTTTGATAATATTGTTTTGAATGTTTGTGCCATCAAGTGGAACCAGAGTGATACTGTGATTTGATTCTTTTAATGCCTCTGATTGTTCTTCATAATTCTGATCTCAGGTATAACCTTGTTCCCCAGAGTAGTGGTTAGGTTAGGTTAGGAAGTGTGCATCTGTTGGAGTGCCCTTAAGGCCTATTCATTGTAGAGTATTTAATTTCATATTTTATTTCCATTCCTCAGTGACATATAATTTTGTTGAGTGCCCTTAAGGCCTATTCATTGTAGAGTAGTTAATTTCTATTTTTTTAATACCTAAGTGACTGATATTATTGTGTGAACGCCTTTAAGGCCTGTTTCATGTGTGCACGCAACAGTTCTTAATACTTCAAATTTATTGTTGCCTGAGGTTCTAATAATTTTTATATCATGTATAACTCTTATTCCCCAGAGTAGTGTTTTGAGTTCAAGTTGAGAGGTGCGCATATTGGTGTACCATTATTTGATTGTGTTTGTAGTGTTGGAGGGAATATAAGTGTCTAAATTTTACAGTGTGTCTCATTCATCCCAGTCACAGATGCTATCCTTCCACGGGTCACGGACAATTTATTTTGTTTAGTAGATTTAAGTGTTCTTGTGCTGGTTCGGGATTTTTCTCAAAGGGGCGCTTCCACTGCCATTACCATCTATTAATTTTAAATAAACCCCAAGTCAAGTGAGAAATTAAAGTCCAGTAAATTCCGACCGGTTACAAATGGTAGCAGAGCGTAGTTAATTTTATTTGGTGACTGATAGTTCTGTGGTTGGGATAATGAGCGTAATCATGGAGTGGATGGAAACGGTAGAGAGTGTGACCCCAACTCTACTCATGCTCGCCGTGGGAATGGGTTTGTTGTGGTTGACGGTGCGGGGTTACTCGGAAAAAAAGAGAGACAGCCCGGGGTTGGTGCAGTTGAGAGAAGAGTTCGTGGAACGTATTGGGAAGCTAGAGGGGAAAATCCGGGGAGAGTACCAGGAACGATTGGAACAGTTAGAAGGGAAGATCAATGGGGAATGTCAGGCATGGGCGAACCAAATCAGGGGGGAGTATGGAGTATATGTACAACAGTTAAGGGGGGAGTACCACACCCAATTGCAACAGTTAGAGACGGAACACCAACAACACATAGCTCTATTGGGGGATGCACTAGATAGGGTAAAGACACAGTATAAAATACAGCACGAGGAGACAATGTGGGAGATGAGGAGACACAATAGTAGAGAGGGAACTAGTCTCGGGGCCGGGTTGACCATGTCTAAGTTCGACGGTAGGCCAGGAATAGAGGTAGGAAAGTGGTTAAGAGAGGTTGACCGAACCCTCAAGCTGTTAGACGGAGACGAAGTTAGTCGAATCCAATTCATAATAAGGCATCTTGCGGGGCCTGCGGCAGATCGCGTATACAACACACGCAGAGACTGGGAAACCGTAGATGAGTTAACTTGTTATTTGAAGCAGCAATATGGCGGACAGACGGCCACGTACGACGCCATTCAGAAGGTGATGACGCGGAAACAAGGGAGCAACGAAACGCTTCTTGAATATTATGATGCTATGTTAGATTTAAACGATGAGTTGAACCACCATGATCATAAATATGATAAGGCCCTGTTGGGAGATGCAATCACTCGGGGGCTCAAGGAGGAACAAAGCCGTATGTGGTTAGTGGATGAGATCAAGAGGTATCCTCACCATAGTCTAGACGAGTGGATCACGGGGCTGAGAGAGGCGGAACAAAAACAAGAGGTAGTGATTGAACCTCTAACATAGAGGATGAAGGTTGGATGCCTGAGGGTGTGATAGTGTTGCCGACAGCTGTAAGAGTGGTGAGAGGCATGACCCAGGTGTTGGTGGCAAATCTCTCTGATAGTCGTACGAGCTTGAGGGGCAATTGGCAGATTGGGAAAGTGGCGTCGGGGACGGAAGTCGAGGAAGACATCAGTGAAGAGGTGCATGTGAGGACAGTGCAACCGGATGCCCGTACAGAGGTCAAAGTGCACACGGAGGAAATGAATGAGGGACAAGAGAGTGCAGTTAGGTGTTTAATAGAAGAGTTTAGTGATATTTTTGAAGAAGAGGGCCAGCCCATAGGAAAGGCTATTGGGGTTCAGCATGAGATCCCAGTGATCACAGACAGGCCAGTTAGGGTGCCATATCGGAGGATCCCTCCAAACCAGGTACCAGAGGTGAAGCAGCACATTAGCCAGCTGTTAGATCAGGGAGTAATTCAGCATAGTGAGAGTCCGTACTCTGCCGCCATTGTAGTAGTGAGGAAAAAGGACGGGACGCTGAGGTTGTGCATTGACTATCGTGACTTAAATAAGGTCACGGTACGCGATGCGTTTCCTCTGCCTAGGATAAATGAAACTCTAGAATCTCTGACGGGGGCCCAGTTTTTCTCAACGTTTGATCTGGCGGCGGGATATCACCAGATAGAAGTAAAACCTTCAGACCGTCCAAAGACTGCCTTCAGCACAAGCTTCGGACACTTTGAGTACAGGCGACTGCCTATGGGATTGTCAAATAGTCCGGGAACCTTTCAGAGATACATGGAGCGGATTTTAGGGGATAAGATCTTCTCCTCGTTGCTTGTATACCTTGATGATGTGATGGTGTTTTCAAGTACAATAGATCAACATATAGTCAGATTGAGGGAATTATTTTGCAGGATGAGGGAGAATAACTTAAGATTTAAACCTAAAAAGTGTGAAATAATGGCTTCAAAAGTAAGTTATTTAGGATATCAGGTGTCAGCTGAAGGCATCACAGCTGATCCTGAGAAGATTAGGGTAGTAAGAGATTGGCCAGTCCCTCAGACGGTGAAAGATGTGCGGTCTTTTGTAGGGTTCACATCATTTTATAGGAAATTTGTTAAAGGGTTTGCCCAAATAGCTGCTCCACTGCATGCGTTGATGCATGGGAAATCTAAGGATCGGGTAGATAGTGAATGGAGAGAGGAACAGCAACAGGCTTTTGAGGAGCTGAAAGACAAGGTGACGCAGACACCAGTGTTGGCTTGCCCAGATTTCACTCAGGAGTTTATATTAGAAACAGATGCAAGTTTTAGTGGGCTAGGTGCGGTGCTGTCCCAGCGGAAGGATGGCAGGCTCCATCCGGTGTGCTATGCGAGTCGGGGCCTGAGGAAATCAGAACGTAACATGAACAACTATAGTTCTCGTAAGTTAGAGATGTTAGCACTCAAATGGGCAGTAGTGGATAAATTCAGGGATTATTTGGCAGGGAAACATTTCACAGTCTATACAGATAACAACCCACTCAGTCACCGGGAGAAGGCTAAACTAGGTGCCGTGGAAAGTAGGTGGAATGCGGATCTCGAGCAGTTTAACTTTACTATAGAGTACAAGCCGGGGAAGAACAACATTGTGGCGGATACTCTATCTAGAATCCCGGCGGAACAGGAGGAAGATAGTGAAGAAGAGTATACAGCGATGCATGTACTAGAGGAGAACGGGGCAGGAAGGAAGGAACTGTGGACGATGGATGGGCTGCGTAAGGAGCAAGAAGGCATGGACTATATGACAAAACTGCGAAGATGGTTGGTGGGAGAGCTGCCGGAGGATGAGGTACAGGTAGAGCTCCAAAATGATGATTTCCGCAAGATGTACCGAGCTAGGAAATCCCTGATCGTAAGAGAAGATGTTGTCTGGCAAAGAAGACCCGAAGGGAAGAATCTATGGAGGGAGGTGCCAGTGTTAACTCCAAACTTGCAGGAGGCTTTGACTAGAGCCTGCCACGACGAGTTTGGCCATCAGGGGCGAGATCGCACCCTGTCGCTGGTGCAGGAGCGAGGGTTCTGGTCAGGCATGGGAGAAACAGTGCGAGACTACATAGCCAGCTGCGAGAGGTGTGGAGTAGCAAAAGATGAAGTGCCGAAATCCCAACTGCATGTAGGGACGATTGAAGCTGCCAAACCATTAGAGACACTGGCCGCAGATTTCACCTTGCTGGACAAGCGGCAAGGATTGGAGAATGTCCTGATAATGGTTGACATATACAGTCGTTACACTTGGGCCTTTCCCACCAAAGACCAGAAAGCCGCGACGATTGCAAAGATCCTGGTGAATCGAATCTTCCTGGCAGTGGGTGCACCTGAGCGACTGTTGACCGATCAGGGGAGGAATTTTGGCAGTGCATTGGTCCGACAAACTTGTGCCACCTTTGGGGTGAAGAAAATAAGGACGTCAGCATATCACCCACAGGGAAATGGCATGGTGGAACGGTTCAATCGAACCCTGCACGGTCTGCTGGCCACCCTCGAGGCAGAGGAAAAGAATAGGTGGCCAGAGCATCTGCCGGCAGTGGTGTCACAATACAACGCGACTCCGCATGCCACGACAGGGTTTTCCCCATTCCTGTTGTTTTACGGGAGAGAACCAAACCTGCCGTTTGACCTTAGGCCGGAAGTAGACCCAGAGCCGGTAGATGAGTGGGCGATGGTGATTAGAGACCGGCAACGAAGATTGCAGGAAGCAGTGGAGATCAATGTTCGGAGACGTAAGGAAATAAATAGAAGAAAAAGAGAAGAGAAAGCCCACGAGAGTAGCTGGGAAGTGGGCCAGGAGGTCTTGCTGAGGAACAATGTAAAAATAGGCCGGTGTAAGCTGCAAAACCATTGGTTTGATACGAGATGGCACATTGTTGAGGTCCTAAATCCAAGGCCTGGTTTATATCGCATTGAGCCCAGTGGGGAAGAAGACCTGGAAGCGAGAGTGGAAAACCGGAGCAACTTGAAGGCTGCTCCAACCCTAAGGCATCCGGGAGACCCAGCGATGGATGAATCTGAGGAGGAAGATGAGGAGCCCCCACTCCAGATGAGCAAGATGAAGAGAAGTAGTTCAGAGAGGTCGATCGAGCCTGCAACTGAAAGACGAAGCCGACAAATTACAGTTTAGGTTGCAGGGTAAGGAGAAGGGGCAGGTTGTCGAGGGTGAGTTGGAGGAGTTGTGAGTAGGGCAGAGGGGATTGGAGAGATGGTTAGGTCAGAGATGTGCGTTGAGTAGTGGTTGCTGTCATGAGCGGGATTGAGTTGCTGTCATGAGCGGGATTGAGAGTACGGTTGTAATGTCCAGGGCCTCACTAATATGGACTGGTACATTGTCAGAGGGTTGGTCTGCCGGCATGAGGTTCGGAGACGTGGACTGAGTATTTTTTTGACACTGGTTCCTCTTAGCTCAAGGGCCAGGCAAAGGAGAGCATGTTTGTTTTGGACTGAGTATTGTTTGGACACTGGTTCCTCTTAGTTCAAGGGCCAGGCCAAAGGAGAGCATGTTTGTTTTGGGCTGGTATTAATTTTGACATTGGTTCTCTAGTTAAGGGCCAGGCAAAAGGGGAGCGTGATGTTCTGGTTGGTTTGAGTTGGGCTAGGAAGAAATGGGGAAGAAATGGAGTTGCTGGCTGCGAGTGGAATAGTACAGAGTTGAAGGTGGGTTCTAAGTTGTTCTCTCAGCACATGAGGGCAGTGCTGTTTTTTCTTTAGGGGGGTCGAGTGTTAGCGGGAGAGAAAAGGAGAGAAGAGAAGACGGGAATGCTGCGTTTAGCAAAAGGGGTAAGATGCAGTTTCTTAGAACAAATTTTTAGGGGGGTCGTATGTATGTTTTTCTCAGCACATGAGGACAGTGCTGTCTTTTTTTTAGGGGGGTCGATTGTAATATTCAGAAATTTCAGAGTAATTTCGAATGCCCCGCCATTAGCGATACTGAGCGTTCAAGGTCGTCTGAGGGAAGAGAGCGCTCCCCGCACATAGTGGGAGTTTGTGGAACTAGGCCTATATGATATTTAATGTAATTTGCCGAATTAATAATGATGTGATTCATGAAGTTAAGGGACTATTATTGAATTTGAAATTATTATAGATCGTTTAGCAGTCTGAATGATGTTACGGGTGTCCCAAGGAGTTATTAGTTAGGCGGAAAATAAGTCACGTAGGCCTAAGCTCACGCCTTGAGAGAACGCGACGAGGCCTCTCCCCCAGTCCCGGAGAGCATTCACAGAGACAAGACGTCTCTGCGCGCTTGTCCCAGGAATAGTCACGTGGCCTAGTCACCTGTGTTGCATTATTGCAGAGTAACAAGTAAGTCTCATTCGATCTCAGACAGGGTTAGATAGGGCAGTGATAAAGTAAACTAGAGCTAACAGTGAGTTCATTTCAGGGTTTCCGTGAGAACCCACTTGACTGGAGTTGACCCGGAGTTGACTGCGAGAGATTGACTGCCGTTTGAGACTGCCGTGGATGATTGAGGGTGGCGATTGTCGCCATTGGACCGAGCAAAGTAGGCCTGTCACTGTTTAGCGGGGTAGCAAAGGATCTCTTGAGTGAACGAGTGCTCCCGACAACTAAACGACCCGGGACCAGCAGTGGGTGATCAGTTCTTACCACTCCGGGCACATCACCACGTGTCCCGAGCTGCTAGTGAAACCCTCTTGCCAACGGGACGCTAAAGCTTCTCTCAACTGTAAAAGGTCTGATTGGCTCACTCCCGTCCGCTTTATGGACGCACTGGGAGTACACTGAGGCTATCTGAGTTGACTAAGGGTCACACACTGAGACCGTGAGTCTAGGTCTCTAGGAGATACCTGGAGGAACATTTTCCCTCCTTTATTACGGGTGTAGTTTAATAGTTTCTAGATAATTTTGATAATATTGTTTTGAATGTTTGTGCCATCAAGTGGAACCAGAGTGATACTGTGATTTGATTCTTTTAATGCCTCTGATTGTTCTTCATAATTCTGATCTCAGGTATAACCTTGTTCCCCAGAGTAGTGGTTAGGTTAGGTTAGGAAGTGTGCATCTGTTGGAGTGCCCTTAAGGCCTATTCATTGTAGAGTATTTAATTTCATATTTTATTTCCATTCCTCAGTGACATATAATTTTGTTGAGTGCCCTTAAGGCCTATTCATTGTAGAGTAGTTAATTTCTATTTTTTAATGCCTAAGTGACTGATATTATTGTGTGAACGCCTTTAAGGCCTGTTTCATGTGTGCACGCAACAGTTCTTAATACTTCAAATTTATTGTTGCCTGAGGTTCTAATAATTTTTATATCATGTATAACTCTTATTCCCCAGAGTAGTGTTTTGAGTTCAAGTTGAGAGGTGCGCATATTGGTGTACCATTATTTGATTGTGTTTGTAGTGTTGGAGGGAATATAAGTGTCTAAATTTTACAGTGTGTCTCATTCATCCCAGTCACAGATGCTATCCTTCCACGGGTCACGGACAATTTATTTTGTTTAGTAGATTTAAGTGTTCTTGTGCTGGTTCGGGATTTTTCTCAAAGGGGCGCTTCCACTGCCATTACCATCTATTAATTTTAAATAAACCCCAAGTCAAGTGAGAAATTAAAGTCCAGTAAATTCCGACCGGTTACATATATATATATATATATATATATATATATATATATATATATATATATATATATATATATATATATATATATATATATATGCTGATAACCACAAGGAAAGAAGAAAACACGAAGTTCCCAAGTGTAATTCACATCTTCAGGGGTGAGTACAGACTGTACTCACCCCCGAAGATGTGAATTACACGAAAGCGCTTGGGAACTTCGTGTTTTCTTCTTTCCTTGTGGTTATCAGCATATACCTAGATCACGCGCACCTACAGTGATTTACTTGCATATATATATATATATATATATATATATATATATATATATATATATATATATATATATATATACATATATATATATGTATATATTAGGGTGTGACCGTTGCCCTCCAAAAATAAAAAATGGTCCTACAATGCTGTTCAAAGTTTCAGTATTGTGTATTTATCTAGGAAACACCCTGTAAATTTTCTTGGAGATCGGTGCATGTTTGAGCTAGCACCGTCGTACCAGCAAGTAATGCTATTTCAGCTTGTGAACTTCATGAATATTATTATCTAATGAACAAATTTAGTGGAATTTCTTTTATTAGACTTATAAGATATACTAACACCAAGCAAATGATCGATCATATCAATCTTAATACCCCTAAAACAATATTATAGATTAGTACGAAATACAACAATCCCAATAATTGTATTTCTAGGTTCAAGACCCATTTCTCTCAACTGGCGTACAATGAAAAAAATAAATACTACTACCCCGCAATGCCTGGAGTGTTTGAGAAGCGCCAGCAGGAGATGGCTGACTTCTTCCGTGAATCTCTAGCCCAACCATTTACACGTGGCGACTACAAGGAGCCGGTAGAACTTTGTCTGCTGCTTGTAACTAAAGGATCCGAGCCAGTGAACTTCACGATGGTGTACCCCGGCGCACTTCACAAAGCAAGGTGGATGGCTAGACTGCTCTATACCCTCAAGATTGTTCTTTTGTCAAGCCAGATCAAAGAGCAGTTTCCCAAAGCCGAGGTTGTGACTAGAAGTCAAATCAGCAAGTTTGAACGGTTTGCTGTATTCACAGTCGCTGTTTATGTCCCATGGTGGATTGTTTGCCCCGTTCCAGCAAGTGCGACACTGAATGACTTGAATTTGGTTGAAACCTTGGCTGAATTTGCCCCATATGACGCCACAATAGTTGACAAAGCACGTGTGGCACTCGGTAGACACACTTGGTACCTAACTGAGGAGTTGGCCCCACTGGCTTTGTTCTCGTCCCAAGTACAAGAAAGGACAAAAGAGGAGATGAGGAAGGCCCTTCTTTGCCATGAAGGCACTTAAGTTACTAAGAGAGTGGGGCTAAATCATGGGGGATATGGAAAGCCATATCTTCCCCCTGTCCCAGAAAGTGGCACTGCCCTGGTGGACCTAATTGGGCCTGACTCAAGCCGGTTCTTCACCATTTTAGGCATGCCCTATCAGTTTCTCCACATTCCAGCTAGTGAATGGGCGGATCATGACGACTACCTGAACATGAAACGGGTTGTGGACAAGCTTCAGGTCGTCAATGAGGCTGCAGAGCGTGGTGTAACACTCTGCCATGACTTTCTTAATGTTGCCAGGGATGAGGAGCGCTTTCAAGAACTCCTTCAAGTAGTTGAAAATGACAGACTCCGCGTTCCTAATCAGCGCAAACGATCATCTGTTTCCGAACAAAAATCATGGTTTCTTGCTCTAGAGAAATAATACCTTGTGAATATATGATAAAACCCCTTAATGTACCATGAGAGAATAAGAATGATTTATTTTTTTGTGTTAGTGATAACAGCTTTTAATTAAGACAGGCAAATGATTTGTGTTAATATTCCTTATGATGGTTGTATAATCTCATATATAGGCGCGTATGCCGTATAAGCAAAATCTCTATTTTTCAAATTGATGGTGCTCACTCAAATATGCATGAATCTTCAAAAAATTGCACGGGAGTATTTTTTATGTCAATATGCAACACCAAAATTTTGAGCAGCATTGTAGGACAAAGTTGGGGCAACTGTCACACCCTAATATACTAATATATATATATATATATATATATATATATATATATATATATATATATATATATATATATATATATATATATATATATATATATATATATATCTTGATAAAATCTCACGGGAAAAGGGAAACAACGGAGCACCTTAGCTTTCGTCTTTATTCAAGACATCACACCCTAAAATATATATATATATATATATATATATATATATATATATATATATATATATATATATATATATATATATATATAAACTGTGCTATGTACATGTGCATTGGCTCCTACGGTACACCCACACAATGGCACAGTATCTGGAAATTAATGCAGTTCCAGCACTAACGTCATAATAACAGAAATTTTATGTAGGTTTCCTACATGAAGTTTGTGACATGACTGCCAGGGATGCTATAACACTTTTTCTCTCATAACATGTGCAGTTCTTATCCCTGCTCTAGTATGCAAGAGGGCCCAAAATGCCGTCGACCAAGGGCAACGGACTAGTTATTAACTATTTAATACTAGAGGGTAAAAGAATCATATATTGTCTTTATCGGACACTATGATCATATCCCCGCATCACTCTTGCTTAACAGCCTTAACCAACGAGTCTCCACCAGCAGTCAGTTCTTCACAATGTTCTCCACAACGAGAAACATTTCCTTCAGGCACCTGCTACAAGCATCGTTATGTTCAATTATTTTTACATACATACATACATACATACATACATGCATAATATATACATCCATCCATACCTACATACATACATACATACATACATACATACATAAGGTCCTTAACATTCCATAGAGAAAAAATTGGTTTTGAGTTTTAATCTTACTCATATGTTAAGTAACCGTCAAAGAGCCGGCTATTATTTCATAATTCTCGAATATATGGCACAAGAGATTCAATCATTATATTTATCAGTATTTTTTTTATATAGAAACTGTTCTTCATTTATTTACATCGATTTAAAACTAAGTAGCAAGTGATCCTCGAAAAATATAAAGCAAATCAATTAATTACTGGCGTTAAAGGTGTGCAGGGATTCAAATAGAACTGATACTTGAACTTTGAAGAGGGACATTTGCTTCTGATCAGAAATTAACGTGTCAATTGATCTGACGTCAGAATCCCTTTGTTGCTGCGGCTGTTGACGTCAGAATTCAATGTGTTATAATTTTCGATCTCGGATTATCAGCCTGTTGTACTCTGCTGAGGCTGTAATATAAGTGTGCTGTGTTTGCTGTCTCCGTAATATGACAGAAAATCGTCGGATCGCCAGCACTGAGTATAAGGTTGAGGAACCATGAGCTATACTCTGCTCACTACAGGCTTATAACTGGGTCAAATTAAACGAGGCTTGTGATTTGTGGAGTCACGCCAGGTGAACATGCAAGGGGAGAGGACGTCGTTGATCGTCATTAAATTGTTATTTTTCACTTTAAGATATCTACGTTATCAATATGTTTTGCATGCTAGTTTTTATTTCCTCGGCCTCAGATGTCAGTCTAGATCAGCATTTTATTGTTAATATTACTTACAATTGCAGAATAAAAAAAATAAAAAATGAAGAGTTGTAGATTAACCCAACGCGCCTTTATCTTCCATCGACTGAGATTGGGTTACCCATGCATATATGGGAAATCATTGTACAAGTACCAGCAGAGCAGCGCATGTGCAAGACCTGCGACAGCCGAGCAGAAAACTCACTGCAGCACTACCTCATAGAGTACCCTGGAACACAATTAGCTAGGAAAAACATACAACTCCCTATCACAGCAGAGAAGGTTGCCAAAAGGCTAACCACCAGCTACTCTCAAGAAACTCTACAGTTTCTTACCGAGCATCCACCCCCACGCTAGTGGGGAAGATGTACAGTTAACTAAAAAGATGCTGGTGTTTTACCCAGCAGTAGGCAGACCAGCATTTTAGCTGAAGGTCCGCGTAGGTAACATTCCAACATATAATTAAAAATAAATAAATAAAATAAAATCATTCCGCCAGCCAATCAGCTGCACTGATAAAATCTACACTAGGCCGTGTTATTCATAAAGATCATCTGTTCTGGCAGTGCCCTGAGTGTAGACTAACACCTTAGTGGAAAATTTTTATTTTGTTCACGTCTCATTTACATAAGCTCAACTAAAACAAGGGGCAACTCAAACTTAATGTAAACATTAATCCAAAACATACCAACAGGTTTGATCAATTATTAAAACTCATATGCGACAAGCTTGTTTCTCCTGTTAGAACAGTGCTCATTAAAATTTATGTATTGCCAGGAGTAATGATGATGCTGTCCTTTTGATCCCCCGCTGTGACGCGCATCTCAAAGAGTACAAGCGCCGGGCCTGAGGGACGGGATGCAGCTGCCCTTGTTGACATACAGGGAGGCTGGCCATTGAGCAGGGTGAGGCAGAGCAAACAAAGAATATTGCCTGGGCGGGAGGTAATAATCGCGTCAAAGGCAACAAGGCGACCTCCGGGTACTTCGAAAGACCTGGGTATTGACAAGTGCTGGTGACAGTCCCATCATCTCACCTTCCTCGGGTCATCATGAATATGTTGCGCAACCGGCCTACACGAGAAAATATATATATATATATATATATATATATATATATATATATATATATATATATATATATATATATATATATATATATATATATATGGAAATTAATCCGTATATGTTAAATTTACTGTTTCATTTAAAACGTCATTTACCATCATATGATACTCAGAGCTATTCATTTATATGTATTCTGATTATCTATATGATTATCTATGGCCAATCAGAAATTTAAACAAAATTATCGCTATTTCATAATTATTCATATTTAGCGTAAAACACTACTACTAATACTACTTTGCTGTCACTCGGAATCGAGTAAGACGATCACCCAGCTATGATACAATGATATGAGTTATTAAGGATGTCACCTACGTTGGTGAGCTCTGAGGTGACTAGTGAGGCCGATACGTTCACAGATGTTGCACATGTGGGGGCTACATCTAGTGCGGGAAGACGCCGGAAAGATTCTGCCGTAATGGCAGCGTCTTTCCGGCGTTGGAGCTTGTCTGTCTCGTTATGCAGTGGGGCTAACTCTAAAGTATTGACACCTTCTTGTGTGGTGCTCTTCCAAGCGTTACGGTGTGGAGTAATCTTCTCCCAGGTGAGGGGGTAGACACACACACACACACTAAGTCTCAGATACACCTTCTCTCCTCTCCTGGTTTGTAGAAATTCTCCTTTGATGACTAAATATATAATGCAGTTTAATGCTTGGTAAGGGACAAATCTGTCACATTGTTTTTTCTACTCCCTACTGAAGTTTTTGATGTTAGTCTGATTTAGTAACACTTTCAGGAAATCTGTTGCTAATCATGTTCAGGTAGTCGGTGGTCTCTAAGGCACTAACATTTATATCCGATAGTTAACGGCAATACAGTGCACATTCTATCATAAAAAAAAATCTCTCATGATAAACCTTATGAGATGGACTGGCAGTGTTCTAACAGGTAGAGGTATTTTTTTTTTTTTACGGGCATTAGCCCACTCGGGCTAAATATAATAATAATAATAATAATAATAATAATAATAATAATAATAATATCTATTATTATTATTATTATTATTACAACAATTAATACAATTAATAGCAAATTAATGCAAATAAAATAATAAAACTAATAAAAATAATAACCACAAAAAAATACAAAATTGAAAAAATACACCAGGAGTGAGAAATTATATACATTATATATGTTGTGTTGTCCAAGTAAGAGAAACAATTGAGACCCTGCAATTGTGTGTAAATGAGGCAGAAAGTCAGATCAGCAACCTGGGACTTGGTCACAATTTTCGTGATGCCATATGGCAGCAGGGTCTACCATTAGACAACACATTATGCTTCCAATATCTTCCCAGGTGGTAGTACCTCCCTGTTTGGTAGCTGCCTATCTACCTTACTGTACGTACCCTGCAGTCAATGATCACAGTATGTTACCCAAAGTCAAAGTTGTTAGGGATTTCTGGCCTCTTCGCCATTAGGCTATTTCGGCCGGAGCTGATGTTTTCTTTCTTCTTCTAATCTTGCTCTTCTTTTTTGCTACAACTAATCTGATGTTCTTGTTTCTTCTTTTCTTGTTATTCTTGTGTTCTTCTTGTTCTTGGTATTTTGGTTAGTTCTTTCTTCTTGTTGTTTTTTATTGGGGATGAATTATGGTATGCATGAGTGATATGATGGTGATTTACTGACAAACCAGATGAAATGGCTTGTCAGGTGACTAGTTTCTCTGTGATTTTTTTTTTTTTTTTTTTTTTTTTTTTTTTTAAAGTCTTTTGTAGCCCGTGTCTTTTTGTTTGAATATGTGTTGGTGGGTGTCAGTTTAACTTGATAAATGTGAGTGTTGTATGTAATGATAAGGTTTGTGATGTGTTTCTCATGTTGTATGTTTTAATTTTGTTTTATTCATTTTTATTTTCTTTAGGCATGGTTGTATACATATAATAGATATAAAAAGAGTTCATGCGTGTGTCAATCATAGCATGCCGATAAGATGGGTCTCCTTGAGGAAGGTTATTACAACGTCACTGATGGTGACATCATCTTGCAATAGGTTGGGTACAGTCAGCACGAAGCCTTGCTCGGCAGCTAGGATAACCAGCTGCCGGCGCTCTGGTTCGTACTGGCTGCACTCAGTCAGAATATGTTTGATGGAGAGAGTTTGGTTGCAAGTGGAACAGATGGGTGGAAAGGACTGATCAAGGTAGGCCCCTAGGTGGGTCAGATAGGTGCAGTTCAGCCTAAGTCTGGCGAGAACGACCTCTTCCCTCCTATTCTTCCTGTATGCTGAGGGCCAGTTACCTATGTTAGGCTTCCAGGTGTTGTGGAGATTTAGCCTAGTCCAATCATGTTGCCACTTTTCAAATGTATATGTCTTCCCCAAGGAGAGACACGACTGAGTCTCCCAGGGCACATTAGTTGTCTCCCCGAGACCCACAGTCGCTCTTGCTAATCTGTCTGCCTGTTCATTGCCCCAAATGTTACAATGCCCAGGCACCCACACCAGCACAATATTCTTGGCACACTCATGTAATTTATTAATAATGTTGCCCTGTATTTCATTGCTGGTAGTATCACCACCTTCAATTGCTTTAAGAGCTGACATGGAATCTGAAATGACAGCAACATCAAAGTCAAAGTTGTTGGGGATTTCTGGCCTCTTCGCCGTTAGGCTATTTCGGCCGAAGCTGATTGGTTGGTCTTCTTTTTTCTCTTTGTTCTTCTTTTAGTTTTAACTTTCCATTCTACTTCTTGTTCTTCGTCTTCTTCTTTTTGGTCTTGTTCTGTCTGGTCTTCGATATTATTATGAGGTTCTTCTTTGTTGATATCTTGATTGTTCTTTTCTTGTTCGTTTTTGTCTTGTTTGTTCTTTTCTTGTTTGTTTCGGTCTTGGTTGTTTTTTTCTAGAGTTTTGACTGCAAGGAGAGCCTCCTTGTAAGTCAACTTTTCCTTAGACCGCAGCCTGGCCACCCTGCACTCCTCCCTCCACTTGGGACAAAGCCGGTCGGAGGAGGAGTGAGGGCCACCACAAGCCGCGCACTTCTTAACGGCCGCCTGGCAGTCAGCGTCGGTGTGGCCGGGTACCCCGCAGCTAGAGCACACCTTGGGAGCGCGACACTTCCTCGCCAGATGGCCATATTTCTGGCAATTGTAGCAACGAGTGGGTTTTGGCTGTTGAGGTTTCACTGGGATTTTTTCCCAACCCAGTATAACTGAGCTGGGAAGTTCCTTAGGAGAACCAACCAGGGCAGTTGTGCTGGTCAGCTTCCTAAGTACTGCGAGCTGATCTCCAATCAGCTCGCCAAGTTCATCTCTTTCGAGATACTCAATCTCAGAGTGGGAAATGACTCCCAAAATCAAGTTATCCTGAAGGAGGGCGTCAAACATGACGTCAACTCCATTGATGATGGTTCGATGGGGTAATTTGTGGGCCTGCCCCCATTCTTCGAACGTGATGACAAGGGTACCACCGCTACTCCGGACGACCCCTGTCACCCCCTCTAGTCCAATGTGGTCAAAAAAATCCTTAATCACAAGAAGATTGAGTTTCTTGCGCGAAGGGTGCTCGACCGGAATCAGTCTCACAACCTTCGCCTGGGCTAGGGTGATCATGATCATGGTCACGCGGTACCTCGGGGGGAAGGATCAGGGAGCCGGGAGAACCAACCTCGCCGAGGTTCAGGTCTCAAGTGAGGGAGCAACATCGCTGAAGTAAGCCTTTTATATCGTCCAATAAAATCAGTATAACGGTGTACACACTTTTATTGGCCAGGGGAGGGTGCGGGTATGTAATATTCGCAAAAGTTTCAATCTTATGATTGCAACATCTAGGAATCTAGGTTACTTAGATTACTTGAAAATCATAAAAGAATCATCTCAGGTTTTTTTACTTCCACCGAAGCTAAGGCGTATCAGGCTGCAAGGATATCACTCGGGTGAAAACAAAGGTAAATAAACCTTAAGAAAACGGATCCAATTACTCAGTTCCGAAGTTTTGGGTAACTTGGAGATTTTTCAGGTAAGAAACTGGTTGCTGGAGTAAGGTGTGTACTGGAGAGTAACACGTCGAGAAATGTCCGTATTTTTCATGATTTATACGTGATAATTTTTCATTCTTAAGTAAGGAGGACGCACTCCGGATTTTATGTCGTTAAACATATTTCTTACGGTAAAAGTAAGTTAAAATTCGTACACATTTCAGCTCAGCAAACATGCCGGAAATTATCTCATGGATGTTGAAATATTAGAACCATCAATTTTTTATGTATATTAAGAGTATGAAATTCCTTGCCTAAATATATACACACGGTATATATATTTCCTGTATATTAATGATTTTCATTTATTCCACGTTTTGTGCTAAGAAGAAAAATCGACAAATGTTAGTAATCACCAAATTACTTGTGAACCCGAGTAGTTTGCTCAGACTTATATAGATTGCAGACATAATTCAACTATTAAGTTTTTGACCGCAGAAGAAAATGGGATCTAAAACTTCAGGGAGGTTGATTAATTTCTTGTTATTCTCTTTTCGTCTGTATTTGCTTATGTGATTAAACATTGTACACTGGAATACTTGAACTGTGGACAGGGATGATTTATGCTGTGCTTCATGTAGCATGTGTGGCAGTCAGTGGATGGCAAAGGAGATTTCAAAATCTCGTGAAAATATAAAGGACTTGTTTTGTAATGGATCACCGGTTTTGTTACTAAAAAGTGTTCTGGCTGGAAACAGTTTACTTTGTTCGTAGACAGAAGAATAGAACACTTTCTGATCTTATAGAAGAAATATTTGTATACAAACACACATTAGATAGTCATTTTGATGAGATATTTCTAATAATTTCGTAGAATCCTGAACCATCTAAAATTCGATGAAGAAATCATTGTAGAATGATATTTAGTAAGTTTCAATTTACCTTAAAGGTTAGCGTTGTGTTCCAGTTTTATTCGGGTTGAAGGAATATCTTTTGTGTTCTTTTTGGCTTATGAGATTACACTAAGTTGTTTTTCTATATTTTTCCTTTTAATTTAGAGGAGCCGACTTTTCTTTTTTCTCTCAATAATTATTTTCCCAGCCTCGTGTGCTTTGATTTTTTGGATTCATTATGTTTGTAACGCGTTTTTAGCGTTTTCTGATTTCATTTTCTTCATAGGAGATCAAATACTGCATATTCCGGTCAGGCTGTCTGTCCATTTGTCTTATAACTCAACATCTGGATCGAACACTATTAATTACTGCAAGAATTTAAGCTAACTGTTGTCTTGTCTTTCCCTCATGAGCTGGTAATCCCCATGGTTAAGCTCATATTATTCTTCCTCAACTACTTTATCTCGGTTTTCGAAGACTGTGTTCCACTTAAGTATGTACTGTAGTGGTCGCTGGCCGGATTTAGATTTTCCCTGACCTGGTCCTCGTCTACCATTGAGTCCTCTGTCAAGACCAAATCCAAAATGTTGTCTTCCCCTGTGGGTCTCATAACGTGTTGCGTGAGGAATGATACAAATTAAGGCATACTGTAATGACACAAATTGTTGCATATTATAATCAGGACGATATACTAAGTATTAAAATCACGGATAAGTTTTAAACATTAATTTAAGATAAAGGAGTTTCTGTTAGCTTTAAATCATTTCCGCTCTCTGGGTATTTCACTTAGTTTCATCCTTCTCTTCGTTAGGCCGGGGTGATCAATCTTTATTGTGAGAAACTTATTTTCCGTGATTTGTTCTTCTTTTTCTTGGTGAATTATTCTTTCTTTCTTTTAACTGTTTTTATCTTCCTGTCGTAAACTATTTAAGACTTCATTTATATACGCTTTCCTTTTCTTAATGCTGTTGTAAGTTGCTTTGCTGAGGCCAGGGGCCCACTTAGCAATACAGTTTGTGTGAGTAAAACAGGCTGTCCGTCCAAGATCGTTTTTCCTATAATTCAGGCAAAAATTGCGTAAAAATAGTCACTCTGAAGACATTTGGTGTCAGAATACAATATGTAAATAGAATGTTGAAGTTATATTGTATTAATTAGATTTTCTTAACTTAAGAACTCTTTATTGATATAGCAGCTAACTGTTGACCAATTTATGCCAGACCCTGGTGCGAGGTTTGTAGGATATGGCCAAGAGCCACAATATTTCTAATATTAGAATAATGCGATTCGATAACTAATATGCATTCTCTTTACGCTTAAGAGCTCGTTAGGGTGATAACTTAGTCATCATTCCTTCAATTTTCGCCAAACTTGGTACAGTGATAACTTATGTCGAGAAGAACTGCAGTGTTTCTGAATTGCAACTTTTTTTATTAATGTTCCCCACATGATTTATTAAAGTAAATCGTCAATTGTTTTTTGTTTATGATGGGCTTTATTCATTTATATTTATGGTAATCTCTCTCTCTCTCTCTCTCTCTCTCTCTCTCTCTCTCTCTCTCTCCTTGTATCTTTTCCACTTTATTCTTATCCCACACTAAATATTTCCATCCCTACCTCCCTTTCGTTTCTATTCCTTCTTTACCTTCTCTCTCTCTCTTCCTTGTTTCCAATTATTCTCTCTCTTTCTCTCTTGTCTTATGTGTCCTACTCTCTCTCTCTCTTCCTGGCTCTCTCGCAGCACTAGCATGACCCACAGGCACCCGGGCTGTGGTAATTACTGGCGGCTGTAACTCACGGGTCGCCGGTATTAATGTTTCCTGTGACGCTCGTGTCGTGCCTTTTATGTCCTCATTACTCGTTATATCAGCCCACCTTCCCACCTGCTGCTAGGAGTTGGAGGCGGCGCTGGAGGAGTGGGTAGTGGAGGAGGGAGGAGCAGCTGGTGTTGGTGGTTGACGGAGGAGTTGGTGGAGGTAGAGGGAGGAGGAATGGGTGGAGGTGGAAAGTGGAGGAGTTGGGTTGTTGGTGAGGTGGTGGAGGAGTAGATAGATCATAAGGAAATGGACGTAGGTGGTGGGTGTTGTTACAGACGCGTTGAGGGGGGGGGGGGGTTGGTGGAGAAATGGACGTAAGTTGGTGGTTGTGATGGTGGTGGTGGTTGGTGATGGTGGTGGTTGGTGGTGGTGATGGTGGCGGTGGTGGTGGTGATCTTTATCTAACCGTTAATAATCCTACTTAGCTAATTGTTCTGTTATTACTTTCTCTCATTACTTAGAAGAAATAAGTAAATGAACTCATGTACGAGAATTATATATCACACAACGAGTATTCTGCCATACAGATTGTTAACCTGTTATGCCACACCTCACCTTATCTAAATTATAGTCATAGGTCAAGGCTGATATAAATGACTTATTTTTTTGCATTAAAAAAATAAATTTAAATATACAGCCACCTGTTTTAACATTCAATGGTTATTATATCAGTATTTCTATTCGCTCATAAAAACACAAGATAAATTACATATCATAATTTTAAACCCATTTCGTTAAAAATCATCGGAGAGCAGTTATTCTTCTCTCCCGCTATGTCATAACCTCAGTGGCAACAGCAGCGAAAATAAGAACATTTACAGAATTAATTAGACGTCAGAAATATAACACTATCTCTCAACATAATAAACAAATATACCCGCTAGGTTTACTCACTTCATGTTATGTATTTATCAACTTTACTTTAACCTCACCCCGAGCTAGGTGGAAATACAACAAACCTCTGAGTGAATTAATGTTTCAATATTTTATGTAACAAGAAATATCTATAGACATATGTTGAGACTGTAAAATTACTTAAACCAACACGTATGAAGCAGTGTCATACAACATAATCAGACACATTCATTTCCCACACCAACCGTTAAATCGGGTATCATTTTCCTTGTTTATACATCAATGTACGTATGCAAGATTCAATAATTCATTATTCTACGAAACATTAACTGATCCAGGTCAGTCATAATGCCAGTGAAGGCAAAATGGCCGACTCCAGAGTGTGTACTTGAACTACAGTATGTGTATGCACTAGCAGATATTACCCCTAATAGCTAACTTCACTGAAAGTCAACATCACTGACAGTTAGCAACATTGATAAACGATAGAAGATACCTTAGGTGTCAGCACGTCTGTAATATTCCTATACAAGGCTTCTGCTCTGTGCTGTAAACAAGATGATTACTGATATTGCAAGGAGCTTAATGTTCCTGATCGGCGTTAAGTAACACCCTGAAAACAGTTCCCTGGAAAATAGATTGTCTAACGTACCTCACTCATAAGGTTCGATCACCGTTGGTGTGTCTTCTTTATAAAGGAAACATTTAGAGCATTACTATATTGTATATTTATATAGATTCAAAGTCTTGGAACAAGGTAACGAACACGTAAGAAATATATTTTATCAAATTAAAAGAATATCAAATAACAAGCATCTGAAAAACCACACTAACACCGCCTCGTACCTTGTTCATTCTGTTTCGTTATCACCACCAGAAAGAAACAGTGGAAATGAAATAACTGATGAAAATAATATCTCGTGTCAGTCAGTGTGTCAATTTCTCTGAGTCTCTGAAGATTTACTGATATATACAGCTTAACTGACACCCACTGCCGGAGAAAATGCCAGATTTGTTGTTCACGGTTCAGTTCACTTGCAAGAAACTTCAATTTACTCTTCAATTAATAAGCATATTGTGAAAATGCTCGAAGCCATATTCTTATATTTTGCATTTGCCTTGAGAATACGAGTCAGTGTTATCAAGAAATTTACTCGTAGACGTAGTAGTAAGAGATTTATCCCATATACAGGTATATTTTGTCTTTCAGTATGATAATGCAATTCACTAGGAAATTGACCTTACATGTTGACATATTCCGTGTGTGTGTGTGTGTGTGTGTGTATAAAAGAGGGAAGTGAGGGGAAAGAAGGAAATAAGATAGGAAGGAAAGAGAGGAGGGAGGAAGCAAGGAGAATGAATGGAGACGAGGGAGAGAAAGGATGAAGGAGTAAGAAAAGAGGGAGGAAACGTGGGTGTAGTGAGAGAGACAGTTATTCTAAGACAAAATTTCTACATGTTTGTTTTCCCCTGTACCCTGAAGGTCCCTCATCAGTCGCTGTTTACTTTATCTTCTGTTCTTGTTCTCTGCTGCTGGTGCTCTTTAATGAACTTCTTGGCTTCTAGCTAAACCATGTAATGTTTCCTTCTGTATCATTTGCTGCTGCTCTCGTGTCTGAGCTAAATAATATCCTCAAGCCACATCTTCTGCTTCCTTGTTCTCTCTTCCTATTAGTGTTACAAAAATACCTACTGTTCCTTCGGTTCATCAGCTTCTCCACATTTTCTGTTGTTCTATTTTACAATCTTTTCTGCCCTTAATGTTCTTCTTTATCTTCTGTGTTACTAGTCTGTTGTCTGTAGATACCCGGCATTCCCTTTATGAATGGTTAATTTAGTTAGACTGTATATGAGAAAAATGTAATCTAGGTATGTAAGTTTTCCTGTCAGTAACGTGCGGCGTTTAGGTAAAATTCCTCGTTATTTACCGTTCTGGTGGAGTTCGCTTTTACGTGAAAAAATGAATGGCTCAGTTTGTTACAGGATAGCTTTGATGACAGCAGGTTAGTTGTGGAAAGCAAAAATAAAAATTACTGACGTTTGTTTTATAACTGTGCTACATATACCCTGTATGTACATTTATTTTGACCCACCATATCAGCTTCAGCATCGGGGATGACAACGTACAATAATTCAATAAATTGGGAATGATTACTTAAATATATAAAATATAAGAAATTTAATATTTTTTAAAGACAAAAAATCGCTTTAATTTTACATAAACTAATTCAAACAGATGTCGATAAAACATGACAATAATAATAATTCAGGGGATAAAGCAAGCGAAGAAAACTTGAAATTTATGCAAGTGATATACATACGGTTTATAATAAGATCCGCTAATATACACTCGTGTATTATCGGGAGAGTGATATAGTTTGAGTGTGGTTACGTAGCCCCGATATTGAATTCTACTCTCACATATCCTGTCAAACTCTACTGGGTGGGTGGGTGGGAGTACACACGTTGTAAGATAATACTGCCATTCTCAGTGTAGCCCCTTGACTGTGTTGACCAATGGCTAGGGGTTGTGATGTTACAGTTTATTAGACAGTAAACAAACAAAATCACAAAAATGGTTTAAGAGAAAAATTACAAAAGCGTTTATTGTCGTTTCGCGCATGTAATTCGAGTATAAACAGTATATACCTTCCCTCGGTAAATGTCAGAGCCTATTACGTGCAGTAGTCTGTGTAAGGCGTGAGGCTTTACTTTATATCCCAAAGTCGCCTCCAGCCAAGCATTTCGGTCTCTCTCCCTCATAAACAGGAAAAATATGAGCCTTTTAGTAGCAGTAGGGAGGTAGCGTTATGTAAGTGTTGTCCTTTAACTGCACCATTAAGTATGTGCTACATTATACCCTTCTACTGTCACCACGGTACCAACATGGAGTAACACAGGGGAAAAGAATACTCACTGAGGAAATTTTTATTTATTATTATTTTTTTTTATTATCACCACCAAACAAGTTGAAAAGACAATGGAACAACATTATGAGGAGAACCTGCGATTTTAGAGCTTTATGTTAATAGCAATTGTATAAATACTCTACACAATATTTCCTATACAAATTTGAAGAAAAAAGTATGCATATACAGTACATTCTATTCATATATTTACCCTGATATTTCCCAACAAATGCATACACTTTATTGTAAATGCAACTTACCGAGTTGTTTCCCGAAATAGCTGGATAAAATGTATAAATCATTCTCTGGTTCACAAAAAAATTTACATAAATTATATAGAGCTTCACTTTGATGTTCTGTATAGGGGAGAAATATCAAACACATACCTTATGAACCATATCATAATACGGATTTTTTTAACTCACAATTTAAAACTATTATTTGTCCAAAAGTAACAGCTCAAATAGACCTCAAACCCGGAACAAATTGAAAACAAGCTGAAAAATTCCAGAAATGACTTATAAAATTCTAATGAAAAACATATAAGAATTCCCCGCCATATATATTTAGTCTTTCAGTATGATAATGTAATTCATCAGGAAATTTGCAACTCGACATGATAGAAACACGAACAAAGTGTCTAAACATAAGTTTTCAGACACGGACAATCATATTAAGCCATTGATTACATAAATTAAGAAAACAACAAGATGGTTGCCATTTTATCCTTTTGTATATTTGCAAACAGACATGCTATTTGATAAATCTTCGAGGGCAAACGTGGGATTTTTGCTTCCTATTATGTTGGTATGCAAGAATCCCATAACGATAATGACTGGAATAGGTTATTCCTATTTAAGATAATGGATGTGCTTTGTATAATCTGCAATGAGAAGCTGAGTTCGACTGATGTTGCAACAATTGAAGACAAAGGCTACAGGACACTTGTGTTGCCAAGCATCAAGCAAGATGAATGGGCTTCAACAGATGGTGGAGAGAATATCACCAGTGAGACTTCATGCTGTTTGTCGAAAGAACTATACACGTGAAAGCACGACAATAGCTCCAGAATGGAAGTCATCTGCTAGTGTGATACAAGAGAAGAGGCACCACTGGTGTATAGAAGCATAGCTTGAGTAACTCCTGGCACAGTGGCTTGATTACCCATAAAACGTAGTCAAAACACCATCTGCTTAAATAGTTGGCACTTTTGGAAACATTCCTATAAAGACATAACAAACCTGCTCTTCCTGGTCTGCAGGGTGTACAGTAGTAATACGGCCCCTCAAAACTGATGACCAAAAACCACAGAACCTGAGGTCAGCAGCTGTCCTAGACCCCTTGCGGTCTGTTGGCTGTATTCTGGAACTGACTCCATGTCCTTCATGAAGTGATTTCATGAAAGTGGATATGAGAAGTGACCAGCATGAAAGAACCGAAATAAAAGTCCTTCCTTTCATCGGTCTGAACCCCACCAATCCAAGCACTATTTACACAGTGTGAAAAACATGGCTGAGAATATGCCCAGTTACATTTGATCAGTCATTACACCCAAAGACGATGTCATTGTACATCTTGGGGGGGTTCCATCATCTTATGTCTTACCTCTGTAGCATCGACCTGATTATGACGGGAAATGGCCTAACAGAGCTGTGGGAAATGGTGTGTGCAAAAGGATCAGTTGTACACATGTTAACTGGCCATGCTTTCTCGCGTGCACATTCTTACCTCAGCAGCTCTCGTTAGTGTCTTACTGGAGACATCTGGCTGCATGAACAACATCAACTGTGATCATTTGAGGAACCTTTACAAAGCTCTTCTTAACCAGGATCAAGACGCCAATGACGCAGCCGAGGAAGAGTGCATCAAACAGTTAAAGCATAATATTTCACAGCTCCATGAGAAGCTGAGAGTAAGAGTAGAACTGGAAAGCTGTGGGTACAGTATACCTCTTATGAGTCTTCATTCCAGCTGAAAGGACAGGGGACTGGAGGCTCCACCTCTACTGTGTGAGGGAAATGATTCTACATTTCTGCAGGGCATCTTTCTTATGCAAAGTCTGCCAGATTGTATCTCCAAAAGATGGAAGCTTTAAAGCAGACTTTGCCCGTAGACGATTTCACACTATTACAGAAAAGGGATAATTTACCTACCATTCGTTGTAATGCTGCATTCTGGGGCAGAAACTTCTCCAACCAGATCATCGAACAGTTTTTGCTGCGAAAAGCGAAAACATCTGGAGGAATAACACACGGTGGTGATGTCACACACAGTACCCTGACAAAGTAGACCCATCATGCACTACCTCACTGTGTTCCTATCTGTGACTCAAAGGAGCAGTTTACAGAGGTGCACCCAGCTACCTCGGAGCAGCACAAAGACCTGCGCTCAAGCACCGTTTTGTGGATATGAACCAGATCGCCTGGTGTGTCTGTCAACTGGCATTGTTGCAGATGCATCAGTGAACTGTGAGGATGTAGAGATTGGTCAATCAACGGAATCACAAATGACGCTAAGATTCATGGATCAGAATCAGGTTGGGTTGGGTTGGGTTGGTGAAATGGGCTAGGTTAGTGTGTTAGGCTGGCGTTCTTGGAAAACGAGGACTGGTGACATACGAAGGGGCGATCGGATGGCGCCAAAAAATCACAAAGCAGGATCAGGTTGTGGGGTTGGGTTGGTGTGTTGGGCTGAGTTGGTGTGGTGTGTTAAGTTGGGTTGGGTCCGATATTTTTGGCATCATCCGATCACCCTTTCGGATGTCACCAGTTCTCGTTTATCAGGATCACCAACCCAATATACCACACATACCTAACCCAACCTTGTGGTGGCCAGACCTGACTGTGCCACATGTCTTTTGGATGTCAGAGGTCCAGGGATGGTGGTTGTAAAGGCCTGGGACTTAGGGATATGAATCCCTTGCCAGCCTAATCAGGATCTTATAAAAGGAAAGTCAAGACCAATGGTTTTGTGAGGGATAACAAACAACCGTTCGAGATTGACATCTCTTTACTATGAAAATAACACAAAGCTCTGAAACCACTCACACAGACATCAAATAACAATTAAAGGGGTCAAACAATTATGAGAATCAAACAATTAAGGGAGTCAAACAATTAAGGGAGTCAAACAATTAATGGAGTCAAACAATTAAGGGAGTCAAACAATTATGGGAGTCAAACAATTAATGGAATCAAACAATTAAGGGAGTCAAGCAATTAAGAGAATCAAACAATTACGGGAGTCAAACAATGAACAGATATTTCCTACGGCGGCGGCCCTGTGGAAGGTTCTGGAAAGCAGTGATCCACTCTCAGTGGGGGGGAGGGGGTAGGTCAAGTCAGCTTCCTCACTTGGCGCCGGCAGGCTATGTCTTGCTACACTGGAGAGACACCGTGACACAGACGGTGTGGAGGAAGTGGCGATGACGTGGCAGCCGCGGCAGTAGCTGGGGTAGGTGTCCGGAGATTAACAGTCGATTTGTGAAGGTCTGGGGAAACAGCCCACGAGTCCAGGACCTCAGATGAGAACACAACCAGCATTTGAACGAACAGCGGGGTGCAAGTACAGCTGTGATGACGGCTGGATAGTTCTCACCTCCGTCTACCCCCCTAGTAGGGGTCGCGAACAAGCAAACGAGCGGCGGACAACCATCCTGCTCGATACAGCCCTGACAGTGGTGTACCAGGGGGTGAATGTCTGTGTTCTGGAAACACTAAACACTCATGATGAAAATGAAGAGTGCAAAGTTATGTGGGTGAAAAAACTTGGGCCGTTTTGCACGGCAAACCAGCATCAACACCACACCAATGTTGTTGGATAATGACAATGACGACAAAGATAATAATGATCAACAATATATTACATAACGTAACCATTTATTTGTATACACTTATGGTTTACACGTGACTTAGAGATTTTTTAGGATTGCTAGTATCTGAAAACCTATGTTTAGACACTTTGTTCATATTTCTGTCATGTCTAGTTGCAAATATATGATACACTATACAATAGTGGTCATCCTGGATGCCATCTTGAATTCCTGAATTAGCATAATGAATGTGTTGGGGGAATTTTTTTTATCACACCTTTATGAGTCTTTCCTGAAAATTTCAGCTTGTTATCAGTTTTTTCCAGGTTTGAACCATTTCTCTCTCTCTTCTCTCTCTCTCTCTCTCTCTCTCTCTCTCTCTCTCTCTCTCTCCTTACTCCAACACAACGGAAATGATGCAGACTTAGAGCTTTATGTCGTCTGTCGCCTCAAGTGAAAGGAACCCTTCACAACCGTTTATTTCCTGAAGATAAGACACATGAAGTATTAGAGAGAAAATTATTTATTTAATTAGCACCAAAACCAACTCCATGTTATCCTGCAGAAAATTATCTATTGTTAAAATAATTTTGAATTATTTATAAAATGTTGTTAGTGAAATTAACCTGTTCATCATTATGGTATATTTTGGTCTTCAGATCGTAAGTATATTTTCATCTTCATCATGTTAACAATATTCACTAACATGTTCCTGTTATTCACTGTCATGGTACCGTTGTTCACCAACAATAATTAACCCTGGTATAAACATCTCTGTTAGTCGTTTGCATAAAGGTAACGTCCACCACCAGCACATTACTTCCTTTTCATCTTTAATTTAAAACATGTTTGCAATTTTATTTTAAAGTTTGTCTTTGGAACTGTGACAGAATATATTTCAGGCTCGTCCAGGGTAGTAAAATTTGTGCCGTCCTGCAAAGTTGTGTACGTTAAGTAAATTTATTTGTGTGTGTGTTTTAAAAGTTTTTGTCAAATTATATGTGTTTAGGCTTCTGTTTTTATTTAACTTTCTCTTTTATTTCAACATCTCTCTCTAGAGCGTGTGAGGAAAATGAGAAAAGCCAGTGACTTGTCTGTATATATATATATATATATATATATATATATATATATATATATATATACATATATATATATATATATATATATATATATATATATATATATATATATATATATATATATATATATATATATTAGGATGGTCCAAAATATCACATATTTGTATACGTTTTCTCCACAAGGTTTATTTTTGTCCATTAGGTACAAAATGCATCCCAGAAAAAAATTGGATCATTTAAAGCATATTTAGAGGTCAATCCAATGTCCTCTTTTTTTCCATTTAGTACGTAATAAGGATTTTTCGGGGCTAGATAAACACATTATAAACACATTGTCTTTATTCAGCAAAATACAATTATAAGTTTTACAAATTACAAACTAAATAACTCTAGAACACCAATACACATTCTTTATTTGTATCCCTTCATCATAGCAGCTTTGCTTGCCGTTGGTAACTTCTTGCGATGAGCTGCAACAACCTGTAAAAGGTACTGCTTTTGGTCCTCATTTTGCGTTATAGACTCATTATAACGCTCTATGAGAGCAATTGCCCTCTCTGCGCTGTCATTCACCACCTTCATATTTATCGCACGATCTCTCATTGTGATAAACACTTCATCGTCTTTCCATGTTTTGGGATCCTTACTCAAGAACAGTTGTGCTCTTTCTTTGCCATCTAGTGTAAGAACATCAAAAATATCTAATGTACGCTCAGTAACAAATGAGGCCACATTACTGATAGGAGTTTCATCAGATAGGACAATACGCCTTGAAAAGTCCTGTTTCTTTGGGCACTGGAAGTTTTGTACCATATTCTTCTTGGTTTCAGTATCGATCCTGTCATCAAATAAGTTTAGACCGATAAGATGTTCTGATAGATACCAGAGATGTCGGCTAATTGCTGCTTGTGCTGCGTGTGCAACTTTCTCATGAGGATATTCCTTTAAAACCTTCATTAGCTGCAAATCATTGAATGGAGCTCGAACAGCCATTGGTGCTTCATGCCAGAATCTCACATACATTATGCTCACAAACAAAGCCAGTTGTGTGATATTGTTTTCTTCCCGTGTTGATAATGTGAATTGATGTTTGAACAGATAGATTTTGAGAGCATAGATTCCTTTTGCCATCCATCTTGCATGGTGTGTAGGACCAGGAACTCGAAAGGAAACCTTACTACTTGGCAGTCCACCAAGAAACAAAAGAGCTAGTTCTAGAAACTCCCTATAATCATCTCGTGGCTGATTATCCTGCAGGGCTACTGGCAAATATTCAAGCAACTCCTTCCAATAACATAATGTTAGACTTTGCAAATACACACCTTCTCCTGCAGAGGTTGTAACTCAACTGAGGAGCTGCCAAAGTGGCTCAGACCTGCGCACTCACTGGAACCAGATCAGTGTTGCCAACATCCTTACAAAATCTGTAACTAAGTCTAATTATTTCTCACAGGTAATAATTGCCTGCCATTCATATGCCATGACACAAGATGGAAACCTGCATAATATACTATTTAGATTGATAATGAAATAATTGTAGAACTGATGAGATATAAATGAAATAAGTAACTTCATCTGATTAATGGTAACCCTTGTCTGTGTTTCCTGTTTCAACCTGTCATTGTCAGTCCCTATGACTCAATACTTGACTCTTTGCCCTTTCCAAATAGGCAACTAGGCTATATACATTGAAATATACCCAATATAATGTGTTGTGTATATTAAGACTGTATCATGCGGACAAGAAAATTCAGTCCTACACTACAAGTATAATATGCAAAATGGATTGACCTCTAAATGTTAATGAATATGGATAACATTTTACAGACCTTATCTATGAACCAAATGGACAATTTTAAGGCTTGTGGAGGCAATATATTACTACTTATATTTTTTACCATATAGTTTTGGACCACCCTAATATATATATATATATATATATATATATATATATATATATATATATATATATATATATATATATATATATATATATATGTATATATATATATATATATATATATATATATATATATATTAAATTTGAATTGTGATAGTGTTTTAGTATTTAAAATTTTTCATTAGCAGTACAAGGTCTAAGTAAAGTTATTATTTTTTCTGATATAAATTCAAACATATTTTTGCAAAACAATCAACAAAGAACATCTTGTTGAACGATGACTAAAGGCCCTGAGAGAGAGAGAGAGAGAGAGAGAGAGAGAGAGAGAGAGAGAGAGAGGTCTGTGAAACATGGTATGATTAAATAATAACCGGGGGGGGGGGGGTGTCATAAGGTTATAGAATATAGATCATCGTTAGGTCCATGTTAACAGTTAACTGATCTTGACCTCACCCAAGTGTTACCCGGGTTGAAGGTGAATGATGATATTATTTAACTTTTTCCTTAACCTTTCACTGCTTTTACTGTTATGTTACAGTGTGGTACCTGTAGGAGTCAGGGGCCAAGCTACTTTATTTCACTTGATACCATCCATTGACTCTAACTGCTGTAAAATACCCTTAAACCAACCACACACACACACACACACACACACACACGGCAACGGGATGCAGTAGAGAAAATCTTCCCGGAATCTCTGGGCAGTAATAAAGTGTCTGAAGTGCTGCAGAAACCACGACTTCAGAATTTATTATCCAAGAGAAATTTGTCGCAGGAATATCAATTTCCCCTTTCAGTTATTCACGGTGGCTCAGGAAACGGAAGAAGGAAACATGTATCTTGAACATTAAACAAAATGATAAAGGTCAGGGGAACTATCCAAACTCTCCCTCTGCAAATTAACACACTGATGAGGTACTGTATACTCTTTTCTTGTTCTTATGGCTGTGGTTTGTGTAATACGCGAAGTACGAAATGTTCTAAGTTTAATGGCAGAGGGGGTTGGGGTACTGCGGTCTTAAGCTTAATAGGGTTACGTATGAAAATTCTAATTTATTTATTTGTTTCGTGTTATTTAAGTAGATAATCATGACACAAACTATATATTTTTTTACATCGTCACTAACCTCAGATAATATTCGTTATGTTGTTACAGTAATCGACGTCTTAAACTAAACAGTAAATTTACCATATATGAACTTATTTTAAAGATGGTATAACAGTAAAGGCTAAAAGTTATCCATATTTACCTGTAATAAAACATGTCCGATTTGTTTTCAGGTGTAATTTAATTTAACGATTACCCCTATTCAAGTTCACAAGAACGAACTTGCTTTACATGGCTCACAATTATAATTGGGATATTGCTGAGTCTCATTCAATATTTGTATAGAGAAAGTGAAGTATATGTCAGAGTGTGAATGGAAGAAGAAAACTGGTTTCTATAGTGCAAATAGTTCTGCGTCAAGGGCGTCACTATTTCATGGATGGGCTAATATATATATATATATAAACCAGGCCACAATACCCTGTTAGCTAATGAGTTTATAAGTGTAAGTACTAGGGAAAGGTTAAAAAGGAATCTGAAGAAACGTGATAAAAATTAATAGACTCTTAAAGTAAGCTACGAGGGTAATGACACATGAAACCTTTCGACTGGAAAAAAACGGATCGATCATTCGTTTGCATATTTTATCAGTTAACTCTGCAACATATCGAGGTCCATGTTAGTTTTCCGGTGTGGAGATATAAAAGGTGACTCCCTTGACCTCAACGGAAGAGCACCTAAGCATAGTGGTCATGGAGAGAACGGCTTTTTGTTGAGGATGGCTTTTTGTTAAGCGGCACCGCGGGCTGTGAGAAAGAAACCGCGAGTTGTGGCCCCTGGGAAATTCTGACCTTGATACAGCGCCTCGTTCAGTTCCATAATGTCCCACAAAATCGTTCGGTAATATAAAGATGACATTACTGTAATAAAACTTTCGCTAATCCCAATAAATACAATTTTGATTTAACAACGACAACAACAACTACAGCTACAACAACAACATCAACGACAACGGCAGCAGCAGCAACAACAACAACAACAACAACAACGACAATGGCAGCAGCAGCAACAACAACAACAACAACGACAACGGCAGCAGCAGCAACAACAACAACAACAGCAACAACAGCAACAACAAAATCAACTCCAATAATAATAATAATAATAATAATAATAATAATAGTAATAATAATGAAACATTATTTTATTGGTCTTCACCCTCCTCTTACAGCCATACCTTCTCCAGACATTTTTATTACCTATCCTAATACAGTATAAAATTATCTACCCTAGCTGAATTACTAAATTAATTCGCTAATCTATTATAATAATAATAATAATAATAATAAACGGTTTATTAATAGAGTTGCAGCCGGTGGCTGAAAATATACAAACTTACATGTGATTTAGACATAATGATACGTGTTCAATGCATTTACAGGGCTGTACAGTACATAAACCAGGAGTTGTTTATTATTTTAACAACAGATGGGGTGGGGCTATTCTTATCTCTGTCAGTGCGGACTCTAATGGGCTGAATTTTGTTGTAGTGGCGGACTGTGCGAGGTGGGCGGGGGCTGCCGGTGGCGATGATGAGGATGGTGCAGTAGTCCACTGCCAAGCCTTGCTAGTGCTTGGTGGTGGGGTTCAATAAGGAATGGCATGTCCAGGGTGGAGAGAGCGTTGTTGTAGCCAGAGTAGTCTGCGCCAAGCATGATTCTGCAGACCCTTTTCTGTACCTTCTCTAGTTGGCGTTGTTGGGTAGAGTTGAGAGAAGACGACCAGGCTGGTGAAGCATATGTTAATTTGGGGAGAATAAATGCGTTGTAGATAGTCCTCGCTCTGGCGTGGGTGTTGCCTCATAGTTAATGTGTGCAAGCAGTAATAGTAGATAAATAATACTATTACTACACCACTACTACCATTACCACACTACTACTACTACTTATTTTTTTTTA
Source organism: Homarus gammarus (assembly GCA_958450375.1). Taxonomy (NCBI): domain Eukaryota; kingdom Metazoa; phylum Arthropoda; class Malacostraca; order Decapoda; family Nephropidae; genus Homarus; species Homarus gammarus. The sequence continues at coordinate 197,145 of CAUDMG010000664.1, read as the reverse complement.
ATGGCCTCCAGCCTCCCCCAATAGCCACACCTTCGCCACCATTTCATTACCTTAATATAAAACATCCTAATACATAAGTAGCTATCCTAGCTTTGTTGAATTTGTTGAGCCGCAGATCCATGCGGCATTCAGTGACTGTATCCTCATAGTCAATATCTGCAGCTGTTGTCGGCGTTAGGGCCGAAGCTCTCGTTCCCCTGAGGCAGAGCAAAGCCGACCGAAGGAGAGAGGACAGTCGACATTTCATCCAGGCTGTAACATAACTTATGGGCTGCTGCTTCTGTTCGGATAGCACCTCCGCGAGTCTGGCGTAGAAGCATCTTGCCCTTGGTCCCATCTCACCAGAGGTTGTGAACACTAGAGTGAAGATGCCTTGATCAACGTTCTGAATTCTCTCCCCCTATGCCCTTATCTTGTTGTTCTCGTTTCTCCTGTGTGCAGCATCGAGAGCTAGGCTGCGGTGACATGCGGCCATGGGATAAAATATCCTGATGTCGAAGAAGGCTCTCTGTCCCCGCGTCCAGAATCCTAGAGCGCTGACGTCAACAGGGGCTTCGTTGGATGTGTTTGAAGTCCTATGTTAGAAATTCTCACCGTCAATGGAAAAAGGGTCGGTTCTACCCTGATATCACGGCAGATTTCCTTCAACATATTTGCTGTGAAATCCTCTTACTTCGTCATGCTTCATGCATATGAAGCCCCCTTTCTTGCACACTATGGCGTGATCGACGTCATAGGAAGAGCCACACACGAATTAGGAGGACAAACGTTCTACTGGCCTCCCGTACCTTAGAGCATTGGCATCTGTAAATTCTTGTTTATTGAGAATGAAACCATTTGCTACTTGTATTACTGCTGCTACTTTTTTTTAACGTGGCTTCCAGCCTCCCACAATAGCCACAACCTTCGCCGCCGTTTTATTACCTTGAAATTAAATATCCTAATACAAAAGTAGTTACCCTAACTGTGTTGAGTTAGTTGAACCACAGATCTATGCGGCATTCAGTGACTGTAGTTTCATAGTCAATATCTGCGACCGTTGTCGGCTTTGGGTCCGACGATTTCGTTCCCCTGAGGCAAAGCAATGCAGACCTAAGTAGAGAGAAGGACAATCGACATCTCAACCAGGCTGTAGCGTAACTTCTGGGCTGCTGCTTCTGTTCAGATAACACTTCCGTGAATCTGGCATAGAAACATCTTACAGTGGTCCAATCCCACGTGAAGTTGTCAACACCAGAGGAGTGAAGCTGCCCTTATCATCGTTCAGAATTCTCTGCTCATATGCCCTGGTCTTTTCATTCTCGTTCCTCCTTTGTGCAGCATCGAGAGATAGGTTACGGTGACATGCGGCCATGGGATCAAAAATCCTTATGACAAAAAAGGCTTGCTGTCCCCGTGTCTTGAATCCTCGAGCACTGATGTCCACACGGGCTTCGTTGGATGTGTTTGAAGTCCTGTGATGGAAATTCTCACCGTCCAGTGGAAGGAGGGTCTGTTCTACCCTGACATCATGGCAGATTTCCTTCGACATTTTTGCTGTGAGATCCTTTACTTCGTTGTGCTTCATGCATACGAAGCCCCCCTTCTTGCACACCATGGTGTGGTCGATGTCATAGGATGAGCTACATACGCATTGGGAGGGCAAATCTACTGGCCTACTGTGTCTAAGAACACTGTGAATTCTTGTTTATTAAGTCTGAAACTTTTTGCCCTTATTGGTAACGTTGCTAGGCAGTTCGAGGCGCCCACTTCCTGTGCAATAGCTACTTTTTCAAGTTCTCTGTTACTACTGCTACTATTAATTATAACAATAATAATAACTTATTATTATTATTATTATTATTATTATTATTATTATTATTATTATTATTATTATTATTATTATTATTATTATTATTATTATTATTATTATTATTGTTATTGTTATTGTTGTTGTTGTTGTTGTTATTGTTATTATTATTATTATTATTATTATTATTATTATTATTATTATTATTATTATTATTATCTACCCTGCATGCCGCCTACAATCCTCTTGTTGAATATCACGTCGATATTATAATCAGAGACGAAAGGGTGCAAAGTTGAACTACTTTAGCCCCACACCAGGTACTTGTAATTAATTGTTCATGGAAATTTCATGAAGTAAATATATCTGCTAAATCTTTTATTTCATTGAATCACATGAATTACTGTATTTCAGTCAGCTCTTGGCGGCCGATTGAAGCACGGACAAAAGCTCACCGGATAAACATTCACCAGACAAATAATCACTGGTCTGGCTGGGTTGGGTTAGGATAGGTTAAGTAAGGTTAGTGTGGGGTTAGGTTAAGGTAGGTTTGGTTAGTTAGATTAAGTTAGATTAGGTTTAGTTAGGTTAAGTTATGTTCGAGTTAGATTAGGTTAGGTTAGTTTTTAGTCGATGAGTTTTTGTTCTACCCCTCTACCCATGTGCCAGGCGAATTTTTTTTTAAATAATGTAGAGTTTTACACCGGGGACAGGTCAAATATCGCGGACACGGTAGCGAGAACTATATAATATCCAGAGAAAGAGTTCAGAAATATCGTAATAACAATAAAACTAAAATTATAGAAACTGGTAGCCATAGAAAACTGTAACGTTAACAATAATTAAAGTAATAACGCCTCTAACAGAGATAATGACGATACCATTTAAAAATAATGATGATAATTTCAGTGATACTAACAACAATAAGTACATAATAATAATAATAATAATAATAATAATAATAATAATAATAATAATAATATTAATATTAATATTAATATTAATATTAATATTAATATTAATATTAATATTAATATTAATATTAATATTAATATTAATATTAATAATAATAATAATAATAATAATAATAATAATAATATTAATATTAATATTAATAGCACAAATAATGATGGTGATAATACAATAATAATACAAATCATATTTTAGCAGAATACAATATATACATTACGGGGATGTGATTTTTCCGTTCTTTTTTTTCTTCGGTGTTCCGAATTTTTCCATCGTTTTAGGCGACCCACGTGAATCGCGTAGATCCGTTTAGAAAAAAAAATGACGAGAGAAATATTTGACGATAAATAACAATAATTGACCCTCCAGGGTCTGCTGCACGAGGACGATGAGCTAGCATACTGAGTATAGTGGCCTTACTATACATTTTCATGCATTATATCTTATACTCTACTTCTCCTTGGCTGAGTATAGCTTGTTTTGCATTCCATTCTTCCATTCTTTAGTATTTCATTGACCAAAGATCAATGACGTTATAAAACGCCACTATTAGACGTAGGTAAGCATTTTTAAATACAACTAAGTTTCTATAATAATTTTACACATTCTGTTGATCACATTATATTCTACAACCCATGATATATTTAGTAGTTCCATAGGCAACTAAGTAGGGCGTGTTTGTGTCCCCTAAGAGGTCAGGGCTGTAGGGCATGTTTGTTTTCCCTCGGAGGTCAGGGCTGTAAGGCATGTTTGTGTGTGCCCCAAGGAGGTCAGCCTTGAAAGGCATGTGTGTGTGTTCCCCAGGAGGTCAGGGTTGCAGGGCATGGTTGTGTAGTAACCTCAGGAGTTCAGGGTTGTAGGGCATGTGTGTGTCACCCAGGAGGTCAGGGATGTAGGGCATGTTTCTTTACCCCAGGAAGTCAGGGCTGTAGGGCATGGTTTTATTCCCCAGAAGGTCAGGGCTGTAGGGCATGATGTGTGTGTCCCCCAGAAGGTCAGGGCTGTAGGGCATGTGTGTGTCCCCCAGGTGGTCAGGGCTGTAGGGCATGTGTGTGTCCCCCAGAAGGTCAGGGCTGTAGGGCATGTTTGTTTTCCCTCGGAGGTAAGGGCTGTAAGGCATATTTGTGTGTGTCCCCAGGAAGTCAGGGCTGTGGGGCATGTTCTTATTCCCCAGAAAGTCAGGGCTGTAGGGCATGTTTGTTTTCAATCTTAGGTCAGGGTTGTAGGGCATGTGTGTGTGTGTCTCCCAGGAGGTCATGGCTGTAGGGCATGTTTGTTTTCCCTCGGAGGTCAGGGCTGTAAGGCATGTGTGTGTGTGTCCCCCAGGAGGTCAGGGCTGTAAGGCATGTTTATGTGTGTTCCCCAGGACGTCAGTGCTGTAGCGCATATGTGTAGGTGTTTCCCAGGAGGTCAGGGCTGTAGAGCATGTGTAATGTGTCCCACAGGAGGTCACGGCTGTAGGGCATGTGCGTGTGTCCCCCAGGAGGTCAGGGCTCTAGGGCATGTTTGTTTTCCCTCGGAGGTCAGGGATGTAGGGCATGTGTTTGTCCCCCAGGAGGTCAGGGCTGTAAGGCATCTGTGTGTGTCCCCCAGGAGGTCAGGACAGATAGGCATGTGTATGTGTGTGTCCCCCAGGAGGTCAGGGCTGTAAGGCATGTGTGTGTGTCCCCCAGGAGGTCAGGGCTGTAGGGCATATGTGTGTGTGTTTCCCAGGAGGTCAGGGTTATATTGTATGTGTGTGTGTGTGTGTGTGTGTGTGTCCCCAGGAGGTCAGGGCTGTAAGGCATGTTTGTGTGTGTCCCCCCCAGGAGGTCAGTGCTTTAGCGCATATGTGTGTGTGTTTCCCAGGAGTTCAGGGCTGTAGAGCATGTGTAATGTGTCCCCCAGGAGGTCAGGGCTGTAGGGCATGTGCGTGTGTTCCCCAGGAAGTCAGGGCTGTAGGGCATGTTTGTTATCCCTCGGAGGTCAGGGCTGTAAGGCATGTTTGTGGTGTGTTCCCCAGGAGAGCAGGGCTGTAGGGCATGTTTGTTTTCCCTCGGAGGTCAGGGCTGTAAGGCATGTTTGTGTGTCCCCCAGGAGGTCAGGGCTGTAAGGCATGTTTGTGTGTGTCCCCCAAGAGGTCAGGGCTGTAGGGCATATGTGTGTGTGTTTCCCAGGAGGTCAGGGTTATATTGTTTGTGTGTGTGTGTACTCCAGGAGGTCAGGGCTGTAGGGCATGTGTTTGTCCCCCAGGAGGTCAGGGCTGTAGGGCATGTGTATGTGTCCCCAGGAGGTTATGGTTGTAAGGCATGTGTGTGTGTCCCCCCCCCCAGGAGGTCAGTGCTGTAGGGCATGTGTTTGTCCCCCAGGAGGTCAGGGCTGTAGGGCATATGCGTGTGTCCTCCAGGAGGTCAGGGCTGTAGGGCATGTGTGTGTGTCCCCCAGGAGGTCAGGGCTGTAGGGCTTGTGTGTGTGTGTCCTCCAGGAGGTCAGGGCTGTAGGGCATGTGTGTGTGTGTGTGTGTGTGTCCCCCAGGAGGTCAGGGCTGTAAGGCATGTGTGTGTGTCCCCCAGGAGGTCAGGGCTGTAGGGCTTGTGTGTGTGTGTCCTCCAGGAGGTCATGGCTGTAGGGCATGTGTGTGTGTGTGTGTGTCCCCCAGGAGATCAGGGCTGTATGGCATGTGTTTGTCCCCCAGGAGGTCAGGGCTGTAGGACATATGCGTGTGTGTTCCCCAGGAGGTCAGGGCTGTATGGCATGTGCTTGTCCCCTAGGAGGTCAGGGCTGTAGGGCATATGCGTATGTGGCCCTCAGGAGGTCAGGGCTGTAGGGCATATGTGTGTGTGTTTCCCAGGAGGTCAGGGTTATAGGGCATATGTGTGTGTGTGTGCATGTGTGTGTGTCCCCAGGAGGTTATGGTTGTAAGGCATGTGTGTGTGTCCCCCTAGGAGGTCAGGGCTGTAGGGCATGTGTTTGTCCCCCAGGAGGTCAAGGCTGTAGGGTATGTGCGTGTGTCCCCCAGGAGGTGAGGGCTGTAGGGCATGTGTGTGTGTGTCCTCCAGGAGGTCAGGGCTGTAGGGCATGTGTGTGTGTGTTTGTGTGTCCCCCAGGAGGTACGGGCTGTATGGCATGTGTTTGTCCCCCAGGAGGTCAGGGCTGTAGGACATATGCGTGTGTGTTCCCCAGGAGGTCAGGGCTGTATGGCATGTGCTTGTCCCCTAGGAGGTCAGGGCTGTAGGGCATATGCGTGTGTGGCCCTCAGGAGGTCAGGGCTGTAGGGCATATGTGTGTGTGTTTCCCAGGAGGTCAGGGTTATAGGGCATATGTGTGTGTGTGTGTATGTGTGTGTGTGTCCCCAGGAGGTTATGGTTGTAAGGCATGTGTGTGTGTCCCCCTAGGAGGTCAGGGCTGTAGGGCATGTGTTTGTCCCCCAGGAGGTCAAGGCTGTAGGGTATGTGCGTGTGTCCCCCAGGAGGTGAGGGCTGTAGGGCATGTGTGTGTGTGTCCTCCAGGAGGTCAGGGCTGTAGGGCATGTGTGTGTGTGTTTGTGTGTCCCCCAGGAGGTACGGGCTGTATGGCATGTGATTGTCCCCCAGGAGGTCAGGGCTGTAGGGCATGTGTGTGTGTGTCCCCCAGGAGGTCAGGGCTGTAGGGCATGTGTGTGTGTGTCCCCCAGGAGGTCAGGGCTGTAAGGCATGTGTGTGTTTTCCCCCCAGGAGGTCAGGGCTGTAGGGCATGTGTTTTCCCCCAGGAGCTCAGGGTTGTAGGGCATATGCGTGTGTGTCCCCAGGAGGTCAGGGCTGTGGGGCATGTGCGTGTGTGTCCCCCAGGAGGGGGACCCTGTGATGTGTAGGAACATAAAACTCTCCAGCAGTAGGTATTGGATCGTGTTAAAGCAGAAGAGGTTGCAGCAGGATGAAAATAAGATGATTTTTTTTAAAGAAACAATTAAAATGCACGAAACAAAGTGAGGTAGATTAGAGAGGCCTTCCAGCAACTAATAACAGAAGCGTGTACTCCCTCTGAAAAAAACTAGCTGATGCAATTAAAACTAAGATTATAACAAAACCAAATGAGTGAATATTACATGGGAAAAAAAAATAATATTTTGTTTTTATATATCAGAGAACAGCTTGTTTTTCTTATTTTTGTGCTACATATGCTATTGAAACTCTAGTTGTTGGTGCATTAGAGGCAAATCCCTTTGGAATGTATTAAATTTTGAATTCTCACATCATACAGTGCAAACAAGGCATACCTTTTAGTTTATCTTCTCTCAGTAATGGTGTGCAATTAGAAATAATAAACAAATTCAAGTTTAGTAACAAATAAAATATATAAAGGAATTATGAAGACTATATTCATGAAAATAGTGTTGCAATAAACATACATGTTTGATTTTGGGTACTGTGTACTTTAACTATTAGGCGATCACGAAATGAGTAACAATGTGAGAAATTAAGTTAAATCGGGTAAAACTTTCCCGGGTAGGTGCTTCCCCGGGCCCCCCAGCTCAAAACAATTTTTCAGCTTTTTTTCAAGAACCAATCATATCCCTGAATATACTGTATACAAATATGACAAGAAAAAAATTACCCTCTGGTTAAGGCGTAATTATCGAATACGCCAACTACCCGTCCATTCCCCATCCCGGCCTAAATCAATCACAGAGGTCTCATCACACCTGCTTACTAACTGTTAAAACTCCTTCCTACACAGCCTTCGAGAGCGCCTTTATCAGAAACAGTTCTTCACTTGCCTACATAAAGCTACCCGCGATGGCCAGTATACTCCGAGACACGCCGTTGGTTGGAAGTAAACTGCAGACAGTGAGCAGGTATAATCTCCGGCCGGCAGTAAAGTGCGTGTAGCGCTACCCAGACCACGACATGAGAATTTGTTATCCAAGAAAAATTTGTCGGAGGAATATAAATTTTGCTTTACCAGTTATACCAGGGGCTTCAAGATGTGGGAAGACGATAGTTGCATTCTGAACAATATTTGGCGCTGGAATAATTTAATACTTTCTCACTATGGTTAAAGTTAGTGTAATCTTTAATCGCGCTTTCTTCTCGCTCTGTGTATACGTTCGTAAGACGAAGGTTAATACTTCGTGGTATTGTCTTGCGTAATGATATATATATATATATATATATATATATATATAAACTGGACTAAAAATGACGTATACATGGTACCTCGTGCTTCATACCAGCTGGATTCGGTAAAATGCTACTGACATCCACATAAGCAGCATGGGCAGTTCCCAATGAGAGGTTCACGGCGCCATCAGCTCGATGAACAGGCTTTGTGTGAAATATCATATAGTCTAGAACTGCTTTTAGTGCTCTTGTGGTCCCATGCATTAGGTCGAGGGTTCGAGTCCAGGCTGGTGAGGTCGTTGATTATATGTTCAAAGTCCGCGTGTTATATGGACTAAAAATGAAGTATATATATATATATATATATATATATATATATATATATGCTGATAGCCACAAGGAAAGAAGAAAACACGAAGTTCCCAAGTGCTTTCTTCTTTCCTTGTGGTTATCAGCATATACCTAGATCACGCGCACCTACAGTGATTTACTTGCTTATATATATATATATATATATATATATATATATATATATATATATATATATATATATATATATCCCAATTGATATATTGTCTTTGTAGCCTGCATCATTTAACCATTTTACCTATTTACCTAATTTTTTTTAAGAGGAATAGCCCATCCATGCACAGGTAACCGACCCGCAACGGGGCCCGTGGGGCGAAAAAATAAGAGTAAAAAGAAATTAGAAATAGAAGAGAAAGAGACTAAATTAATCTACACCACGAAGATGCCGGAAAACCAGCCTTTTGAGGTGAGACAGATTGTAAGAGTATGGAAACACAAAAGAAGGCAGAGCATTTCACAGTTTGGTTGTGTGAGGAAAGAAGGATGTACTATAATGGGTTATTCTAGTGTGAAGGACATCCACACAAAAACAGTGGGCACCGCTGGCAAGACGAGTGTTAGGAGCCCACTGCCTTGCCGGAGGTACACAGGATGCCAACATTGCTATAATAAGAAAGTATTAGTTATTGCTGATTACAACTTGACTTAATGCAAATAGCAACAACCTTACAAGGAACTGATAAACATTACCTTTTATCATCACCACTTCACCATAAGGTCATCACGTTGTCATACTGTTGTGAAGGATTTTAATCATCTTTACTAACATGTAAAGGAAGTCTCACATTGTAAGCGGGACCAAGGAGCTGTGTGTTATATTGATAACTAATAAAAGTTAATGATACTAACCAACCAGCCATAAAGAGGAAACTCTCTTTAATCTCCTTAAATGACACTTATATAGCCCGCAACAAGCTCCAAAGGAGGACACTAATGTGGCACTATCTATCATTGGACCATTAGAACTAATACCTTTCTCTATAACCCGAGTCTCTCGACGTAAAAGAGGGAAAGCTACAGCACAGACTTGCCCCGAAGTAGATCGGTCATCATCCCTCAACTACTTGTCAGGGGATGAATTCAGAAAGGTTCTTATGGTGAATATTTTCCTCTCACAGATGACATAAGAATGAATTTAAATGTCTGGTAGGAGATGAAAGTAGACGTAGACATTTGTCACAACAAAATTTTCTGTCTTAATTTCGCCTCATAACAGTTAGTAAGTGAAAGTATCTTGTTAACGTAGAGTCTTAGTATAATTTTGATGCATTTTTATTTGCAAATTTTTTTTTCGATTAAATGAAACAGCTAAGGGAAATTATTAAACCTTTCAGAAGGTAATCGTAATCTGTAATCGTAATCGATAACAATCAATTATAGTTTTTGAAGCAATCGTAATCGTAATTGATTACATTAAAAATGTAATTGCAATCACGATTACTTTTACAATTAAACTAGTAAGTACTGTACATACTGGTATTTCATTTTCTTTTCTTACAATACTGAGCTTATAATTTTCAATACATTCGGTCCTTTATATGACCTTCCAGAGTCTAGTTTTCATTTAGTTCAACACAAACAATAAGTTGTAATTCCCATGTCCCTGTCCTGAGAAGGTGTAACCACTCAATGTTTTCTTACTGTGATTGATGTACAATATATATAGTACATTTATTTACTTAAATGAATAGCATCAGATCACTTTTATTCCTGAAACTATCTTTGATATAATGGACACAGTATTTTTCAAAATCTTTGAGGTCTAATCCTTGTCTAAGAAAAAATGAATGTTAAATTTGAAATTCATATTACAGTATTGTTTTGATCTACATTTACTAACATGTCTTTGGTATATCTTAGTACGCAGAATACCATACATTTAATTTTATGAGAGCACAAAATTACTGTCCTCTTATAAACAGTTTGGTTAATATTGTTACAAAACTTCAAAACACTTCAGTTATTTAGGTCTGATTAATTTTTTTATTTGTAACTTCCATATTAATCTTATGAAAATTTACACCCATTTATTAAAGATTTTGATTTCTTCTTGTCTATTAAATGGCCACACCTTTATGTATTACGTCTACCTTTTTCATTTCTCAGAAAATATGATTTAATTGTACCAGGTTGACAAACAGTACAGTAAAATGAGTTTTTGTAGTACGTTCGTTTATTTATGCACATTACTTATGAAATAATCATCAATGTATGAGATTACACATCACGTATTCGTAATCGTAATCAATTACATCCCTTTTACTGTGATCATAATCGTAATCATAATCATAAAATTAACATACAATTGTAATCATAATTAATTACGTTACCGATGTAATCGCCCCATGTCTGTTTCAGGTATGAGGATTACTTACGGTAAGAACCGTTGTGAATTATCATTAAGGGAGGCATATTACTCTTGTACAGAACATCAATAAGGTAAATTCTAGAGGTATTCCATCCAAGATATAACGTCAGATGTGTGGTTAGGATATAACACAAAAGGCTTGGAAACAGTGATTGAGTGATGTTGATAATTATATTTCATGATATGTAATTCAAGAGATGCGGCTCACTAAAGACTGTCACTCACCAAGCCAGTATATATTACCCACCATTCTGGGAAACTTAAGTTTGATGGTGGCAATAATGAAACTAAGTACGTTTGACGTTATATTTTTCCCCTATTTCATTGCCAGTATCTTAGACAGAAGGCTGGATATCTCTTTGTATGAATGAATATATTGCATTAGCCCGCTGTGATTGGACAATATTCTCTGATCGATAGCCCGAGTAGTGGCGTACATCTTCATGAATAAAACGTCGACATTACTAAGATATTCAGAAAGTTAAATATCTTTTCATTTATTATTACTATTTGTTTTTGTTTATTCAATAAAAATGATATAATATGCAAAATGTGTATATGTTTGTGTCTCGAGATGTCAAATGTTTTATTGATTACTATAGGAATATGATTAATCTTTTTTTATTATATCGCTCAAAATCACCGTTAAGAGTCACATTACTCCTTTCTCACTTATATTTCAATGTATACCTTTTAATTGCTGGTTAAAACAAGGAAATAAAACAAGAGTGTGTAGTAAAGGAACCCCTGATGATGTCAAATAAGCTTAATCCCTCTTCAATCACAAACGACTAACCTTAATTACCGCCAACGATCGGCTGCCATCGTTCCCTCACGCACCGACGGCAGGAAATTGGCAGCAGGCAGTGGCACTTTACCAGCGACGGAGTGGCAGTCTAATGCCGGAAGGTGCCATAATCACAGTATATCGCCGGTACATCCTCCCGGCCTTGGCAAGTGACAGGAAAGTGCCGGAATGCAGCTGTTGTCTGCCATGTGGGAGAGGAGTTGACTGTGTTGTGTCTGCTGTGTGTGGAGATTGTCTGCTGAGTGTGAGGGCTGACTATGAGGTATCTACCGTGTGTGAATGATGACTGTGTAGTGCCTGCCGTTTGTGGAGGATGACTGCAGTGTCTGCCGTATGTGGAGGTTAACTGTGTTGTGTCTGCCGTATGTGGAGGTTAACTGTGTTGTGTCTGCCGTATGTGGAGGTTAACTGTGTTGTGTCTGCCGTATGTGGAGGTTAACTGTGTTATGTCTGCCGTGTATGGAGGTTAACGGTGTTGTGTCTGCCGTATGTGGAGGTTAACTGTGTTGTATCTGCCGTATGTGGAGGTTAACTGTGTTATGTCTGCCGTGTATGGAGGTTAACGGTGTTGTGTCTGCCGTATGTGGAGGTTAACTGTGTTGTGTCTGCCGTATGTGGAGGTTAACTGTGTTATGTCTGCCGTGTATGGAGGTTAACGGTGTTGTGTCTGCCGTATGTGGAGGTTAACTGTGTTGTGTCTGCCGTATGTGGAGGTTAACTGTGTTATGTCTGCCGTGTATGGAGGTTAACGGTGTTGTGTCTGCCGTATGTGGAGGTTAACTGTGTTATGTCTGCCGTGTATGGAGAATGACTCAGTAGTGTGTGCCGTGTATGGAGGTTAACTGTGTTGTGTCTGCCGTATGTGAGGGCTGACTGTAAGGTATCTGCCGTGTATGGAAGTTGACTGTGTAGTATCTGCCGTGTATGGATATTGCCTGCCATGTATAAGGGCTGATTCATCTGTGTCTCTCATAATTAATGCGTCAAACTGCATAGAGCTAAACTTAATATTCATGAATATCTTTATATTGTGTTTTCTAACATAAGTCACACTTCACAATTCATACTTACGTGAATCCAGTGCTGTATTCGAGATTGTCACCTGTTATACTGTACACCCGTTCAGTAATCCTATTATTAACCTTTTCACTGCCGAAGATGTGGAATTGTGATTTATACTAAGACTTCCTTAACCACCTAAACATCAAAAGTCCCACAGGTTTAGGAAAAATATCTCACACACTGAAGCAGGTGGCAACATGTAGCCTCTAAAAGGATACATGTTTGTTTGGAGGGATCCACTGGTAGAAACAGTGGGGTGAAATCATTGAATATACGATTATACAAGAGTAAATATCGACTTTTTTTTGGGGGGGGAGGGGGGGGGATCTGTCTTTGCTGACCAGATAAGATTTTGGATATGCCGTTTTTTGTATACAATGTGTAGATATGTCATGCCCTTCTCTTTGCCCTCCCATTTCTATTAAAATGTTCAAATTTTTAGTTCTAGAAACTGGTTACTAGTAGTAAGTAACATGACCGAAATTGTCAGGAATGAAGTCCTTTGGTACCCAAAGAATGGACGTTTGACTAATCGGCCAAATTATCAGTAGTGGATTTTTAGCATTATTTTGCTTTTTCAATGATTTATACATGTATGAAAAAAATCATAAGATTTTAAGATAAGTTCAGGGATAAAAGTCATTGACAGCCGATATGTGCTGGAGGGAATATTTTATTTGTTTATTTTTATCCTTAATGATTTTATTTACTTAAACAAGAGCTTAATAAACACTTATATCTAAAATTTATTCATCTTTTTACAGGTCCAGACTTCAGTACAAGGTAAGTAAACATTGAATTAGTTTTACAGATGTAAGAAGATATCATTAAAAAAAAAAGGGCATACTATGCACGGAGGTGTGTTTAATGCTCGTCAGCCACACCGAGGTGAGGTGGGGTGAACGGGTTCCTCGTGCTCTTCTCACTTTACACCATGTATACGTATAGTGCAGTCAGTTGCGCGCTCCACCCAGGGTATATCACCGACCCGGGGTACATGCATGTTATGTTCTTATCGTAATCATTAAACATTTGATGATTAGTATAGTGTTCTTAGTTCAGATTGTTCTTATTCTCACGTGTTTGATGAGATCTCGGTTAAAGACACGTTGTAGCTTTTTCTCATTATATTAGAGAAATATAGATGGATCACAAGGTATTAGTCTATAGCAGACTAATGAACACTTAGCTGTTCACTTATATTATCTGAAAAAGGAGGAAGTATAGCTGAGGTATGAGCGACTCTTTTGACACGTGGGAGTGGGTTCATGTCTGGCTGTCAACTGGCTTTCTCTGGGTACAAAAATGTCAGGTCAGCTGAACACTAGTACGGGAAGGTTGAAGCAATGTCACTTCAGTATGGCGTGACATAAAAGTGATTATTAAAGTTATTATTATGCTTCAAATGATGATTAGCCTGGGTGATATAATTACTTACAATATTAGGGTGTAAATAACCTATATCTATATATTGGTTACTGACAAAATCTTTGACAGAGGATAATGCACCAGGAATTGATTAATGGAGGAAACATGAAATTGGTTCCCTTGATAGTAGTGCAATAATGCCAGGGACAGAGAGGACACAGACAGATAGAGAGTTTGTCTTCCAAGGCTATGGAGTTTATCAGACTAATCCCTTACCTCTGAACCGGTTTATTAAACATTGGTGTAATTGACATTACAGTATGTTGATTTATTTCTGTGTTGTCCAGGGTTTGTCTTATAAGACACTGATATGTTTGTTGATGCTATATAAAATCACATTAATTACAGCACTAAAAAATATGTTAAAGTGTTCTTACTATGGACAATACATTTCCATTAAAGTATAATGTAGACTTTTTAAAAGAAGCGTTTCTTTAAACTACTTATGTTAAAGTACAATGTATCCTTCAAAACTAAGGTAAGGTATAAAATAAGTGAATTGAAATGCAAGTAAAAATGTAAAAGATGTGCCTTAGAATAGCAGTAATCCTAGGCGAAGAAATTATGCTTTCAGAATTTACCAACAAATTAACCAAATTAAACATATTTATTGGGTAATGATAAAAGAAATATATATATATATATATATGTATATAATCAACACCTCAACCCGCCAGGATTCGAACCCACGGCCCACAAGCCTATGACTGTGACCGGGGAACGCTAACCGCTGGACCACCAGTATACAAAAGCAGTCCTAGACTTTGTTATATTTCACACAAAGCCTGTTCAACGAGCTTATGGCGCCGTGAACCTCTAAATGGGGACCACCCGTACCACGTAGGTGGTCAGAGTAGCGTTTTACCAAATCCGGCTTCGAAACACGAGGATCCATATATATTTCATTAGCCCAATAAAGCACGCGGACTTCTACATACAATCAACACCTCAACCCGCCAGGATTCGAACCCACGGCCCACAAGCCTATGACTGTGACCGGGGAACGCTAACCGCTGGACCACCAGGATACAAAAGCAGTCCTAGACTTTGTTATATTTCACACAAAGCCTGTTCAACGAGCTTATGGCGCCGTGAACCTCTAAATGGGGACCACCCGTACCACGTAGGTGGTCAGAGTAGCGTTTTACCAAATCCGGCTTCGAAACACGAGGATCCATATATATTTCATTAGCCCAATAAAGCACGCGGACTTCTACATTCAATCAACACCTCAACCCGCCAGGATTCGAACCCACGGCCCACAAGCCTATGACTGTGACCGGGGAGCGCTAACCGCTGGACCACCAGGATACAAAAGCAGTCCTAGACTTTGTTATATTTCACACAAAGCCTGTTCAACGAGCTTATGGATCCGTGAACCTCTAATGGGGACTACCCGTATCACGTAGGTGGTCAGAGTAACGTTTTACCAAATCCGGCTCGTGGACTCGTGGGCTGTGGGTTCGAATCCTGGCGGGTTGAGGTGTTGATTGTATGTAGTGCTTTATTGGGTTAATGAAATATATATATATATATATATATATATATATATATATATATATATATATATATATATATATATATATATATATATATATATATATATATATCTACCTGACTGCAGTGTTACCAACGTGCCTTATGCCCTCCGTTAAACGCCCCCGTTCATTGCACATGGCGGCAGTAGGTGACAGTGATGCTGACGACTTTCATCTTGAAGACACGTCTAAGAAGCAGAAACCTCAGAAGTCAGTGTCTCCAGCAGGGGCCACGGCTCCCCCTCGCACCGTCGTCTGGGGCTGTAGAGGGTGGCCTCCTTCTGTCTTCGGGGTCCCCAAGTAAGCTTACATGTGGCTCAATAACCGAGCCTCCGCCGACGGTGGACATAGGGGATTCCCTTCGCCTCCCTGCCCCGTTGCGCCTTCGTCGTCTCGCCTTTCCTCGGGACTTACCTCACAGCACACGAACAACCTGGTTCTCCCGTCACTGCTCTCCACCTTAGGAATCAACACTTTGCCTCCGCCGAGGTCCTACAGCCGTAATAGTCGCCACACAAATGGACGAGACGGTACGCCTGCTCACTCAAGTGGGCTTTCCTGTTCCCCAAGGGGAGGTGATGCTGAAGTTCACCTTTATCACTCCAGAAACTAGTTGTACGAAGGTAATGGTTCGCCACGTACACTGGGAGATCCCTATCGACGCTCTTCACCCTCTTCTCCCACAACTACTAGACATGGAACGCCGCATCAATCCAGTTTCCAAACGTCCATCCAACGAACTCATCGGTTGGTGGGTGGACCCCTCCCCGAAGGTGAATGTAGGACCTGTTCAAAACTGTCCTCGCGATCGATTTATCGGAACCCCTAAAATCTGTGGTCGTTGCCAATCGTGGAAACACCGCACCTGAGAGTGCACGAGGATGGTCGCCTGCGGTTTCTGTGCAGGTCCTCACGACACAGTGGAATAAAATCATTCATAACAAAATCCCAGTTGTTCCACGGTGTGTGAACTGCCATGGCAATCACCACGCCTGGAGTCCCAATTGCCCACAGCGTCCTGGCACTCGTCCAGGGAAAACTTACCTTGTTCCACCACCCTCGTCTATGACGAAGCCCCTGTCAACCAAACCTCAATCCTATCCACTACCACCTCTTCCATCCACCAAGGATTTCCCATTGATCTCCTTTCCCCTACCAACCCCCCCTATCCCCCCTACCACCCATCCTTTCTCCCCTCCCTCCCTCTCCCTTCGTTCTTGGAACAAGGTCGTTGCCGGCCCTGCTACACAGTCACCACCACCTCCTGCCCACCTGGACCCCAGCTGTCTTTCACCAGCACCACCACATCTTGCTCACCTTAGCCCTCACCTTTCCTCTCCGTGATCACCACATCCTGCCCACCCGGACCCCAGCTGTCTCTCACCAGCACCCCCACCTCTTGCTCACCTGACCCCTCACCATCCCTCTCCGTCGCCACCATCACCTCCTGTCCAGTCGGGCCCTCGCCAATCCTCGCCGCCACCTCCAGCTCCTGCACAAGTGCACCAAGTTGGTTCTATGGAAACAATCACTCTCCGTTGGGATTGCCACTCCAAGCAAATCAACCTTCTCTCTGCCCAACTCAACTCGTTTGTGGAGACAATGTTTCACATGTGGAGAGCTACATCTGGTACTGGAGGGGCAGCGGCAGCGTCTTTCCGGCGTTAGCACTTGTTTGCCTCGGTTTGCAGTCGGGCTAACTCGAACGAATTAACACCTTCTCGTGTGGTGCTCCTTCAAGTTTTACGATGTGGAGTAATCGTCTCCGAGGTGAGGGGGTCGATTTGGCACTTTTTTAAGTTTGTCTTAGACTATCCTTATACATTTTCAGTTGCCCGCCAGCATTACGTTTACTATTCGTTAGGTGACTGTAAAGTAGCTTCTTTGGCAGTCTACTGTCGGCCATGCAGGTAACATGGCCAGTCCAGCGAAGTTGTTCAGGGATAATGATAACCTCGATGCTGCTACAGTTGGTGTCAGCAAGAATACTGGCATTTGTTCTCTTGTCTTCCCAGCGAACTCGGAGGATGGAATGTAGTCTATGTTGGTGAAAGTTTTCAAGTTCCTTGAGGTGCCTCCTCTATATGATCCATGTCTCGCTGCTATATAGTAGGGTGCGGAAGACCACTGCTTGATATACGTAGTTGCCACAGTCTGACCTGTCTCCCTTGTTCTTATAAAAATTGACGATGGAGGCGAGGCGTCTTTAAGATCTTGGGGGATTTCCTCCTTTTTCTATATATTCTACAGAAGAAAGTGGAGACGGCTAGTAAGCAGAGGTCCTCCTGCTTTATACACCTCGGCTGAGATTCCATCAGGCGCTGAGGCTTTGTTATTTTTCATCTGTTTGATGGCAGTAGGTACCTCATCTAGGGATGGAGGATAGCTGTGGAGGGTCAGCTCTGGAAGCTGAGGGATCTGCTAGGTAGCTAGGATATCCACATCGGTGTTTAGGTTGAGCAGTGAATGGTAGTACTTTCCAGCACTGAAGGATGCCCTCAACGTCTTTAATTAGAGAGTTACTGTCGGATAAGCGGAGGGGGGCTGCGCCACAAGTGATTGGCCCATACAATGTTTTAGTGCAATTGAAAATAAAAATCGCACATCTTGTGCCGATCTTCAAATTTTTGTGTTTCACATGCTTTATTTCTAAACCAGTCGTTCTTTAGACTGTGAAGTTCCCGCTGGGCCTCCATTTTTTCTTGCGGAAGATATCAGCTTTGGTCTGAGACTAAGGGTTGTTCTGCCAGTCAGTTAATGCAGCACATTTATCATCGACGAGTACATTGACTGTCGGGTCATTTCATCAAACCAGTCCTGGTGTATTCTTTCGATCTGGCTGAGGGTCTCTCTGCAGGTATTTGTCATGAAAGTGTCAAGAATATCCCATTCGGCACTGGGATTTGGGTTATTTGTTGTCGGGTTGTTTATCAGCCCATGTTCGAGCTGCTCTCTGAAACCACGTGCTACTGCTGGATCCTCCAGACTCTTAGTGTTAAAACCTCTTCTGGAGGCTTGCTGCCTTCGCCGTTTTGGGGCGACGTGAAGTGATAGCTAGGCTCTAATGAGCCAATGATCAATGTCGCAGTGGTCTGAGCCATGCATGGTTCGGGTGAAGAGGATATCTCGGTCTGCCTAAACAAGGCATTGGTGATAGTGAGGTTGTGTGCAGCACACTTGTTGAGGAGGAGTAGGCCGTTGGGATTACACTTGCCTCGTCCATTTCAACAAGGAGTACAACCTTATCTTCTCTGGGGATAGAGGTTAGCACTCTGTCGAGGTCGGCATAAAAGGCCTCCTTGATGCCATCCTCTGCATCCAGTGTTGGGGCATATGCATTGATAAAAAAGGCATGACGTGAGTGATTCAGTGGGACTCGGAGTGTCATGAAGCGCTTGTTGATCCCAATAGTCATTTCAGTTAGCTTGTGTAGGATGCGTTGGCGGATGGCAAACCCAACTCCATAAATGCGGTTTCTCTCCGCAGCAGGCTTACCCTTCCAGAAGAAGGTATAGCCAGACCGTGTTCAGTGAGTTGACCCTCGTCTGGGATCCGGATCTCACTGATGGCTACTATGTCGATGTTATACCTAGCCAGCTCTTTTGCCACAAGGGCGGTTCTTCTTTCAGGACGCTCATTTGTGCCAGTATCCAGAATGGTCCTGACATTCCATGCAGGAGCCCTAAGAGGTTTTATAGTTTTTGTTTGTTTGGATCTGTGATTTTGACTGTGTTTTCGACCATATAAGGAAGACCTTACTGATTACGGTTGCCCAGTCAGTTTTTTTGTTTTTTTAGGCAGGATATGTTTGGGGCACCTTTTCTATCCCCCTCCCCATGTGGGGTGAGCATAGTGGCTGCCGAAAGGGCTGCTCAGTCGTACAGACTGGACCGAATTGCATTGCTGCCTAGATCTCAGCGCATAAACGACCATCTCATCTGTGCCGTCCATGTACAGAGTTGTGTCTAGAGAGAGACTTCCGGCAGTCATCTCTGCCTGTCCCCGTCGTCACTCGTCCGTCGCCATAGGACTTTTGGGGGTATAGGGGTTTTGATGATGATGAGAGGTGTGATGATCTGGACGATAGCTGTGAGTGAGTTGATTTATGTGGTGAGGCAGAAGCGCAGGCTGCAACCACACATCATGGCTCTCCCTTTTCCTGATCCATTGGTGCAAGTGTTACAATGACTGGGGAGAGGGAGAGTTGCAATGGACTGCCGATAGCCCAGTTTGTTGGGTTTCGCCTTAGTAACTTTTCCATCATGCATTGCCTTCATCTGTCGATGTAGTCGTTGGGTTCCCATGGTGGTCACCTCTTCCGCCAGTTGTGTTCTGACCTCACTCAGTTGTGTTCTGACCTCACTAGGGGAAAGGTCACGGCAGGGTTAGCTCCCAAGAGATAATTATCAGATATGGCCAGTGCTATGTGCGGTCTTGGGTATATGAGTTTGTTGACCAAACTGGAGTGGTCCATGGAAGAATTGGCGAGGGCCAAGGAAGAAATTGAGAGGGCCACGTTGGAGAACCTGAAATTAAAGGAAGAGCTGTCTAGGTTAAAAGGGGAGGATGGACAAGGAAAGCCAGTGTCTGACGAAAACTTAAGCGAGTGGAAAGTTGTGAGTAGTGGGAAGACGAAGCTGGTGGTGAAGAAGTACACCAAGGATATGACAACAACGACAACAACAGCTAAGTGTACCAACCAGTTCAGTCCCTTGATAGACGAATTGGACGTTAGTACAGTCAGGGACAGGGATGGCAAGGAAGGTATAAAAACTTTAATTGTTGGCGAATCACAGGTAAGGTACATGGACAGGACCTTTTGTGGTGAAAACAAAAATAGGATGAGGGTGTGTTTGCCAGGAGCTGGGGTGGGGGATATAATTGACAGGATGGACAATATCTTGTCTGGTAATGGTAACAAACTCATTATCTGCCTCAGTGCAGGAGGCAATGATATTGGCCGGTGTAGGAGTGAGGAACTTCTTGACAAGTTCAAGGCAGCGATAGATCGTATTATGTCTAAGGGAGGGATCCCTATCATATGCCGTGTCCTGCCTAGAAGGAGAGTTGGCAGTGAGTGGTTGTCAAGGGCGGGTGGTGTCAACGACCGTCTTGACAGATATTGCAAGTCAATATCGGTCCCATTCATTGACAACTGGGACAACTTCTACGGCAGAAGGGACCTTTATGCTAGGGATGGGGTGCACCTGTCTCGGGATGGGGTGGCAACCCTGGCTGGGTCTCTAGAGGGGGCAGTTCAAAGGATATCGAAGTCTTTAAACTGCTAGGGGAACATATGGGCACGGGGGTGGGGGAGATTGCAGTGGGAGCGGGTAAACAAAGTAAAAGATTACAGGGAAATAGTGTTAGGAAGGATGACAAAACTAAATTAAACACGGAGTTTAAAACTAAACGCGGTAAAGGGAGGACTCAGAACACGACTAACTTAAAGGTCTACTATGTGAACAGTAGAAGCATGAGAAACAAAATGGATGATATTAGGGCCTTGGTATGTACCGAAAAAATCGATATAATAGCATTCACTGAAACATGGATCAACCTAGACTCACACGAGTTGCAGGTCGAATACCAAATTGCGGGTTACCAATTGTTCCATACCGATAGGCAAACCAGGAAAGGAGGCGGAGTTGCAATCTATGTTAGAGATAATCTGAAGTGTGAAATGAATAAGGAAATAAAAACTGAGAGGAATACAGAAACAATTTGGATAGAATTAAGCGACGGTAGGGAATAATTAATCACAGGAGTAATATATAGACCTCCCAATCTTGATAGAGTCAATGAGCGACTTATCTGGGATGAAATGCGCAGGGCTTCCATACACAACAAAGTCTGTATAGTAGGCGACTTTAACCTTGGCCAAATAGATTGGACTGACCTTCCGGGTAACTCAGAATCAGAGGATTTTCTCGAGACGATCCAGGACTGTTTCCTAAGTCAACATATAAACGAACCCACACGGGGTAATAATATACTCGATTTAGTTCTGTCGAACAGAGAAAACCTCATTAGCAATGTCGAGGTAGGGAACGAACTTGCAAACAGCGATCACAAAGAAATTCGATTCCAGTTAGATTTTCAGGGCAAATGTAAGGAAAGTTCCACTAAAGTACCAGATTTCAGAAGGGCAAACTTTGACAGCTTAAAGAGGCAGCTGAGAGAGGGGGTGTCGCTCTTGGCCGTGAATCTGACAGATGACTCCGACCTGATAACGACATCTGAGACTGCCGAGTTCCACGTGAATTTAAATAATGAGTTACTTAATGCACAGAGGCAGAACATACCATACAAAAAACTCAGATCAGACAACAATGACCCTAAATGGATAAATATTTATTTAAAGAACATCATTGGCCAAAGGAAGGCTATAGGTAGAAGGATAAAGCGTGGCGAAATTTACCTCCAGGATTATTATAAGATATTGGCGAGTAGGGTTAAAACCGAGATAAGGAAAGCCAAGAGGAATAATGAGGTAAGGATAGCAAGGGAGGCGAAGACAAACCCCAAAGGATTCTACCAAATGTATCAAACTAAAACACGAGAAAAGATTGGACCAATACGGTCAGATACCGGCGAGCTCACTGATAACGACGGAGAAATGAGCAATAATTTGAATAAATATTTTTCAACAGTATTCACCACCGAAAATTTAAACATGATACCCGAGGCACCGACTCTATTCAGAGATAGTGAAGAAAACAAATTAAGCGAGATAGTAGTGACTAGTAACGATGTTAGTAAGCAAATAGACAAACTAAAGCCTAATAAGTCACCTGGTCCCGATGAGATATTTGCCAGAGTATTAAAGGAATGTAAGGAAGAGCTTAGTATGCCCTTAGCTAAGTTGTTTAACATGTCCTTAAAAACAGGTGTAGTACCAGAATCCTGGAGGATAGCGAATGTAATACCGATTTTCAAGAAGGGGGATAGATCACTATCCTCTAACTACCGCCCAATCAGTCTAACATCAATAGTAGGCAACTTACTGGAAGCAATCATTTCAAACTCTATTCGAAATCATCTGGAGAAGCACCTATTGATCAATGATTCCCAGCATGGCTTCACAGGCGGACGTTCTTGTCTAACTAATCTATTAACATTCTTTTCATCAGTTTTCGAATAGGTGGACGAGGGGCACAATTATGATGTGGTATATCTCGACTTTAGCAAAGCATTCGACAGAGTCCCCCACGAAAGACTAATTAGAAAGGTAGAAGCTCATGGCATCAAAGGTAACATCCTTAAATGGATTAGGGCGTGGTTACAGGACAGGAAACAGCGAGTGAGCATTAATGGCACTAAGTCCCATTGGAGCAACGTCACAAGTGGATTTCCCCAAGGCTCAGTACTTGGACCATTATTATTTATTATATACATAAACGACATAGATATCGGCATAGATAGCAACATAAGTAAATTTGCTGATGACACTAAAATAGGACGTGTTATTAAATCTGACGAGGACTCAGCAAAACTACAGGAAGATCTAAAAAAAAATTTTCGAATGTTCTGAAAAATGGCAGATGAAATTCAACGTGGACAAATGTAAAGTACTCAGTATAGGAGATGTTAACAGGGAAACCAGATACCAGATGAACAACGATGCCATAGAGAAATCCGACTGTGAGAGATATTTAGGAGTAATGATAAGTAAGAACCCTAAGCCAAGTAAACAATGTGTGTTTGCTCGTAACAAGGCTAATAAAGTACTTGGGTTCATACAAAGGAGTGTTAGTTACAAGACTAGCGAGGTCATCCTAAAACTGTATCTTGCTCTTGCGAAACCACACCTGGATTACGCAGTTCAGTTCTGGTCACCATATTACAGAATGGATATAGAATCATTGGAAAGAATTCAGAGGAGAATGACAAGACTAATCCCGGGCATTAGGAACCTTGAGTATAGAGACAGGTTAAAGCACCTTAATTTGCACTCCCTCGAGAGACGTAGAGCGAGGGGCGACCTGATAGAGGTGTATAAGTGGAAGTCAGGGCTAAACAAAGAGGACATTACAAAGGTACTCAAACTATCCAACCAGGAGCGAACTCTTAACAATGGTTTTAAATTAGACAAATTTAGATTTAGGCGTGAAATAGGTAAACACTGGTTTGGAAGCAGAGTTGTGGATGAATGGAATAAGTTACCAAATATCATCATTAACTCGAATACGCTGAATAGCTTCAAACATAGGTTGGATGCTTATATGAGCAATAGGGGTTGGGTGTAAACGGGACTGCCCAGTATGGGCCAATAGGCCCGCTGCACTTTCCTCCATTCTTATGTCCTTATACTGCTGTTAGGGTCTTGTTGGAGCTCTGTAAGCATGTCTACTTGAAGAGGGGCTCCACCGCAGATTTTCGTTCGGGGTTTACTGCCGAAGCCTTATTCCTACCTACAGTAAGTTAATCCGAGGCAGCGGGGAATGGTTGGTAGGCGCCAGGACGTGTTCACCTGCCAATGGTCCTATGCGCCATCTATTTGGGGACCACTGCTACTCCGAGATCCAATGCTGGTCTAGCCTGGGCCCACGGGGCACCCAGTTACCGTGTGTTTCCACAAGAAGGCACAGCAGGAGTCTTGATGATAAAGAGGCTGTGCACTGGCAGGGGAAGACTTATGCAAGTTGCTTCCTGATCGTCACGAGGGCTAGTCAGCGGCGGTAGCTGATAACGAGATGAGGCAAGCAGTTCTTGCACTTTAACACTAACATAATGCTGCACAGGAGACGCATTTCACCACCCTGTGTGTGAACAGACAGGCAGACACACACACACACACACACAGGTACGTTAGTGCACCCCTAAAAGAGGCTGAGGTAACCTGCTAAGGTCACAGGTCCCACACTCGCTGGTGTGGGACCGACATTGTCAATAACCGCAATAACCTCCCATGACCGTGACCCAGCAAGCCATAACGATATCCTTTGATGTAAGTCTAAGTGGGTCGGCCTTACCCTTCAGGAACTCATATTTTTGACACTTTTCTATTAATGTGACATTAATGGGTACATAAAGTCAATTATTAAGATATATTTAATAATTCTAGATGTTTAGAAAATAATGATCGCTCAAGGAACTTGGTCTACACTATCATAAAGTTGTGAACGATTGTCACTATTCCAGTTTATTGTATAAAGACCCAATGTTATCATTTGAGTATAATATTTATTATACAGTCACAGAGAAACCATAATCATTTGCAATACTTAGATGAAAAATATGATATGCTATATTTATTTTAATTTTTCCAACTAATAATTAGCTCCAATTGTTCATTTATAAATATAGAGATTAACAGACCTTAAGCGAATTAAATAATGTTCACCACATAACAAACATTTACCTTGATGAAAAATTCATGATTTAAGCTGATGTGTATGTTCATTATGTTTATTCAAAACATTTGACAGCGATGACGGGAACCACCAATACATGTAGTGGACCAAACCATCTCTTAATGTTTACTGAAGAATTTATATTTATTTTGATGATCCTGGAAGTTCACATATGTCTCTCCGGAAAATATAACTTCCAATGTTTTTATGTGATCTCGGTGATGATTAAGTAATTTAGTATCAATATCTAACGCTACCCAAGTTTTTCATGTTTTAATTCAGAAAATAATTGTACACTATGATCATTCATTATCATTGTTTTTATCAATTAAATTTGTAAAATTTTAAACTTTTCTGTAAATTTTTAGGGTCTGGGAAGCATCATATACTTTTCCATGTAATATTCAAGAATCTCTTCCGTGGTCGCTCGTATGCTAAAGGACAACATCCCCGGGATGAAATGGGAGTGTATGATGTGTAAATATATATGCAAATTAATCACACAGGCAACACGCGAGTCAGTATATGCAGAAAAAAAACTATAAAGCGAGAGAAAATATAAAAACCGAGCGGGTCCACGATATTTACAGCTTAAGGGTGCAGAAACCCTGAATGTGCAGGATCCTTTCTCAGCCTCTAACGTTTGATCATATATATATATATATATATATATATATATATATATATATATATATATATATATATATATATATATATATATATATATATATATATGCTGATAACCACCAGGAAAGAAGAAAACACGAAGTTCCCAAGCGCTTTCGTGTAATTCACATATTCAGGGGTGAGTACATACCCCTGAAGATGTGAATTGCACGAAAGCGCTTGGGAACTTCGTGTTTTCTTCTTTCCTGGTGGTTATCAGCATATACCTAGATCACGCGCACCTACAGTGATTTACTTGCATATATATATATATATATATATATATATATATATATATATATATATATATATATATCATGTAGATCCACAAGGGAAACGTGGATAAGATAAATCTTGATAAAATCACATTGCACTAAAACTTGGGTACCCTTCATTGTTTGTTGATCGTTGTTTTAAAAGGGCTACACAATCCTTTTATTCTACTCAAACTAGGCAATTTCTAACATTTAAGAAAATTTGGACTCTACCCTATCGCAATGAATTTGTCCCGTTAGTTCAGTCCCTTAAATTATTAAACATTAATGTTATTTTTAAGTATGACTCAACTATTAATAATATATTAATTAAGAATAGCCTAACCTTGAATGTAAATGGAAGTGTTTACTGTATTCCATGTAGCAATTGTAATGGAAATTATGTAGGTCAGACATCTGACGGCTTATTCTTTTCCAGGTTGATTATACCTTTAGCAATAGTAACTGGATTAACGCACCGTTGAGTGATAGAAAACTTCCTACAAATGATGATATTTCCATAGCTAAAGGTTGTATACATAGTGTTTTACATAAGAAATTTGTTTCAAACATTCCAAAAAATTTGAAACAGCCTTGATAAACTTGAAAACAAATAAGAATATCCATATTACCAAGGCTGATAAGTCTAATGCTATTGTAATTTTGGATAAAAGTGACTACAATGATAAGATGAATTCATAACTTAGATGAAAATGTAATGATAAAAGCACGTATTGTGAGCTTACGTAAGATCCCCTGGAAAATATTAATAAATTATCTAATTCCAAAATGAAGAAGTTATTGAAAAAGAACCCCGATCTCATCAAAAAGCTCTCTCAAATCAATCCCACTTTACCTTATATGTATGGATTGATCAAAACACATAAGTTTAACAATCCATTTCGTCCTATCGTGAGTTCTGTGGGTTCTGTTACTTACAAATTATCCAAGTGGCTGGTAAAGATGCTATCCCCTCTTACAGGCCAAATATCTAATTCACATATACACAATAGCAGTGATTTAATTGATAAACGCAAGAAACACAATGAACCATGTGAATTAATAAGTTTTGATGTAAATTCACTGTTCACTAGAGTACCTGTGAAAGACCTACTTTCATTTCTTAAAGATAAATTACAAATGTTAGATTTAACTATTGAACATGATACTTTTCTCAAATTGATAGAGTTATGCGCAACTGACAATGTGTTTAGAGCAAATGGGAAGTTTTACAAGCAAATATTTGGCATGAGCATGGGTAATTGTCTTTCTGCTCCTCTAGCCTGTATTTATATGGATTTTTTTCAGGCTAGATTACTACCCAATACAGTGGACTTTATTCCTCCATGGTATAGATATGTAGATGATGTTCTTTGTCTTTGGCCTAGAAACAGTGACCCATTGGAATTTTTAGACAAGCTTAATGATATTGTCCCAAGTATCACATTCAAAATTGAAAGATAAATAAATTGATCCCTTCCATTCCTTGATACGCTTATCATGAGAAATGGCCAAAACTACAAATTTAAGGTATACAGTAAGCCCACACAGGTAGACAGTTTCATACACCTTTTATCGAATCACCTGGAGTCTACCAAAATGTCAGTTTTTTCTGCTATGTTCTTAAGATGTCTGCGTATTTATGACTGAATTTATTAATGATGAATTGAAACACATTCGTTCCATTGCACAAAAACTTGGGTACCCTTCTGTGTTTGTTGATCGTTGTTTTAAAAAGGCTAAAAAATCCTTTCATTCCTCTCAAACAAGGCAAATTCCTACACTTAACAATATTTTGACTGTCCTATCGCAATGAATTTGTCCCGTTAGTTCGGTCCCTCAAGTTACTAAATATTAATGTTGTTTTCAAGTATGACTCAACCATTACCAATATGTTGATAATAAATAGCCCAAGTTTCAATGTAAATGGAAGTGTTTATTGTATTCCCTGTAGCAAATATAATTGTAATTATGTAGGTCAGACAAGAAAAACACTGCAGCTCAGAATCAAACAACATAAGTACAATATCAGAACAGCATCTGAAAGCAGTGCCCTGTTCGTTCATGTTAGGAATAATAATCATCCCATTGCTTGGGAAAAAAGCTTAGAAGTATTCAAATCATCTTGTGTCACAGAAAGACGTCTGGTTGAAGCTAGTTTGATTAAGGAATTAAAATCAATAAACATTAGTGATGGTCAGTTCAAAACTGATAATATGTTACATAAATTTATTTGTCAGTGGCCCAAGGTTAAAAATGCATTGAAAACCTTTGATCTAGATGTAGGATAGTTCCATATTTTTGACCTGACCTGACTAGTCACGTCGCCCCCTTCTCTTAAGCTCCTCTACATGTGTGTTGGTGTTGGTGTGGGGATTAGTGGATGACATCATTATGACCTGACCTCATGTTTAATAAGGTCCCCCTGTATATTTAAGCCTCTCTTTGTCCATGTAATCCAGTTGCCTCTCAAGATGTCTTGTGTAAAGCTAAGGTGCTCCGTTGTTTCCCTTTTCCCGTGTGATTTTATCAAGATATATATATATATATATATATATATATATATATATATATATATATATATATATATGTGTGTGTGTGTGTGTGTAACCGGTCGGAATTTACTGGACTTTAATTTCTCACTAGACTTGGGGTTTATTAAAGATTATTAGATGGTAATTGCAGTGGAAGCGCCCCTTTGAGAGAAATCCCGAACCAGCACAAGAACACTTAAATTTACTAAACAAAATGAATTGTCCGTGACCCGTGGAAGGATAGCGTCTATGACTGGGATGAATGAGACACACTGTAAAATTTAGACGCTTAATTTCCCTCCAACACTACAGACACAATCAAATAATGGTACACCAATATGCCCACCTCTTAACTTGAACTTAAACACTACTCTGGGGAATAAAAGTTATACATGATATTGAAAATATTAGAAATTCAGACAATGCCTCATTAGACAACAATAAATTTAAAGTATTAAGAAATGTTGCTTGCACACATGAAACAGGCCTTAAGGGCTTTCAACGAAATAATATCAATCACTGAGAAGATTTTATAAAAAAATAGGAAATCAATAACTCCACCCTGAGTAGGCCTTCAGGGCACTCAGCAAAATTATATTACCTCAACAGATACACACCTCCTAACCTAACTTAAACACTACTCTGGGGAACAAGGGTTATACCTGAGATTGAAATTATAAGGAAATATTAAATGCACACAGCATACATTAGTAACTGAAAAAATAGTATTTAATACACATAAAAATATTATCACTATTATTAAGAAGTTACTGAGTCCACCAATACCCGGGAACATAACATAGGAACATAAGAAAGTGGGATACTGCAGGAGGCCGACTGGCCCATACAGGGCAGATCCCTTTCACACCCATCCCAGCACTTCCATGTGCCTATCCAACTTCGTCTTGAAGCTCCCTAGCGTCCCCGATCCTACTATAGCACTCGGTAGCCTATTCCACAT
Source organism: Homarus gammarus (assembly GCA_958450375.1). Classification (NCBI taxonomy): domain Eukaryota; kingdom Metazoa; phylum Arthropoda; class Malacostraca; order Decapoda; family Nephropidae; genus Homarus; species Homarus gammarus. The sequence continues at coordinate 167,965 of CAUDMG010000664.1, read as the reverse complement.
ATCCACAGCTCTATTACCAAACCAGTGCTTGCCTATATCCTTTCTGAATCGGAATTTATCTAATTTAAAGCCATTTGTTCTAGTTATTTCGTTTTTACTGAGCTTCAGAACAGCTTCCATTTTACCCTTGTTTATCCCACTTACCCACTTGAACACCTCTTTCATATCTCCCCTAACTCTACGCCTCTCTAATGAATGCAAGCCTAAGCTTTTCAGTCTTTCTTCATATTGAAGGTTTCTAATATTATGGATCATTTTTGTCATTCTTCTTTGTACTCTCTCCAAAGAATCTATGTCCATTCTATAATAAGGACACCAGAATTGAACAGCATAATCCATGTGTGGCCTCACTAATGCTAGGTAAAGTTTCAAGATAACGTCAGCAGTTCTGTTACTCACACTCCTAGATATGAACTCAAGAATCCTGTTTGCCTTGTTGCGAACGCTAATACATTGTTTTCTAGGTTTCAAGTCGTTGCTAACAAATACTCCTAGATCTTTTTCACAATCTGAGTTTTCTATTTCCGTGTTACCTAGTTTATACTTAACGTTTGTATTCGTCTACCCTATCTGTAGTACCTTGCATGTATCAGTATTAAAATTCATTTGCCAGTCTACTGACCACTCATGTAAGGTATCTAGATCTCTTTGAAGGTGTTCAAAGTCACTGTCTGAATTTATCACTCTCCCCATTTTGGTATCATCTGCAAATGAACTAATCCTACTAGTTATACCTAAATCAAGATCATTAATGAATATAACAAACAGCAGAGGGCCTAATACAGATCCCTGGGGAACTCCGCTTTTGACCGCACCCCAGTGCGACTTAAATCCATTTATGCTGACTCTTTGTTTCCTACCAGTTAACCATGACCTAATCCATTTTAATAATGATCCACCTATTCCATGTGCTTCTACCTTCCTTATCAATCTCTCATGAGGGACTCTATCGAATGCTTTACTGAAATCTAAATAAATTATATCATATGACTTATCATTATCTACCGCTTCATATACTTCTGAGAAAAAGCTAAGCAAATTTGTGAGACAAGAACGTCCCTGGGTGAACCCGTGCTGAGAAGAATGAATTAAGTTGAATGTTTCAAGGTGGCTTCTGATTTTCGTAGCAATAATTGACTCTAGCAACTTGCCTATGATTGACGTGAGACTAATGGGACGGTAATTTGATGCAATTGATTTATCACCTTTTTTGAAAATCGGAACTACATTTGCAAGTTTCCAAGATTCTGGCACTAGGCCAGATTCTAATGACTTATTAAATAAAACTGCTAATGGATTACTCAACTCATCTCTACATTCTTTTAATATTCTAGCATATACCTCGTCTGGACCAGGCGATTTATGAGGCTTCAGTTTGTTAATTTCTTTAAGCACATCGTCACTAGTAATATTGATATTCATCAACATATTTCTATACTGTCGTTATATACCTTATGAACTTCTGGAAACTGTGCTAGGTTTTCATTTGTGAATACGGAGCGAAAATGACTATTCAACGTACTACACATTTTTAACTCATCATCAGTCATTTCTCCTGTCGTAGTTTTAAGGGGACCTATTGTATCTCTAACCTTTGATTTATACAGTTGATAAAAAGCTTTGGGGTTATTTTTCGATTCGTTTGCTACCTTGATTTCATAATTTCTTTTTGCTTTCCTAATTTCTGTTTTTACCTGTCTTGTTAGGTTCTGATAGTAACCAAGTAAGTGATTTTTGCCTTTCTTAACTTTTCTATATACTCCTTTGTTTTTCCCTAGAAGATCTAAGAGTCTATTATTCATCCATTTTGGTTGGTTCCCTATCGATCTGAATTTTCTTTTAGGGATGTGTTTATTTTGAGCATTATGGATTGTCGCAATAAATTGTTCATAAGTAGCTGCTAAATTAAATTCGGGGTTCTCCCGTCCTAAGTTGACAGTTTCCGGAGGTGTGGGGGGGGATTAATCTTTTGACCATAGGGTCATCCCTTAGGTCTCTCCTTAAGCTACCGTAATTAGCCTTCCTAAAATCCGGGATCAAGGCCGAATTTTCCTTCTTCCTGCCATTCCATATTATGTAAAAATATATGGCTTTATGATCACTGTTTCCTAGTTCGTCTCCAATCCCAACATCTTTTACTAGATTTTCATTATTACTGAGAACTAAATCGAGGATATTATTTCCTCTAGTGGGCGAGTTTATGAATTGATATAAAAAACTATCTTGTACTACTTCTAGAAAATCTTCAGATTCATTATTGCTAAGTTGATTTTTCCAATCTAAGCCTGAAAAGTTGAAATCGCCTAGAATACATACATTGTTTCTATCAGATGCCTTCTTTATTTCCTCCCATAGCAATTTACCATCGTTCCTACTCAAATTAGGTGGTCTATATATAACACCAATGACTACGGACTCATTGCCCTCACCAATCTCTACCCAAATACTTTCATTGTCGCTATTTGTTTTAATGTTTGATTTATTGCAGCTTTTTAATGACACCCTGATATACACTGCTACACCGCCACCTCTCCTTCCTACTCTGTCAAAGTTAAATAGGTTATATCCTGGAATATGAAATTCTGCCAAAAATTGTTTGCTGTTTGAATTTATCCATGTTTCCGTTATTGCAATTATATCTATGTTCTCTTTACTGACAATGGCTCTGAGCTGGTCCATTTTGTTACACAAGCTTCTACTATTAGTATAATAAACACTCAATATATTTCTTCCGTTTCTATCTGATTTACATTTATTACTTTGATGTTTGTTATTATGACTAACTATATTTTCAGCATTATCTACTTCTGTTTCACTGCTGTTATTTTCACATTGTATTTTCCTCTCTTTACCATTGATGGGATTTGGACATATTAAAACCCCACCTTCCTAACCTAACACATAGATTCCACCTCCACTCCGTATTTTTTTAAGGCACAACCAACAGGCACCCGTAGTTTAAGGCCCAAATCAGCCTTTCTCAACCTTGGAAATGTACCTCTAAGTTCCACTGGACTCTTGGTCCCAGTATGTGACCCTGTATCACTCAGCTGGCTTCACTTCACCCCCAGTACATCCATGAAACGGAAGGGAGTGAGCCACTCAGACCTTGTACAGTTGAGAGAAGCTTTAGCTTCCCATTAGTAAAAGGTTTTCACTGAGCTGCTTGAAGATATGTGGTATTGTGAGCCGAGGTAGAGGAGAGTTGATGACCCCAAACGATCGTCACGTCGTTAGTTGGGCACCTAGACAGCTGGGTTCACTCCAACTCTCACCATACTCAACAGGTGGCTCAAACCCAGGTCAGTGGACGGTCATACAGCTCGCTTCACCACTAGTGTCTCATACCGCCAGTGGACGTTATCATACCGCGTGGGGTCTACAGAACCCTGAAAAACCCGGGCTGTTAGCTATTGTCTCACATCACCGTTTGTTCCTACCGCCCTATCAAGCGTTGTCTGAGATTGAATAAAGCTTACTTGTTAATACTGATGTTAAATAAACGAAGGAACCAGGTCACGCGATCCGTCTCTCCTAGGTATAGCACAGAGGTGGTCCTTGACCTCTCTCACAGCTCCCCAGCCACGCTTGCTCACTGGTTCACGCTTTCCAGGAGTGTTTTATTTACCAGACGATTAACAGCTTAATTAGGACGTACCCAACATTTTCAGACTGGGAAACGATCTATAATTATTTTCAATTTAATAACTGATATTTAATTTCATGATTCACGTCCCTATTAACTCGGCAAATTACATTTAATATCGTATAGGCCTAGTTCCACAACCTCTCGCTACGTGCGGGGAGCGCGGTCTTCCCTCAGACGACCTTGAACTCAGCATCGCCAATAGCGCGGCGTTTGAAATTACACTGAAATTTCTGAGTATTACAATCGACCTCCCTATAAAAGACAGCACTGTCCTCATGTGCTGAGAAACTCATTCATACGACCCCCTAAAAATATTTCTAAGAAACTGCATCTCACCCCTTTAACGTGCTAAACACAGCATTCCCGTCTTCTCTTCTCCCCTTCTCTCTCCCGCTAACACTCGACCCCCCTAATAAAAGACAGCACTGTCCTCATGTGCTGAGAGAGCAACTTAGAAACCACCTTCAACTCTGCCCTATTCCAACTCGCAGCCAGCAATTCCATTTCTTGCCTAGCCCAATTCAAAACCAACCAGAACATACAAGCTCCCCTTTTGCCTGGCCCTTAAGCTAGAGAACCAATGTCAAACAAAACTCAGTCCACACGAACGCTTTCACGTCTTCAACGATAGACTCAATCCACGTCTCCGAACCTCATACCGGCAGACCAGCCCTCTGACAATGCACCAGTCCATATTAGTGAGGCCCTGGCCACTACAACCGTACACTCAATCCCGCTCATGACAGCAGCTCAATCCCGCTCATGACACAACCACTACTCAACACACCTTTCTGACCTAGCTATCTCTCCAAACCCCTCTGCCCTACTCACGACTCCAACTCACCCTCGACAACCTGCATTTCCTCATTTACCTGCACCTCTGTTAACTACTACTACTCTTCTGCCACCCCACACCTTCCGCAGCTGGCTATGTAGTCTCGCACTGTTTCTCCCATGCATGGCCAGAAACCTCGCTCCTGCACCAGCGACAGAACACCATCTCGCCCCTGATGTCCCACCTCGTCGTGGCAGGCTCTAGTCAAAGCTTCCTGCAAGTTTGAAGATAACACTGGCGCCTCCCTCCATAGATGCTTTCCTTCGGGTCTTCTATGCCAGACAACCTCTTCTCTTGCGATCAGGGATTTCCTCGCTCGGTACATCTTGCAGAAGTCATCATTTTGGAGCTCTACCTGTACCTCGTCCTCCGGCAGCTCTCCCGCCAACCATCTTCGCAGTTTTGTCATATAGTTCATGCCTTCTTGCTCCTTACGCAGTCCATCCATCGTCCACAGTTCCTTCCTTCCTGCCCCGTTCTCCTCTACTACATGCATAGCTGTATACTTTTCTTCGCTATCTTCCTCCTGTTCCGTCGGGATTCTAGATAGAGTATCCGCCACAATGTTGTTCTTCCCCGGCTTGTACTCTATAGTAAAGTTGAACTGCTCGAGATCCGCATTCCACCTACTTTCCACGGCACCCAGCTTAGCCTTCTCTCCGTGACTGAGTGGGTTGTTATCTGTATAGACCGTGAAATGTTTCCCCGCCAAATAATCCCCGAATTTATCTACTACGACCCACTTGAGTGCTAACATCTCTAACTTACGAGAACTATAGTTGTTCATGATACGTTCTGATTTCCTCAGGCCCCGACTTGCATAGCACACCGGATGCAACCTGCCATCCTTCCGCTGGGACAGCACCGCACCTAGCCCACTAAAACTTGCATCTGTCTCTAATATAAACTCCTGAGTGAAATCTGGGCAAGCCAACACCGGTGTCTGCGTCACCCTGTCTTTCAGTTTCTCAAAAGCCTGCTGCTGTTTCTCTCTCCATTCACTAATTACCCGAGCCTTAGATTTCCCATGCATCAACGCATGCAGTGGAGCAGCTATTTGAGCAAACCCTTTAACAAATTTCCTATAAAATTATGTGAACTCTACAAAAGACCGCACATCTTTCACCGTCTGAGGGACTGGCCAATCTCTTACTACCCTAATCTTCTCAGGATCAGCTGTGATGCCTTCAGCTGACACCTGATATCCTAAATAACTTACTTTGGAAGCCATTATTTCACACTTTTTAGGTTTAAATCTTAAGTTATTCTCCCTCATCCTGCAAAATAATTCCCTCAATCTGACTATATGCTGATCTATTGTACTTGAAAACACCATCACATCATCAAGGTATACAAGCAACGAGGAGAAAATCTTATCCCCTAAAATCCGCTCCATGTATCTCTGAAAGGTTCCCGGACTATTTGACAATCCCATAGGCAGTCGCCTGTACTCAAAGTGTCCGAAGCTTGTGCTGAAGGCAGTCTTTGGACGGTCTGAAGGTTTTACTTCTATCTGGTGATATCCCGCCGCCAGATCAAACGTTGAGAAAAACTGGGCCCCCGTCAGAGATTCTAGAGTTTTATTTATCCTAGGCAGAGGAAACGCATCGCGTACCGTGACCTTATTTAAGTCACGATAGTCAATACACAACCTCAGCGTCTCGTCCTTTTTCCTCACTACTACAATGGCGGCAGAGTACGGACTCTCACTATGCTGAATTACTCCCTGATCTAACAGCTGGCTAATGTGCTGCTTCACCTCTGGTACCTGGTTTGGAGGGATCCTCCGGTATGGCACCCTAACTGGCCTGTCTGTAGTCACTGGGATCTCATGCTGAACCCCAATAGCCTTTCCTATGGGCTGGCCCTCCCCTTCAAAAATATCACTAAACTCTTCTATTAAACCCCTCACTGCACGCTCTTGTTCCTCATTCATTTTCTCCGTGTGCACTTTGACCTCCGTACGGGCATCCGGTTGAACTGTCCTAACATACACCACCTCACTGATGTCTGCCTCGACTTCCGTCCCAGAAGCCACTTTCCCAATCCTCCAATTGCCCCTCAAGTTCTTACGACGATCGGGCAGATTTGCCACCAACAACTGGGTCATGCCTCTCACCACTCTTACAGCTGTCGGCAACACTATCACACCCTCAGGCATCCAACCTTCATCCTCCATTGTTAGAGGTTCAATCACTACTTCTTTGTTAGCTACCTGGCTTAATGAGGGAACACATACTGACAGCAACCGAGTACTCCGGGGAGGAATGGTTGGTCTTTTCTTCCTCTCCGTCGTACAATACCCCAGGCTGATGGCCTCTATTGCACATAACTGCCTAACCTCATGCAAGCAATTTTCCCACTGAGCGGTGCTCCTGGCTTCCCTGCACAAGTGGTACATGTGCGGCCAGATCTCCTCAACCTCCCCCAGCACATTCATCCCCAACAACCCAACATGCCATTGCCCCTTACCCTGGGTCTCAATCCCTGGACAAACCAACAGCCCCACATCAGTGACTTCCACCCCACATACGACCATAGTGACCCGAATACACCCCACACACGGCACTGGAAACCCTGACGCCCCTTTCACCCTTATTCGAGTGGGCTGCAACACCACACCTGCAGGGTCCAGCTCCCGACGGTAGAAGTGTTCATCAATTAACGACACTTCTGCCCCAGTATCTGTTAAACCCCACATCTCATGACCCTCTACCAGCACCGAAACCTTAGGACACTCTACTTTCAGCCTTAAGGTACCTTCTGTCGTGATTAAATTTGTCATGCGGACCACGCTTGACCACGGGTCCGCTCTCTCTTCGTTTATAACATCGCCGGTGGAATCTATTGGTGAGGCCAGGAACGGTTGGCGGGGACTGCCTGGCCTTGACCATTTCCCGACCGCCAGTTCCGATTGTTATTTCCAACTCGATACTGGCCATTGGCCACGTATCCCCTTGGGACACTCTCTCCTGGTCCGGACCTGTTCTTGCAATTGAAACTGAGGTGGCCCTCTTGTCCACACGCATAGCACACCGGGAGAATCGAGCCCCCAGCCTGCGGTTCGTTCTCTCTTCCCTTAGTCAGCGGTACCTCCCTCAAAGCCGCTTGTTTTTGTTCCGCCTCTCTCAGCCCCGTGATCCACTCATCTAGACTATGGTGACGATACTTCTGGATCTCCTCCAATAACCGCATACGGCTTTTTTCCTCCTTGAGCCCCCGAGTGATTGCATCTCCCAACAGGGCCTTATCATATTTATGTCCATGGTGGTTCAACTCATCGTTTAAATCGAGCATAGCATCATAATATTCAAGAAGCGTTTCGTTGCTCCGTTGTTTCCTATTCATCACCTTCTGAATGGCGTCGTACGTGGCCGTCTGCTCGCCGTATTGCTGCTTCAAATAACAAGTTAATTCATCTACGGTTTCCCAGTCTCTTTGTGCATTGTATACGCAATCTGCTGCAGGCCCCGCAAGATGCCTTATTATGAATTGGATTCGAGTGACTTCGTCTCCGTCTAGCATCTTGAGGGTTCGGTGAACCTCTCTTAACCACTTCCCTACCTCTACTCCTGGCCTACCGTCGAACTCAGACATGGTCAACCCGGCCCCGAGACTAGTTCCCTCTCTACTATTGTGTCTCCTCATCTCCCACATTGTCTCATCGTGCTGTATTTGATACTGTGTCTTTACCCTATCTAGTGCATCCCTCAACTGAGCTAGGTGTTGTTCATGTTTGTTACGAACCACACCATCAATTGTCATGATCTACCTACCCAGCACTACGAACCACGCCATCTAGTGTCCTAATATACCTACCCAGCACCACGAGCAACTTATCTAGGGACGAAACACGAGTATGACTAGTCTTAGTTACCACTCCGGGGTTTCCCTTCTCCATATCCTGGTTGTTGCGTCACCTCCTACCAGTCTTCTTCGTCAGCTCCAGTTCGATGAGAGTTCAGTTCACTCGGGGAAGTGACTACAGGATCACCTATCCTGGAAACCTACGGCACAGTGACTACCTACCGTCTTCTACAATACTTAGCCTTACTCGTCAGCCATCTCAGCTCCGCACTTAAGTATTTGTAATCTTATTTGCCTCCCCCACGTCCACTTGCTTCAAAATTATTGTATGTTGTATAAATATGTACATACTGTTAATGTTTAGGTTAAGTATGGTTAAGGGTAAATTATAGAAAGCTGAATATTTTGTTAAGGAATTTATGGTACTTTATTATACACAACAAAAACTCGCACCCTTTGTCTACCCTTTTATAGTCCGATTGTCTTTGTTTTTTTTTGTTGTTGCCTGTTGGGATCTGGGTAGACTTTTAACTATATTCTAAATCCCCAACTCGTAACAATGTTCCTTTTCTAACTGTTGCAATTGTGTGTGGTACTCCCCCGTTAACTGTTATACATATACTCCATACTCCCCCCTGATTTGGTTCGCCCATACCTGACATTCCCCATTGATCTTCCCTTCTAAGTGTTCCAATCGTTCCTGGTACTCTCCCCGGATTTTCCCCTCTAGCTTCCCAATACGTTCCACGAACTCTGCTCTCAACTGTACCAACCCCGGGCTGTCTCTCCTTTTCTCCGAATAACCCCGCACCGTCAACCACAACAAACCCATTCCCACGGCGAGCATGAGTAGAGTTGGGGTCACACTCTCTACCGTTTCTATCCACTCCATGATTACGCCCATTATCCCAACCACAGAGCTATCAGTCACAAAATAAAAATAACTACGCTCTGCTACCATTTGTAACAGGTCGGAATTTACTGGACTTTAATTTCTCACTAGACTTGGGGTTTATTAAAGATTATTAGATGGTAATTGCAGTGGAAGCCCCCCTTTGAGAAAAATCCCGAACCAGCACAAGAACACTTAAATTTACTAAACAAAATGAATTGTCCGTGACCCGTGGAAGGATAGCGTCTGTGACTGGGATGAATGAGACACACTATAAAATTTAGACACTTATATTCCCTCCAACACGACAGACACAATCAAATAATGGTACACCAATATGCTCACCTCTTAACCTGAACTTAAAACACTACTCTGGGGAATAAAGGTTATACATGATATTGAAAATATTAGAAATTCAGACAATGCCTCATTAGACAACAATAAATTTAAAGTATTAAGAAGTGTTGCTTGCACACATGAAACAGGCCTTAAGGGCTTTCAACAAAATAATATCAATCACTGAGAAGATTTTATAAAAAAATAGGAAATCAATAACTCTACAATGAATAGGTCTTAAAGGGCACTCAACAAAATGATATCCAGCACTGAGAAAATGGTATACGAAATAGAACTTATTAACTCCACCCTGAGTAGGCCTTTAGGGTACTCAGCAAAATTATATTACCCCACCAGATACACACCTCCTCACCAAACTTAAACACTACTCTGGGGAACAAGGGTTATACCTGAGATTCAAATTATAAGGAAATATTAAATGCACACAGAATACATTAGTAACTGAAAAAATAGTATTAAGTACACACAAAAATATTATCACTATTATTAAGAAGTTACGGAATCCACCAATACCCGTGAACCATGCTTCCTAACCTAACACATAGATTCCACCTGCACTCCGTAGTTTTTTAAGGCACAACCAACAGGCACCCGTAGTTTAAGGCCCAAACCAAGCCTTTCTCAACCTTGGAAATGTACCTCTAAGTTCCACTGACTCTTGGTCCCAGTGTGTGACCCTGTATCACTCAGCTGGCTTCACTTTACCCCCAGTACATCCAAGAAGCGGAAGGGAGTGAGCCAATCAGACCTTGTACAGTTGAGAGAAGCCTTAGCCTCCCGTTAGTAAAAGGTTTTCACTAAGCTGCTTGAAGATATGTGGTATTTTGAGCCGAGGTAGAGGAGAGTTGATGACCCCAAACGATCGTCACGTCGTTAGTTGGGCACCTAGACAGCTGGGTTCACTCCAACTCTCACCATACTCAACAGGTGGCTCAAATCCAGGTCAATGGACGGTCATACAGCTCGCTTCACCACTAGTGTCTCATACCGCCAGTGGACGTTATCATACCGTGTGGGGTCTACAGAACCCTGAAAAACCCGGGCTGTTAGCTATTGTCTCACATCATCGTTTGTTCCCACCGCCCTATCAAGCTTTGTCTGAGATTGAATAAATCTTACTTGTTAATACTGATGTTAAATAAACGAAGGAACCAGGTCACGCAATCCGTCTCTCCTGGGTATAGCACAGAGGTGGTCCTTGACCTCTCTCACAGCTCCCCAGCCATGCTTGCTCACTGGTTCACGCTTTCTAGGAGTGACTTATTTACCAGACGATTAGCAGTTTAATTCGGACGTACGCAACATTTTCAGACTGGGAAACGATCTATAATTATTTTCAATTTAATAACTGATATTTAATTTCATGATTCGCGTTCCTATTAACTCGGTTAATTACATTTAATATCGTATTGGCCTAATTCCACAACCTCTCGCTTCGTGCGGGGAGCGCCGTCTTCCCTCAGACGACCTTGAACTCAGCATCGCCAATGACGCTGCGTTTGAAATTACATTGAAATTTCTGAATATTACATATATATATATATATATATATATATATAATCAACACCTCAACCCGCCAGGATTCGAACCCACGGCCCACAAGCCTATGACTGTGACCGGGGAACGCTAACCGCTGAACCACCTGGTGGTCCAGCGGTTAGCGTTCCCCGGTCACAGTCATAGGCTTGTGGGCCGTGGGTTCGAATCCTGGCGGGTTGAGGTGTTGATTGTATGTAGAAGTCCGCGTGCTTTATTGGGCTAATGAAATATATATATATATATATATATATATATACATTCTGTGTGTGTGTGTGTGAGTGTGTGTAGTAATAATAATAAACTGTTTATTAATAGAGTTGCAGCCGGTGGCTGAAAATATACAAACTTACATTTCATTTAGACATAATGATATGCGTTTAATACATTTTCGGGGCTGTGCAGTGCATAAATCAGGAGTGGTTTATTATTTTAACAATAGATGGGATGGTGCTATTCTTATATCTATCAGTGCGTGCTCTTATGGGCTGAATTTTGTTGTAGTGGCGGACTGTGTGAGGTGGGCAGGGGACTGCCGGTGGCAGGAGGTGGCGATGACGAGGATGGTGCAGTAGTCCACTGCCAAACCTTGCTAGTGCTTGGTGGTGGAGGTCACTGAGGGATAGCATTTCCAGGGTGGAGAGAGTGTTGTTGTAGCCGGAGTAGTCTGAGCCGAGCATGATTCTGACGGCCCTTTTCTGTACCTTCTCTAGCCGACGCTGTTGTATAGAGTTGAGAGAAGACAACCAGGCTGGTGACGCATACGTTAGTTTGGGGAGAATAAGCGTGTTGTAGATAGTCCTCAGCTCTGGCGTGGGTGCCCCAAGTGACCTGAGTCGTCGTAGCATGTAGAGTCGGTACGAGGCTGTCTTGATTGTGTTGTTTACATGGGCCTTCCAGTTTGTGATCTTTGGTAACACCCAGGAGTTTGGCAGACTGCACTAACTGGAGAGGATGGGCACCCACTGTGACTGCTAGAGCTTGCACTAGATTGGTGGCGGTATTGATGTGCATGACTACAGATTTTATGCGTGTGTGTGTGTGTGTGTCACTTGAAAAGCGTTGTTTAATATTCCTTATTGATATTAGATTTATTCACTACCAGCACCAGTGGCAACCAAAACATTGAAGTGTGTAAAATAGTCCCGTGTCACGTAACAGAAAAACCAACGATTCACGTATATGAAGAGTCAGTTGAACTCCTGTGTTCTTCTAAATGTTTTCCTAGATTTAGTAGTTAAACTTCTCGCTTGTCATAGGATAGCGCCATTGAATTTGCTTTTTTATTTGGAGTTGTTGCAGTTTCAATATTATATAATTCTCGTGCTACAATAAAGAAGAATAAATAACTTTTAAAGTGTCTCATTCTTCACTCAGAGTATCCACAGACCCTACCCTGACTGTGGATAACGTTAGTCACATGTTTAGAATAAAAACAAGGCAGATTATAAGACGTATCTCTTTGGGTCTTGCTACATGTGTTGTCTCTTTACTTCGCGTTTATTCTTCCTAGTTAGAAGGACAGTGTAAACGACGTTGAGTATTTTACTTCTCCATATATTAGCGTCAGTTCTGTTTTGTTTAAAAAAACGCACTCCAACATGACATCATAAAGGAAGCTTTAACAATCTCTATGATCCATTCTTTATGCACATATAAAACATAATTGCAAGAAATATCGTATACATACATAAGAACATAAGAAAATAAGGAGTCTGCAATAGGCTATTTGGCCTGTGCATGGCAGCTCCTGTCGAGAGTTACTACCACTCTCTATCATCCATAAATCTATCTTGCTACCTTTTAAAAGTTTCCAGCATTCCAGCACTTACTACAAAGTTGCTAAGCTTGTTCCATTCGTCCACCACCCTATTTGTGGACCAGTTCCTTCCTATCTCCCTCCTAAACCTAAAATTATCCAACTTAAATCCGTTGCTACGAGTCCTATCCTACTCGGATATTATAAGAACTTTATCTATATCCCCTTTATTGATTCCTTTCACCCACTTAAATACTTCTATCATATCTCCCGGCACTCTTCGTCTTTCTGGGGAATGCAAGTTTTGTTTCTTTAACCTATCTTGATATGGTAAGTTTCTAAGTCCCGGAATCATTTTCGTCATTCTTCACTGCACCAACTCTAGTGAATTGATATCCATTCTATAATAAGGGCACCAGAACTGAACCGCATAATCGAGGTGCGGCCTGACTAGCGCAAGATATATATGCAATAAGACCTCTGCACTCTTATTACTTACACTTCTAGATATAAAACCTAATACTCTGTTTGCCTTATTTCTAACATTAATGCACTGTTTTCTAGGCCGTAGGTCCGGGCTTACAAGTACCCCTAAGTCTCTTAAACAAGTCGACTTCTCTAGGTTGATGTTGTTAAGGCTGTATACATTGACAGTATTTACTTGTTCTTCCAATATTAAGTACGCTGCATTTGCTGGTGTTGAATTTCATTTGCCATTTTTCTGACCACCCCTGCAGTTTATTTAAATCCTCCTGTAGTGCATTTGCATCCTGCCCTGAATTAATCTGCCACCCTATTTTGGTGTCATCCGCAAACATCCTTATGTCACTGCTGATCCCAGTATCTGGATCGTTTATGTAGATTATGAACAAGAGTGGGCCTAGTACTGACCCCTGGGGAACCCCACTAGTTACACAGCCCCCCTCAGATTTGACACCATCTTCGCTGACCCTCTGCGTTCTATCGATGAGCCATGATTTTATCCAATTTAAAACTTTCCCCTCGATACCATGAGCCTTAGCTTTTCTCAGAAGCCTCTGATGCGGTACTCTGTCAAATGCTCTGCTAAAGTCTAAGTAAATAACACCGTAATTTTCGTCATTATCTACTACCTCAAAGACTTTCCTAAAAAACGTCAGCAGATTTGTTAGACAAGATTTTCCCTTTGTAAACCCATGTTGAGAGTCGTAGATGAATTTGCTTTTCTCTAAATGCGATGGGATGCTATTTGCTATAATTGATTCAAAAAATTTCCCCACTACTGACGTCAAACTGATCGGCCGGTAATTTGACGCTGATGCTCTCTCTCCCTTTTTGAATTTGTGTACTACATTTGCCTGTTTCCACAAGTCTGGCACAACTCCCGTGTCTAATGATTTTGTAAATAAATTTTCGAGGAGGCCGCTAATCTGTTTCCTACACTCTTTCAAGACTCGAGGGAAATTTCATCCGGCCCTGGGGATTTTGTCATATTTAATTTATTTATCCTCTTAAGAACATCCTCTTTTCTGATAGTGATATTCTTTAATTTTTTCTCTTCTTCCTTTCCCCTAAATATCAGTTCCACCTGTGGAATTTCCGCTCGAATTTCTTCTGTGAAAACTGATAAAAAGTAGCTGTTCAATACTTTTCTTATTTCTTCACTGCCATTGATCACTTCCCCCCCCCCCCCTCCCTGACTTTAAAGGCCCAACTTTGTCCTTGACCTTTGTTCAATATACCTGGAAAAATCCCTTGGGATTAGCCTTGGATTATCTTGCTATTCTGATTTCAAGACCTCTCTTTGCTTTCCTTACATTTTTCTTAACATTCCTAGATAAATCATTATACCTATTTCTGAGCTGCTCTTTGCCTCCCTTTAATTTCTTATAAATTCCTTTCTTTATTATTATGCCATGTTTAAGTTTTCTGGTCATCCACCTTGGCTCATTCTTATTTGACCTAATTTTTCTGTATGGTATATTTTGTTCATGTGCTTTGCGTAGTACCTGTATACTAGTGAATATATTATAGTCATGATCAATTGTTGTGTCATCTGTGACCTCACCCTTTCCTACTGGGGACTGACCTGATTATTCCTAGGTGACCTCACCTAGGTACCTTCTTAACCTCTCATAATCCGCCAACCGAAAGTTGGGACTCTGGCCATATTGTCATTGTTTTTCGTTTCCCAATTTAGGGTGAACCTGATTTCTCTGAGATCACTGTTACCTAGTTCTTCCCCTACTGTGATATCTCTGATAATATATTCTTTATTTGTTAATACTAGGTCTAATATATTGTCACCTCTAGTAGGTTCTGTAAGCAGTTGTTTCAAAAAATTGTCCTGTACTGCATATAGGAAGTCTTCAGATTCATAGTCACCTACACTGTTGTCCCAGTCAATATTTCTGAAGTTGAAATCCCCCATAATGCACAGGTTGTTATATTTTGCTGCCCTACTCATTTCCTGCCATATGGGCTGAGCTGCTTCTTTCCCAAGACTTGGGGGCCTGTAAATCACTCCCATAATTAGTTTTTCTCTTCCTTCCGTGATTTCTACCCATACAGACTCGGTTCCTATTTCACCCTTTATTGAATTATTAATACAACATTTTAATGAATCCTTGAGGAAGAGTGCGACCCCTTCCCCCTTCCTACCTTCCCTGTCCTTGTGAAAAAGGTTGTACCCTTCTATGTGGTACTCTGATAAAAAAATTTTACTCGCCAGATTCATCAAAGTTTCGGTGATTGCTATGACGTCTACATTCTCGGTACATACAACCGCTCTCAGCAAGTCTATTTTATTTCTAACGCTCCTACTGTTTGTATAGAATACATTTGAACCTACCCTTCCCTGGTCCTGTTTTACCCCTTGTCCTGAGTAACCAATTTTACTTCCCAGGTCCTGCTTGTTTTTTTACTCCCACTTGCCCCGACCTCTCTCTACTGGCGAACCCCCCCCCCTTTGGAGTGACAATTTCACGCTCCAGGGATGCAGACAACGTCTTTACCTCTCACGAGACAAGTGTACTCCGTCACGACTGTACAGGTAGTCGTTGCCATAGAATGGTTGCCAGTTATCAATGAATGCCCAACCATTGCTTGCACAATGTTTTTCCAGTCGGCACTTTATAGCAATTGCACTGGATAGCCATTCACGACCAATCCCTCTTCTAGGCAAGACACCACATACTATCGGAATCCCTCCCCTATCTCTTACCTTCCCAGCGCCTCCCTATACCTCTTGAAAAGTTCCTCACTCCTAACCTTTCCTATGTAGTTTCCTCCCACACTAAGACACACTATTGGATTGGTACCCTCTCCTGACAAAACCCTATCTATCCTCTCGGCTACATGCCCTACCCCAGCCCCAGGAAAACACACCCTAGTCCTATGTTTCCTATCTCCTGCACAAAAAGTCCTATACTGACTAAGAGTTTACAGCGTTTATATTAATTTGTACAAATTGCTATTAATTTTAATGTGAAAGGCTTATTCAGCACAGCACCTCAGTGTACGATGCGTACATAAGGTGTATGTCCTTCAATAACAAAGGAAGGTATTTTGAAATCCCTAACATGGATTAGAGTTTCTGAAAAGAATTTCTTAATTGATGTCTGTCATACAATTCTTTATACTACTGATTGATTGTGAAGTATTCTATATTGTCA
This sequence comes from Homarus gammarus, assembly GCA_958450375.1. Lineage (NCBI taxonomy): Eukaryota > Metazoa > Arthropoda > Malacostraca > Decapoda > Nephropidae > Homarus > Homarus gammarus. Next base: position 151,477 of record CAUDMG010000664.1, on the reverse strand, counting down.
TACCCTGCTATCAGGGTAAGTCATATATTCCTAAAATTTAGTTACAACTGCATGACCAACGATAACTAGATAGTCCTTGTTTCCTTGTAATTATTAAAGAAGAGTGCTGTTCAACTATTGCGCCACAGGTAACAATTGACCATCCAGGATTATCACGAAGCTGAGTAGATTTATCTGTAATCCTAGGATCTGTTCATTAATATATGATAGACAAGAGGTTGAGCTCTATTCTTAAAATTCAATCAATCACTGCAGCTGTGATTGCATTTCAGTTAGTAAATTGGAATAATATTTCTAGACACTATCCAAAGAAATGTGAATATGAGTTTTAACTTCTGTTTCAATAAAGTTTTAACTTCTATGTTTCGATGTACCATACAGCGCCAGTGAGACAAATACCTCATATATATGTTTTCTTCTTCAGTCCTAGAAATATTTCCTGGGGATCCAGATGAAGCGATTAAAGCCAGCCCTCTATTGTCCGGATGATACCATTGAGATTCAAATTAAACGACCACAAATGCATTTTTTTTTCGTACTTGTTGGTTTATAGGTCATAAAAGTGCTATTGCATGATCCTTGATGGGCAGCTGTGGGGAAATTGTACGACGCTCTTCCTTTTATGTGCTCCGACACAGCGTAAATCTGACGTGGTGGTTGTGTAGGATTGTGGGTTTTTTTTTAGGGGGGGGGGGGGGGTAGCTTTCAATAGGCATTTCCGGTCCAGGAAATGAAATTAAATGACCAGTTTGTGTATAATTATTTGGGTGCGTCGCCTCCACGTGAACCTTCCGTATAGTGCTGGACGCTGCTTTTTCGTGAGTATTCATTAATGTCCGGTATTTCTACCAAATAGGAAAACATTACAATAAAACGAGCGCATTTTTAACAATAAAAATCAATGCTTTTAAACTTTACATTTTTTTTTTAATTCTATAACATTACACACAGCGTTAGCCGGGGTCCTGAGCCCACTCAAGAAAGGAAGTGATACAGGATTGATAATGTTGATATAGAAACATGGTTTAAGCTGTATGTGCTAAAAATGTGATTATTATACATAATTAAGTGAATGGCTGATGTGTGTGGCTCTTTTGTGAATTATTTCCGTAAAAAGGAAGTTATCTTAACAAAATCTGGCACACACAGAGCCATGAACGTCTATGGAGAGCAACTTTGTCAGGACAATTTCACCAATACCGAAATACTCAATAAATTCCAAATAAAATTTTATATAAATATAAGTTATTTTACATTAGTGAATATTGATTACACTGGTCAACAAAGTTTTTGTTGCATTGCTATAAACACTTGATTCTACCTAATTTGGGTGTGCTGATCTCATATCTGAAGTTAGTTTCTTTCTGTAAGCTCTAGTTTTTTTGCAATCAAGGTATTTTGAAATTTCAAAATTTCGTCTTCGTCTTATTGACCTCGTCGTCTATCTTGAAAAATATGTCATTAAACTGTCATTAAATTAGCTGGGTAATAAACAATAAAATATTACATATTCTAAATTTATTCAACAACACAATTTGAAACATGTTCCATCTAAAACAAAGGTTGAAATTTGTATAAAACTCATTGTTAGGTAAGAAATTTGTTACTATGAGGAGACAAAGCCCAATCACATTTTAGCCAGGTAGGAATTTGCGCTTGAAGCTCTTGCGTTTGTGAAATGTCTCAGGGCACTCTCGTTTAATGCTCCAGCAGTAGTCTGCCATCATATGTTTGTCCCATCTCCCTTGGTAGCGGTCTTCCATGGTCTTGAGATCCTGATGAAACCGCTCGCCTTGCTCGTCACTTACTGCCCCTAGGTTCTCAGGGAATCTATCAAGATGACTATATAGGAAATGGAGTTTGACACTCATATTGCATCCAAGGTCATGAAAGGCTGACAACATGGTTGCTACAAGGGTTTCATAGTTGTCAGCCTTTTTATTACCAAGAAAGTTTTCCATTACCGCCACAAATGAAAGCCATGCACCCCTTTCCTTGTCGTCCATCTTTCTGACAAAGTCTTGATCACGTACAAGTGCACGAATTTGTGGTCCATCAAACACACCTGCCTTTATCTTCTCAAATGACAAAGCAGGGTGAGCAGAGACTATGTGTTGGAAGCATTCACCATCAGTATTTAATGCTCTGACAAACTGTTTCATCAGGCCCAGCTTGATATGGAGAGGAGGAAATATGATCTTTTCTCGACTGACGATTGGATCATTGACAATGTTTGGCATACCAGCTTCCAGAGTCTCACGTAAGGGCCACTCCTTCAGGTTCCAATGCCTGTCTCTAGCTCGGCTGTCCCACATGCAAAGAAAGCAGGGATACTTTGTAAATCCTCTTTGTTGGCCAAGAAGGAAGTTCACCATTTTGAGGTCAACACAAATTGTCCAGTTGTGCTCATGGTATTTTAGCAGGTGAATCACAGTTTTAATGTCATTATACTCCTCTCGTAAGCACACAGAATGACCCACTGGAACAGCTGCATAGACATTACCATTATGTAGTAGCACACACTTCAGGCTACGCTTACAACTATCTAGAAATAATCGCCAGTCATTTGGACTATACAATGGAATCCCTAATTCCTGGAGAAGACCCGGGATATTATGACAGTAAACAAACTTATTCTCCTCTGTAAAGAATGGCACAAAATCCTGTTCCCGCTTTCTGAAGTCTGAAACTTTTGTGGTCTGGTTCAGTAGAGCCTTTTCTTGCAACCTAGAAGCTAGAACTTCTGCTGCATTTTTGGAGAGACCCAAATCACGCACAAGGTCATTCAGCTCTGGCTGACTAAACTTCTGAGGGGTTGATGACTCTGGTGTACCATCAGAAGAATCGTCGGAATCTGCAAGTATTTCTTGAGTTTCATGTTCACTCTCTTGGTCTTTGTCGCTTCCCTCCTCTTCAGCTGGAGACAACCCATTAAAAACTGGAACTGGTAGCTCATCAGAGTGCAAAGTAGGTCGAATTGCTGAAGGGATACTAGGATACGATATTTTATGTCTGTTTTTCTTGCCAACACCCTTCGTATTGATCAGACAAAAATAGCAGTCAGTTGTGTGGTCCTTCGGTTCTCGCCAGGTCATGGGAATTCCGAACGGTAAGCCCTTACGTTTTCCTTTTGTCCAGTCACGCAGCATTTCTTCGCAGTTATGACACACAGCATGTGGAGCCCATTTTTTGTCTTGGTCGCCAAGAGTAAGTCCGAAGTACGCTTTATAGCCGCGCCTCACAAACGATGTTATATTGCGCCTCTGACGAATAAGCGTGAAGTATCCACAAATATAACAGAAGGCATCAGGTTTGTTCACACATTGATTTCTCTTTGTAGCCATGACCAAATCTGAAAGAAAAAACAGACAAAATTATATCTCCCTATTGATACCATAATCGTGTAATTAATTAATTTGACCGCAAACGGCTAGAATGTAAAACCTCAAATTACATGAAAACTGGAGCATGCAGAACAAAACTGGTTTCAAATATGAAATCAGCAGATCAAAAATGGTAAGAAACAGTAAAGAAATCTCATGCAACTGGGAATTATAAAAAATTTGTTGTCCTGTGTAATTAGTCAATACTTAATTTATTTATCTCTTCCTTAAATTTTATTAACAGAATTATGTTCACGCAGCCAGAGAGAAAAGGCTAATTGCTTAATTACAATTCCTTACAAAATCCCCATTTGTAACGTTGAAGAAGAATTTTCTGCATTAAAGTATCCTGGATTTCATATATTCATGTATATATATATATATATATATATATATATATATATATATATATATATATATATATATATATATATATATAGTGAGCAGTGAATTTACATCAAAACTTATTAATTCGCAAGGTTCATTGTGTTTCTTGAGTTTATCAATTAAATCACTGCTATTGTGTATATGTGAATTAGATATTTGGCCTGTAAGAGGGGATAGCATCTTGGATAATTTGTAAGTAACAGAACCCACAGAACTCACGATAGGACGTAATGGATTGTTAAGCTAGTGTGTTTTGATCAATCCATACATATAAGGTAAAGTGGGATTGATTTGAGAGAGCTTTTTGATGAGATCTGGGTTCTTTTTCAATAACATCTTCATTTTGGAATTAGATAACTAATTAATATTTTCCAGGGGATCTTTCGTAAGCTCATAATACGTGCAATATCAGAACAATATATATATATTGTTACGAACCACGCCATCAATTGCCATGATCTACCTACCCAGCACTACGAACCACGCCATCTATTGTCATGATCTACCTACCCAGCACCACGAGCAACGCCATCTAGGGACGAAACCCGAGTATGACTAGTCTTAGTCACCACTCCGGGGTTTCCCTTCTCCATATCCTGGTTGTTGCGTCACCTCCTCCAAGTCTTCCTCATCAGCTCCAGATCGAGGAGAGTTTAGTTCACTCTGGGAAGTGACCACACTAGGATCACCTATCCTGGAAACCTACGGCACAGTAACTACCTACCACCTTCTTCAATACTCAGCCTTACTCGTCAGCCATCTCAGCTCCGCACTTAAGTATTTGTAATCTTATATTGCCTCCCCCACCTCCACCTTGCTTCAAATTATTGTATGTTGTATAAATATGTACATACTGTTAAGCCAATGTTGCGTATGTTTAGGTTAAGTATGGTTAAGGATAATTTATAAGAAGCTGAATATTTTGTTAAGGAATTTATGGTACTTTATTATACACAACAAAAACTCACACCCTTTGTCTACCCTTTTATAGTCGGATTGTCTTTGTTTTTTTATTGTTGTTGCCTGTTGGGATCTGGGTAGACTTTTAACTATATTCTAAATCCCCAACTCGTAACAATATATATATATATATATATATATATATATATATATATATATATATATATATATATATATATATATATATATATATATATATATATATATATTTCATTAGCCCAATAAAGCACGCGGACTTCTACATACAATCAACACCTCAACCCACCAGGATTCGAACCCACGGCACACAGGCTTTGTGTGAAATATAACAAAGTCTAGGACTGCTTTTAGTATCCTGGTGGTCCAGCGGTTAGCGTTCCCCGGTCATAGTCATAGGCTTGTGTGCCGTGGGTTCGAATCTTGGTGGGTTGAGGTGTTGATTGTATATATATATATGTAATAAACTTTCCTCATACATCCATAACTTTTTTTTCATAAATGTAAATCCAATGGATGTCTGTCATGAATAATAAATATATCAATCAGTCAATAAAGTAAGTAAAGAGATAAAGGCGGCGTCACAACAAACAGTGTTGCTCCCTTCAGATGTAAACAGTTAGACATTCATGGCACAAGCAGTCTAGGTAGTGAGTGTCGCATATCATTAACGTTATCAGGGTGTTATTGCACGACCTCTCACACCCTGAAGGAGTTCAGTAGTTGCAGATAAATTATCTTTCACAACAAGCCTATAAATAACAGTTTCCAATATCTGGCCTCAACAGCCTAGACCCGCGCCTCGCTTGGTATTACCTTTCGCGGACGCTGGAAATAAATTGAGCCCCAAAATTGTTGCACAATATCGACTTGTCCGATATATCAAATGCCACGAGAATTAAAGAGTTGACCTCAGGCCAATATTCCCCGCATGCACCTCGTTTGTCTTCCCCAAATGGGTCTTGCCAGTTTATCAGGTCAAAAGTTGTTCAGGCTAACCTGCCGGTAAGTAAATGCACAAATGAGTAACCGAGAGCATTACAATTCATGAACAAAAACATACGTGTCAGCCTTCATTCCAGTACGCGTTGTAACATATTTCATCATCAGCAAGGTGCAAATTAATATATATATATATATATATATGTATATATATTTCATGTAAATCCACAATGAAAACGTGGATAAGATAAATCTTGATAAAATCACACGGGAAAATGGAAACAACGGTTTTTTTAAATCACACAGGAAAAAGGGAAACAATGGAGCACCTTAGCTTTCGTCTTTATTCAAGACATCTTCAGAAGCAACTGAATTACAAGGACAGGGAGAGGCTTAAGTACATAGGGAGACCTTACTAAACATGAGGTCAGGTCATAAACATGACATCCACTAATCTGCACACCAAAGGAGCTTAAAAAAAAGGGCGACGTGACTAGTCAAGTTAAGTCAGGTAAAAAATATGGGACCCACTAATCATCTATTCTACATCTAACTCGAATGCTTTCAAAGCATTTTTAACCTTGGGCCACTTACAAATAAATTTGTGTAACATATTCTCAGTTTTGTACTGACCATCACTAAGGTTTATTGAATTCAATTCTCTAATTAAATTTAAGGTGTACAGAAAGCCTACGCAGGTAGACAGTTTCATACATTTTTTTATCGAGTCACCATGAATCTACCAAAATGTCAGTTTCTTCTGCTATGTTATTGAGATGTTTCCGTATTTGTGACCCTGAATTTATTGATGAAGAACTGAAACACATTTAGTCCATTGCACAAAGACTTGGGTACCCTTCATTGCTTGTTGATCATTGTTTTAAAAGGGCTAAAAAATCCATTCATTCTACTCAAACCAGGCAAATTCCTAACTGTTAAGAATATTTTGACTCTACCTTATCGCAATGAATTTGCCCCTTTAGTTCAGTCCCTTAAATTATTTAACATTAATGTTATTTTTAAGTATGTCTCTACTATTACTAATATATTAATCAAGAATAGCCCAACCTTGAATGTAAATGGAATTGTTTACTGCATTCCATGTTGCAACTGTAATTTAAATTATGTAGGACAGACTGGGAAAGCATTGCAACTCAAAATTAAACAGCACAAGTACAATATTAGAACAGCATCTGAAGGCAGTGCACTGTTCGTTCATGTTAGGAACAATAATCATCCCATAGATTTGGAAAACAGCTTAGAAGTGTATAAATCATCATGTGTCACAGAAAGACTTCTGTGACAAGGATCGAGGCGGTGTTGTTGTTCGCTGGTGCCACCCGTGTTTATTGCCGCCACCACCGCCACTCACTGCAACACTGCGAAATTTGTAAAATTTTCATTAGTTTTAAAACAACTGTTCGAGCCGGCTGCTGAGGGTAACACCTAATACTTCTCGCTTATATTTCCTGTTATTAAGAGTAATCGTTTGGTTTATTTAGATCCGAAAGGTATGTTAATAAAACTAGTTATTTGAGATCTACTAATACCAAATTTGCAGTTAATTAGAATGCCTATGTTGATTTTTTTTGGGTCGAATTAATTTGATTCCATACCTGTAGTACACATCAGGTACTGATATTAGATGTAGTGTGATATCGAAAATAGTAATAATAAATTTATGAGAATGCGGAAAAAATTGTCAGCTAATTCCCTCACAGATTCACCCACAAACAGGCGACAAGAACTCGACCTTTTTCAAAAGTTTATGGATCGTGGAAAAGTTGAGTGAGTTTCAAGTCTTTTCTTGTTTTGATCACCTCATGACACTCGCCTCGATGCGAAATTTGAACTGAAAAACTTTTCATCTCGAGCATTTTCCCGTGTGTCTGACCAAGTGGAACGGAAGACTTGGGGATCACATCACAGTTAAACCCAACTTGTGTCTGTTATGGCGGAAGGTGAACAAGCCTGTCCGCGTCACAATAATCAGACAAATAGTGGGTCACCAGATCATGACAATTGAGGTGTTCTTTTTATCTCATTTTATTGTAGGAGTCTCATGTCAAAGCCCTTCATATTACAGCTACCACTAAACCTATCACAAATACCACACCTGCCACAGACGTCATCAACCATTACAACAACCAACACGTACACTGATGCTACAATTACGACCATTAATTACTACCCCAACCAAACCATGCAGTGCACTTCTTCCTTACATAAGTCACCCAAACCACAACTACCACCATTGTGAACAAATCTACCTTGATGTCTTAATTAAATACCATTGGTAGCATCAGTAAATAGGTATGAGAATCTTAATGTTGGCGAGCGAGGCGAGTGTGTCGGAGGGTAATCGCCTTAACAGCTTCATAATAATATACAGTAGACCTAAGACCGAAACACTAGCCTTTTACTGTCATGATATTCATTATATTATTCATTGTTGAAATTTGATATTAAGTTTTGGAATTTCTCACAAAATATATTATCCCTTTACCAATACCAAAAGGGGAATACAATCCTCGCCAAAGAGATTAAACCAATTTACTCGAGTTTTTATAGAATTCACGAAACAAAAAGATGAATACAAATCTAACAGCGTATTACAAATTTTAAATTGTGTAGTACTGTGCTATTGGAGTGAGCTTTCTCCTACTATACGGAAGTGAAATTCATTTTCTTTTGATTTTTTTCCTTCCAAATATATTTTTAAGACATCACATTAAAGGAAGTTGTAGAAAAAAATGGGTCAGAACAATTTTTAGTCTTCCGTTGTATTTATAGCACACAATATAAATGTACGCCAGGTGAATTTGTAAAGAATGTTTTTCAAATCATAACTGATATACAGTGTACACATTCGCACATATTGTTATTTTGTATGGAATTATATTATAAATTCAGGAAAAGTATTTCCTACTTTTATTTATGATATATTTCTTTTATGAATGATAGTGTGATGGATTCTTGCCATTAATGCATGAGATAAATTTATGGCAGGTAGTTCAACTTTCAGATGTTATTAATAAATGTTTGTATTGTAGTTAATACCACTGCTAAGGCCATTCACCTTTGTTGTTTACTCACAATTAGGGCAACCTTATAGCTTGTTACACGCTTAAGTGTCACATCCTTAATTTCCACTTTAAGGGTGTGACAAGGATGTGATGGTTAATTGTACGATATTTAAGGATGTGACAATTCAGGATGTGATAATTAAGCATGTGACAGTTAAGGGTGTGACAGTTCATTATGTGAAAACTAAGGATGATAAAGGTAAATATATTGTTCGCACATCCTCTATGTTGCATTACCGAGTTCAAAATGCCAAAGAGAAATATTGTCACCTGTTTATATAATTTACGATGTTACCCAATTACTGATTAAAAACCTTGGGAACTTAAGTTACATATCAGTTTGTTTATTTTAGTTGATCGTCATTGTTGGGTCGTGCCACCGTAAAGCCAGGGCTGCAGTAACACCACGTTATTTGAAGTAGGTTTCAACCTGGGAATCAACATACAATAAACAAATATGCGAACACAAATATAAATTATACATCAGATCCAGAATTATTTAACAAGAATCTTATAATTTTTATTGTAAGCTATGCTGTCAATGAATATTGCTCCAATAAAAAAAAAATTATGGTAACTTACCCACACACAACGCCTCCGTGACGCCTGCTGGACCACCACTCCATTACCCCCTGACGGAGACACGATGATCCTCCCCATACTGGCCAGATATTTTGTAAATAATATTGATTATGTGTTAAAGGAATATCCTTCCTTCCTTAGGCTTTAGTAAGCCCCTTTATAATATTTATACTGTATATACTTGTCACACTTGCTAGATGCTTCTGGTGTCATTGTGCAGGGGTACCTAGTGAGAGCACTAGGATCCCGCTTCCTCTATCAAGGAATAAACAATTGGAATTGAAAAAAAACTTGTTAACTTAAACTCACATCATAACCCTACAAATCAGCACGAACCCAGTACAAAGTTCTTCAGTCCGTCCAACCAGCGAACCCAAGTGACAAATGTCAAGCCGCTCACATCCACTGGGAACAATATTTAAATCCTAAAACTTTGCCTCATGTAATTATGATGTCCATTTCTGATAACTCATGCTTATAAAGAATATCCAAATGTTCATTAATATATAACAAATAGCCATAACTAAAACTTACATGTACAGATTAGTAAAATGTCTTGTCTAGATCCATCCGTTGCACTAGACGCCTGACACCACAACAACAACGTGTGTCTGAAGCGACAAATTCCTGCCCACTATGCGCGACAAAATTTTTATACTCAATATATTTAAATTAGTGCGATAAATTCTTACATTCACAATATTTATTCAATATCTCATTAGACCCTGTATGATAATACAGTAATTAGATTGCAGTAATAAGTATTGATGCTGGTCTGATTAAGCGTCTAAAGGCAAATTAATACCTAGCTCAAGAACTCTTTCGCTAGGTACCGCTAATAGTTATATATAACACGGATGTGACGAGAAAAGAATTCTTCACTTGGTATGTAAAATTATGAGAATTTATTTGTTAGTCGATGTGCGCTGTGTCAATATCAGTTGACGATGAAAGGCTCACCTGCATGAAATTTATAAAATATATAAAAAAATCGACTTGATATATCGGAGAACTTGCAAGTCATGCAAATAACATGGAACACGAGAAGATTTATTCAAATATTTGGGATTTTACTTTTTTTTGAACAAGTTTTAAATGATAATGGGTAGTGAATATCGGTATATGGATTTATCTAGTTTTTTATTTTGATAAGAATGACTATGTATTTATCAATGTTTATAATATTAATTTGTTTATTTGTCATTACTACTATTATTATCTTGATATGGTTTTGGTAAAATTTTCGTCTAAATTCTAAGATAAGTGATAACTTGAGGTGACTCGCATAGGGTGGCTACTGCCAACAACCATTTTACTTTTATTATACACACTAGGTGGCACCCTCAGCTCTATTTAAAAAAAACTTCTAAAGAAGTCTAGCGATGGCAATACACCAGCAGTCCAATGCCAGTACCAGAGGAAACCGGAGTAGCCTGTGAATACGTGCAATGTTTGGTACGATCATGTTAAGCAAACACCCTTATCGCATTCAACCTAAGCCTGAATTGATCCCAAGGAGGAGAGGTGAGAGGCAAGGGCGCTACCGTTACCCTGCCGAAACCATTAGTTAAATGTGTTATCCACCGTATGTTTACCTTTATTGCATTAATATTATCACCGTTAATACGCGTGCATTACACTTATGTTTCAATATTAGTTTACCTGTCTTACAACAATGTTAGAAAACCCATTATTAGCCGCGTTTAGTTTGTCGAATGACCGCGTTTTCAGACCTGACTATTGAATATTTTTGTTATTCTGTATTTCAAGGTTGACTGAAAGTATCTAATAAAGAATTCTTAGTCACCCTTCCTCATTATATCATTACAGAATTCTCATATTTTGATGTAACTTAATGCTGTTTGATTATATGCTTCGTAATGTATATTTTGTATTTTATGTTCCTGTCGTTACAGAACATGGTACAGTCTAGTGATAGTGGTTTGTTTAGAATTACAAACTTTTATTTTTTTTCTTTACGGTTATTAGCCCACCCGGGCACAGGTCATACGACCCACAACGGAGCCTGGGGGGCGAAAAATAAAGAACGGAAAGAAACTGTAAATATAGAAAAAAGATTATACTGTATTAATCTACACCACGAAGATGCCGGAAAACTAGGACTCAGCTCCATTTGATTTTAGTTCTAGAGGTACTTTACCAATTGCTTGTAATTATACCGTATCTCAGTAATTCTGGAATATGTAGGTGCAACCTGCATGTATTTCTACATATAACTATTCGTGAGAACAATAGAGAATAATTGAAGTGTTTGTAAATTTTACTTCCACAGCCTCACCGTGACAACAAAATGCACTGTTTGTGTCGTGTAGTCCAAGTTGTACACACTCGCACTGCACCAGAATCTACTGAAACGCAGTTAAAAACCTCACGGACCTTTCTGAGTTATCACAATCCCCTTCTTCTAGGAGGCAGAGTGTAAAATCTTAATGGACACGTTCAGAACGTCGCCTCGAAACCTGGACGCCCTGAGAAACACTTGCCGTCCACTTTGTTTCTACACCCTGAATCATCGCTAATGGCACACAAGTGTTCTTTCTTTCTTGCTTTTATTCTTTTCCTTCATACAACGTTTATTTTTTACTTTTTTCCCTGTTGATGGTGATGATGGTCAGTGTGGAGTGGTGTGTGGTAGGGTTGATTTAGTAAAGATAAGGTGTTATGTCTTCTATATATATATATATATATATATATATATATATATATATATATATATATATATATATATATATATATATATATACCAGCACCAGAGTTAGTTAGGTTGACGAGACCCGTTCCCCGAAGAAGAGAAAAAATATCGTTCACAGAAAATCTAGACGGGCCAGATTGGGTCGAAGAGATTGATTTGTATACCTATGATTCTTAAAGAATGGTTGAGTCATCGTTGGTAACGTCGATAGAATCATCACTGGTGTCGGGGGTGGTCCGGCCGGGTGCTGGTGTCTGTCCTAGTGAGTAGTTTTAGTTGATGAGCGAATGAAAAACATTAAGATTTTTTTCTTCAAAATTCTCAACTGTAATTTTTTTTTTAATATCAAGTTTATGTATGATATATGTTACGAATATAAAAGCTAAGAGAATTTCCTCCTTATTACCAAAATTCACAAAGGTGAGGGATCTAATACGAGCAGGTGGGAGGGATAAGCCGAGTAATTTCATGTAATGGTCAACGAGTAGTGTCAAGGAGAGACCACAGCCCTGCAGAAACAAACAAAGGTACAAGTCGTCAATACTCCACTCTGGTGCTGGGGAACTCGTCTTCATATACTCACAGTTTAGATAACACACATCGAAGTCGAAGTTAGCGTCATTGAATATGCAACAGACGACATTTTTTTTTAGCCAGGATATCTTTTCGTCTAAACGCTGCTTTGTCTGTGTTATTCGGCAGATATTTCTACGGTCTTACATGTGTATTAGGGTGTGTCAATTTTGTCAACATGTTAAAAATCAAATTTGGTAGTCAAAATATTGTGCCTCTTTATGTCTAAACTTGAGATTAGCAAACAAAAATGAATTGAAATAACCCTCACCTACATCAATTATACCTTAAAGTTTCAAATATCAGTATTTCAACAAATTAATGAGACTTGATTAGAATTATTCACTTGATATTAACTAATCTCATGTAAGCATATGGATTATGGAGTATTTTATGGTTCTATAGCTTGTGTACAATATGCATGTCAGAACATGAACATGAACAGGCTCTCCGTGTGGGACAGTTTAATTCTTGTTTTGACTTGTACCAAGCGTGAGGATAAGGCGCCCGGCTCACTCTCCTTCTAGATATCATAGACGGTGGTTTGCTCTCATTGCACTTGCACCTACTCTACCAGACGAATTCTACATTTTAATTATTGTAAGTAGGGCATATTGATTGTCGCAGTTACTTATATCATTGTATAAAACATTATGTTCTTAGAAATTATTATGTTATTTCTGTTACAGCATTTTTGATAAACAAATTGATATTTTTTGAAACAACAATTGAATTATGAAACATTGAAATATTTTTCTATTTGTCAGATAGTGTGAAGATGTCAAAATTGAAGACAAGAAGTCAGTTGTCAACCCACTTGAGCCTGCTAGTTGGTAAAGGGAAGGAGCTTCCTGTATCAGAACTTCCAACAGTGAGAGACATGCTGAGATTAGGGTTACTCCTTCGAGAAAAAAATGCAAAGGACAGAAGGAACTATACAGATAAAGAACTCATAAATGACATGATAGTCCCTCTTCTGCATCAATGGACAAAAGCTAATGCACTATTCAAACCACCTGTGATTAATCAGTGTCGAACTATTGAGCTAAAACTAACGAAATTATGGCACAAAGCAGTTGAAACATCACTTGGTAAAGGAAACTTGGCCAGGAAAAATGAATTTCTGCACACACTTGATACTCTGTTTGACATTTTGACCTGCAAGTGATCCATACAATTATGTTCTGAATCCAACTGTTCTCACTCAGGTAAGAGAGAAAATATTTCCCACATTGATTGTGGTTGTCCTCGTGAAAAGAAGATCCCTGTTTTAGAGCTTGAATTTATAAAGGCACAGAGGACAAAGGCAGAAGGCCAAGGAAGTATGCAAATGGGTTCAATAGATTATTCAGAAACAAAGAAGCAGATTGCTAATGCCAAGAAGAGAGAACAAATCCGAGAGAGGGAACAAAAGAAGAAAATGAAGAGTGAAGAAGCCATCCAAAGAGAGGAAGAGCTGTGTCAAGATGTTTATCACTTCTTTGATAGTTCTTCTGATGAACAGGAAGCAACATCAGATGATAGTTCCAAAGAGCCATCTGAACCTTTACCAAAGAAAATGAAATACAACACAAGAAATATTTCAAACATTGCTTTAGCTAGTATTCGCCACCATGCTGGACTTCGTGAGGCTGCAGAAATTGCAACTGCCGCTTGGATAGATGCAGGCCTCATCAGCCGAGAGGATGTATCTTTGGTGATAGATCATAATAAAATTAGAAGAGCACAAGAAAAAATAATGAAGGAAATATCTGATCAGCATGAAAAAGATTTAAGCGAGGGAGGGCTCTCCTGTCTTTTGTTTGATGGAAGAATAGATGACACAAAAGTTTTGCTAGAAGTAGAGGGAGTGAACAGAAAGTTTCCAGGTCTCATCAAAGAAGAACACTACTCTGTCTGTTCTGAGCCTGGTGGTCGGTTTTTGTTTCACTTTGCTCCCGAAACTGAAGTAGAAGGGAAGAAACATGCAGAGGTCATTGCTGATCATATTTTATGTTGGGTTCAGGAGAGAGGACTTGGCAGTTCACTGCAGGCTGTTGGTGGAGATTCAACTGCAGTGAACACCGGATGGCAGGAGTGTGTAATGACGCATTTAGAGAAAAAACTAGGAAGAAGACTTGTTTGGATTGTATGTGATTTACATACAGGCGAGCTACCTCTTCGTCATCTCATCCAGGAACTTGATGGTCCTACAAAGAGCAATAACAAGTGGTCAGGTCCCCTTGGCATCATGCTGGATGAAGCAACACAACTAGAAATAAATACAACCTTTCCAAAGGTCGAAGTTGGCCCTCCCCTTCCGGCGTTGTCTGAAGGAGTCATCAAAGATCTCAGCACAGATCAATCCTATGCTTATCGTATTGCCCAAGCAATAAGATCAGGAGAAGTGCCTCAGTCATTGGCTCTCTTGGAGATTGGACCTGTCAGTCACAGCCGTTGGTTAACTACAGCTCTTCGTTTCTGCAGGATTTGGATTTCCAAACACGAATTGAAGGGCAAAGTGCTGAAGAATTTGAGGTTAATTGTTGAATTTATTATTGGAGTTTATCTTCCCCAGTGGTTTAGTGTGAAACTTAATCCTATGTGGGTGGATGGGCCCAATCACCTTTTGTTTCAATTGCAGCTAGTAAGAACACAGAGGAAGGTAGTGAGGGACATCGTGTTACCTGTGGCAAGAAGGTCCGCTTGGTATGCTCGATCAGAAGCAGTTTTGCAAGCAATGCTTTGCAGTCAATGTACCAATCTCCGAACCGAGGCTGTAGAAGTCATTCTAAAGATTAGAGGAACGCTAATAGATGACGACCACTTGGGAGACTGTTCGTTTCATTCAAGAAAAGTTTCCCCAATAAACGTCAATGCCACCAAATTGTCAGAATTGGTTGACTTGAGTTTGGAAGTCTTAGAGCCACCATTGACAACAAGTCTAACTAGCCAAGAATTGAGAAACCTTAAAGAGACTCCAATGCAGGTGCCGAAGTGGCCTTTCCACACTCAAAGTGTGGAGAGATGTGTGAAAATGGTCACAGAAGCAGCGGGCCATGTTTACAGCCACGAGAGGCGAGAAGGTTACATCAAAGCACAAATAGCAAGCAGACTACTGATGACAAGAAACCAAAGCAAAGAGAGTATGAAGGCATTGGTTACTTTCAAATAGACTACGGATAATAAAATATAATAATTTGAAACTTGAAACAGTAACATGTGTGCAAACGCTGGTTATGTTATAAATTCACAAATATGTACATTTAAAAATCCATTTGATGTAGGTAGGACTTATTTTAAAAAAAAATTTATGCCAGAATATTGTTTTGCATGCTTAAAGACTACAATAAATTGCTACCAAATTACTCGATTTTCAATTTAGCCAGTTCACCCCCTAAATTGACACACCCTAATGTGTATTGTGTAACCACAAATTTTCTGACAAATTGATCCGCTTAATTAATCCATTCATAGAAACCTAACACGATTTTTTAAGTACAAAACATTCAGTACAATGCCATTTTCTTTCGGTTAATTATTCTACAATTTTTATTTTGCTATTATGAGAACAGACTGAAAGCCAGTGGGCAACAAATGGGCTAATCCCTCCCTTTATAATTGGATATTACTGGCTGGCACTGTGCACCATAACACGCACACGGCTTGGGGAGAATAGCTTCTAGTTTTACCGATAATAATAGAAAATCATCAGTCTGATTGTTATGATGTGGTGATGGACCTATAACGCCAACACAAACACAAGAGTACAGAAATTAAACACGTATACACGCCTGTCTACACGAGTGTTAAAGCGCATGTGTAGAGTCTGTACACACACACACACACACTCACACACACACACACACACACACACACACACACACGCGCGCGCGCGCGCGCCCTTTTTTCAAGAACAACGGGAACACTGTATTAATATATTGTGGTTTTGGATTTAACAAAATGATCATGTTGATGATTCTTTTTTTTGGTAAGAACTCTTATAAAAATGAAAAAAAAAGAACACCAACCGCTAATCCCTAATATTAAGTTATATAAAAACATTACTAGCTGTGTACACCAGGTGCCGGGGTCTCTCTTATGAGCGCTACTAATGTTCAATAAAGTGCGACCCTGGGCAGTAAAGTCCCAAGATTAACTTATATATGGCATAATAGATGAAGAAACTGTCATTAATGCGAACACTCATTGCATACACACACTACCATATTATATCATACCCGCCAGTTGAGTTAGAGCGTTTTTGGATGTTAGAGGGTCGGACCCTTCCCCTACTGTCACTGTGTAGTATGGAGATGGGTTGATTTTTTTTTTTTAAGAATCATGTGCTACAGCGTCTCCTCATTCCAGTATTTCCGTATAATTACATATAGAAGAAATATTTAAATTATTTAGTGTTAATGCATTATTTTGTGAAGACGAGAGCTTTATATCACACTTACTGCTGCCCTAGTTAGAGTAACTAGATTAGAAATTGTAATAATAATCAACACTTAAAATCGAGAAGCGATACGTAATTGTCGCGAGGATAATATCGGTTAGGGTGAGAGTTAAAGGTTTTAGGCAATGTGTAGCATTTGAAAATTGCTTGAATTAAGAAGAGGACTTAATGTATAGTGCAGTCATCACAACCAGAAAGTCTGAGAGGAACATTTTCTTCAGCTGTTGATGCATCAGGAGTCCTTGTATCCAAACGAAAACCCGCACCTAGATGCACAGTCCGCGGGACGCGACAGCTGAGTCATCAAAACCCACATCACCATTAAGTTTTTTATGGTCGTTTTGGGGAGGGTTTCCCGTCTCTTATCCTCGGCATTCACATAAAACTTGAATTCACTCAGATGAATTTACAGAAACTATGACAAAAAGAAATTATTCATTTCAAAATGATGTATAAAGGTAATCGCCTTAACCTGGTAAATGGTGTAACTGTTGGGGGTTAAGGGAGGGCCAAGTGGGCTCTTAATTAAGGCTCTCGGTCACTGAGGCTCAGTACTCACTGGGTCCTAAAGAACAAGATGCAATGAAGTATATTTACAGGATATTTAAACTCTGAAGTATATATTAAAACACTGAAGTATACCGTTGTATTTTTTGTTAAATGACGTCAATGCTATTTGGATTTTATGTTATGATTGTCAATATATCGGCAAAAGAGCCGTTTTAAATAATGACTAAACCACAGACAGACAACAAGGGTCATAACTTCATTGTGTCCAAACTCCAATGCCACACCAAATACCCAAGTCATTTGTACGCTGTGTCCCCGGGTGCACTTTGTCACACCATTTGTGCCTGCATTTGAGGGAGCAACTACTCACAACTCACACATTTCAATACAGCCGTTGACCAATGTATTATACACTGCGTATTGCGTCACCGAGCTTGGAAGCCGTATGTGTGCTCGTCAGTGATTGAATTGTGTTTTCTTTGTTTTTGTTCTTTTTAATACATTACCATAGTGCGATTTTCTCCGTAAGTAAAACATTATAACAACAGTAATGGTATGTGGATGTGAATGGAATGTGAAAGGACAGACTCTTAACGTTTCTAACACTTACTGTATATTCAAGTCGGAAATAACTTATTAGAAAAGCGTCCTATACTGTGATAGGTGAGAGAGATACTTTTTAGTTTTGTCTTTAATTCAAATTATTATGGACATGCAGAGCGTAAGTTTACGTTGTAAGTTCTCAATCCCCAACCTTGTTCTGCGTTAAGCTGCACACGAACTAAAAATAAGAGAAATATCCCTTACATGCAAAACACAAAGCAAAACAACAATAGTCAGGTAAAGAAAAACGTATATTAGCTTTTGTTATACACAGCCAATACAGAATATGAAGTGAATCATGACTGAGCAATAATCATATATCTTTTATTACTGGTATTACAATACAGGTCGGCCCAATGTGATAATGAACGAGTAAAATTTTTACTCATTAAGATTGGCGTTCAGGTGGATTGGAGGATACTACGTTTAGAGATCGTTACGATCATTGACCATTAGTATTGAAATATATCAGGATTAGGGTAATTAGATGTGGGGCCCATTTGACCGTTCATCTTCGTCGGTGATGAGTTATAGCAAAGGTTATGGCTTCTCACAATAAGGAGGTTCACCTTTGACGTCGTACAAATGACCCCAGGTATTAATTAATTATCTCTATGTAAATGAGGTTTCAATAACATGATTTCTTTGTCTTGCATATTTCTCAAGCAAATTCTCACCTCCAGTCACACACATACACACACACACTACTGCTACTACGACTTTTTTTTTTTTTAAACGTGGCCTCCAGCCTCCCCCAATAGCCACACCTTAGCCACCATTTATTTACCTTAATATTAAATATCCTAATACATAAGAAGCTATCCTATCTGTGTTAAATTAGTTGAGCCGCAGATCTATGCGGCATTCAGTGACTGTAGCCTCATAGTCAATATCTGCAGCAGTTGTCGGAGTAGGGGCAGAAGCTCTCGTTCCCCTGAGGCAGAGCAAAGCCGACCGAAGGAGAGAGAAGGACAGTCGACATCTCATCCAGGCTGTAACATAACTTCTGGGCTGCTGCTTCTGTTCGGAGATCAACTCCGCGAGTCTGGCGTAGAAACATCTTGCACTTGGGCCCATCCCACCAGAGGTTGTGAACACTAGAGGAGTGAAGCTGCCTTGATCAACGTTTTGAATTCTCTCCCCATATGCCCTTCTCTTGTCGTTCTCGTTCCTCCTATGTGCAGCATCGAGAGCTAGGTTACGGTGACAAGCGGCCATGGGATCAAAAATCCTGATGTCGAAGAAAGCTCGCTGTCCCCGCGTCCAGAATCCTCGAGCACTGACGTCCACACGGGCTTCGTTAGATGTGTTTGAAGTCCTGTGTTAGAAGATCTCGCCCATGACGTCCCGGCAGATTTCCTTCAACACATTTGCTGTGAGATCCCTTACCTCGTCATGCCTCATGCATATGAAGCCCCCCTTCTTGCAGACCATGGCGTGATCGCCATCATAGGAAGAGCCACACACGCATTGGGAGGGCAAACCATCTACTGGCCAACCGTACCTTAGAGCAATGGCATCTGTAAATTCTTGTTTGTTAAGGCTGAAACCATTTGCCCTTATCGGTAACGTAGTTAACCAGTTCGAGGCGCCCACCTCCTGTGCTATAGCTACTTTTTTTGTCAAATTTTCTGGAACCTGCAGGAATAGTTGCTGCAACATGTCATTTTGGCAGTGCTGCCGATCTGTCGTAATGGACCTACGAATCTTATTTACTTCGCTGGTATCCACTTGCCCTGTTGCATTCTGGGCTATTATGTGGTCCGTGAGGGCTGCCGTGAGCTTAAGTGAATTTTGATGTTCAGTGTCAGCAATCTCCTCTGGATTAGTTAGTCCCATCCCTCCCAGTCTTGGTGGAAGTGCAAGAAGTGTTCTTTCTGCTGGGGTTAAGTCAGGGTGTTTCACTAGTTTGGGAATGAACTTGACACTGATAGCTTCTTCCAGAGGGTGGAGGAGGGGTCCGATCTCAGGGATGGTACGCATCAGGTAGTTCCAGCGATGCTTGACTCCATGGGTGAATGCTGCAAAGGCCGCATGTGGCTCTGTGTTAGCAATCTTAGACAGAGCTTGGATTTCGCTAACCCACTCATTCACCTTTCCCGCTACGTACTCGGTCTTGAAGTCCGTAGTGCCAATTACTGCACCTAGATGTCTTTGGCCATCCTTAGTTATTTTGACCTCACTACCGCCAAAAACCTCCAATGCCCGTTCATAATGTTCTGGCTTCACGATGAGGAAGGACTTGCTGGCGTTTGGGTGGTACCCTATTTGTGGACCTCGCGATGTTACCAGGTCCCACCACTTTTTGATGCACTCCACTTTTCCTGCTCCTGTAAGGTCATCAGCATATGCCATTTGTTTGACCCCAGCCTTGTTGTTTACTATGTAGAGGTCTGAAGGATTCCTATACGAATTTTCAACATACATCGCAAAGCTTGGACACTCGATCTTGATGTTGTGCAGTGCAGCCTTGCGGTTAAGTATGTTGAATGCGTTTGAAGCATCCACCAGGAGAAAGGCCTCACAATCACGCTGCTCAAATATCAATCTCATGGCGTGAATGGCCACCTCCCCACCAGCCTGGTAGCCAGCACACACTTGTAGGTTTCCTGCTGCTGCCCTGACATCATCATTTACCACCTACATTATGCTACTACTACTACTACTACTGCTTTGCTGTCACTCGGAATCGAGTATGACGATCATCCAGCTATGATACAATGATAGGAGTTATTAAGTATGTCTCCTTGGTTGGTGAGTTCTGAGGTGACTAGAGAGGTCATTACGGGACTGGCAGGGTCGATCACAGCTGTTGCACATGTGAGGGGGGGGGCGACATCGAGTACGTGAGGGGCGGCGGCGGCATCTTTCCGGCGATGGCGCTTGTCTGCCTCATTATGAAGTCGGGCTAACTCGCAAGTATTGACACCGTTACGGTGTGGAGTAATCGTCTTCCAGGTGAGGGGGTCGATTTGGCTCTTTTTCAGGTTTGTCTTAAGACTATCCTTATACTTTTTCAGTTGCCCGTCAGCGTTACGTTTACTACTCGTTAGGTGACTAAAATAGCTGCTTTGGCAGTCTACTGTCGTCCATGCCGGTAACATGGCCAGTCCAGCGTAGTTGTTCATGGATAATGGTAGCCTCGATGCTTCTACAGTTGGTGCCAGAAAGAATACTGGCATTTGTTCGGAGTATGGAACGTAGACTACGTTGGTGAAAATTTTCAAGTGCCTTGATGTGCCTCCTGTATGTGACCTATGTCGCGCTGCCATATAGCAGGGTGGGGAGGACCAATGCTCAATAAATGTGTAACTTTGTAGATAATTTCAGCTCCCTACAGCACAAGACACGGTTTCGGAGTCTGCCAAAGGCTTGAGAAGCACATCTGATCGGATGCTGAATTTCTTCATCGATGTCCGTGTTGGTGGACAGGTGGGAGCCGAGATACCGAAAGTGGGTAACATTAGAGAGGGTAGTACCGTTAAGCTGGATGGATAGTGGAGGTGTGGCTGAACCAGGGGCAGGTTGAAAAAGAATCTGAGTCTTTCGTACATCCACCTCAAGGCTGAAGTGTTCATATGCATCTGCATTGGTGTTCAATATCTCCTGTAGGTCACGTTTAGTGTGAGAGACAAGGGTCAGGTCGTCTGCAGAATGAAGTGCAGTGATGGAAGCTGCCGACACCTTGGTTCCTGCCTGGAGTCGTCTTATGTTGAAGAGACCCTTCATCCAGTACCCGATGTCCACCCCGCCGGCTAAATTGGCACTGGCACAAGTCAGGAAGGCAGCCAAGAAATGGAAAAGAGAGTTGGTGCCAGTACACACCCTTTTTTAACCCCCGTTTGGACGGGAAAGAACTCAGACCGGGTGCCCTTGTGCAGGACACTACCGTTCAATGCCATCGTGGAGTTGCCTCACAATGGCGATGAATATTGGTGGGTAGCCAAAACGGCTGAGGGTCCATCAGAGGGTTATTGTTGATGATAAACTTATCTGGAGAAACCACATACAAGCCATTCACAGTAAACTCAATAAACAGTGCAGTATCATGTATCACACTCTACAGTCACTCACTCTTACTGCAATGAAAGAAATCTATTATCATCTTGTTTACCAACACCTGATGCACTGTTACATACTATAGGGGCCTATGGTTCTTCAAAAACACAATTCCTGGTTGTTGCACAAATTTTAGAATTCGAGGATATTAATACCAACTGTTGTGCCCTATTTGTTTACAAATTTGTCAATCACTTGCTTGACAACAATTATTTCCAGTTCCGGAATAATGAGAGATACAACTTAAAACACCAAGAGATACTAAGACCATCTCCCCCAGTCCCCCCCCCCCATGCGCTCCTCTCATTCCCAGAAAAAAAAACCGTCCTACATCTCGATAAAATATCATAGTGTGAAGGAGTGAAACAACTTACCCCCACCCATCCGAGCAAAGAGTACGCTTCCTTCTTTCAAATCATCTCTTAAAAAATATCTATTGTCTAAGTATAAATATTTTTTGTAATACCTACCTTATATACCGGTTTTTATTGTACCACCAAAACCATTTTATCAGACATTATCATGTAGATAGATAGAAATTAACATTGCGATCAATATATTTGCCAACAAGACATAATCCTGCCAGCTCCGTCCTCTTGTTCCACCTAAATACAAACCATGTTGTACTGCGTCCCTCCCTTATCATATTTATGTTTTCAATTTCACTATAGGTTATGTATATGCCTGTACTTAAAATAAAATGAAAATAAATAATAAAAAAATAAAATAAATAAAATAATTAAATATCGAAGTGATATGCCATTCTGATTTGTTTTTATTACCACCATGCTATGTGTACTATTCCAGATGATACTAAATGCTACATAATACTTCCTAGAGATAAATGTTCAATATATATCAGGGCCTACAAGAGAGCTCCGGCTCTCAACTGGCTCGACCATGTTAATATTATGATTATTAATCGACTCTGTATCTGTTCTTCTGGCTAAATAAACTGTTTCAATATCAATATCAATATTCCTGTTGACCGAGTCGAAAGCCTTGGTTAGGTAGATGAAAACCATGTACAGGTCACAACGCTGCTCTCTGCACTTTTCCTGTATCTGCCGGGCAGCAAAGATCATGTCAGTGGTGCCACGTGATGGTCTAAAGACACATTGAGATTCTGGGAGAAGATTTCCGCCTCAGGAAAAAGTCTGTGTATGAAAACTCGAGCGATATCTTGCCAGCTACGGACAGCAGCGAGATCCTGCGGTAGTTGCCAAAGTCTGACCGGTCTCCCTTGTTCTTGTAAATATTGACGATGGAGGCGTCTTTAAGAGCATGGAAATTTTCTCCTTTTCCTATATATTTTCCAGGAGAGAGTGAAGACGGCTGGTAAGCAGAGGTCCTCCTGCTTTTTACACCTCGACTGGGATTCCATCAGGCCCTAAGGCTTTGTTTATTTTCATCTGTTTGATGGCAGCAGCTACCTCATCCAGGGACGGAGGATAGCTGAGGAGGACCAGTTCTGGATGCTAAGGGACCTGCTAGGTAGTCAGGACATCCACTTCGGTGATTAGGTTTAGCAGTGAATGGTAGTGCTCTTTTCAGGGCTGTAGGAGGCCTTCATCGTCTTTGATTATGGAGTTACCGTTGGATGAGCGGAAAGGGGCTGCGCCACGAGTGATTGGCCCATAAATTGTTTTTGTGGAATTGAAAAAAATTGCGCATCTTGTGTTGATCTACAAATTTTTGTGTTTCTCATGCTATATTTTTAAACCAGTCTTTCGTTAGATTGAGAAGTTACCACTGGGCCGCCACTTTCTTCTTGCTGATGGTATCAGCTTTAGTCCGAGACTGAGGGTTGTTCTGCCAGTCGGTTTGAGCAGCACGTTTATCATCGATGAGTACATTGATTGCCGGGTCATTTTCATTAAACCAGTCTTGATGTATTCTTTCTATCTGGCCGAGGGTCTTTCTGCAGGTTTTGTCATGACAGTGTCTAGAATATCCCATTCTGGTTTGAGTTGTTTGTTGTCTGGTTGTTTATCAGCCAATCTTCGAGCTGCTCTCTGTATGCATGTGCTACTGCTGGATCCTCCCGATACTTAGTGTTAAAACCTCTTGCGGAGGCTTGCCGCAATAACCGTTTTCGGGCAACGTGAAGTGAGAGTTTGGCTCTGAAGTGACGATGATCAGTGTCACAGTGGTGTGAGCCACGCATGGCACAGGTGACGAGGACATCTCGGCTATGTCTTTCTCTGTCAATGAAGTAGTCATTGAGATGCCAGTGTTTGGATCGTGGGTGTTGACACGAACCCTTGAACTTGTCGGCCAGCCTAAACAAGGTGTTATTGATAGTGAGATTGTTTGCAGCACATTAGCACATTTGCTGAGGAGGAGTTGGCCGTTGGGATTACACTTACCTAGTTCATTTTCCTATTGTTCTCTGCCAAATGTCAGCATCTCTGCCAACTATGGCATTGAAGTCACCAAGGAGCACAACCTTAACTTCTCTGTCGAGGTCGGCGTAAAAGGCCTCCTTGATGTCATCCTCTGCATCTTGTGTTGAGGCTTATGCACTGATGAAAAGGGACTCTGAGCGTCATGAGGCGCTCGTTGATCCCAATAATCATTTCAGTTAGCTTGTGTAGTATGTGTTGACGGATGGCAAAGCCAACTTCATAAATGCCGTTTCTCTCGGCAACAGTTTTACCCTTCCAGAAGAAGGTGTAGCCAGATCCCCGTTCTGTGAGTTGACCCTCGTCTGGGAGCTGGAACTCACTAATGGTTGTTATATCGATGTTATACCTCGCCAGCTCTTTCGCCGCAAAGGCGGTTTTTCTTTCAGGACGCTCATTTGTGCCAGTATCCAGAAGGGTCCTGACATTCCATGCAGCGACCATAATAGGTTGTATAGTTTGTTTTTGTTTGGATCTGTGATTTTGACCTTACTGGGTGCGGTTGCCCAGTTAGGTTGGGTTTTAAGACAGGCTATGTTTAGGGCACCTTTTCTAGCCCCCTCCCCATGTGGTGTGAGCAGAGTGGTTCCTCGAAAGGACTGCTTAGTCGCACAGACAGGACCGGATTGCACTGCTGCCTAGATCCCAGTGCGTAAGCGACCATCCTATCTGTGCCGCCCAGGTGCAGAGTTGTGACTAGAGACTCCCGACACACATCTCTGCCTTTCCCTGTCGCCACTCGTCCGTCGCCAGAGGACTTTTTGGTTCTATACGGGTTTTAATGATGATGAGAGGTATGATGAGCTGGATGATGGCTGCCCGTGAGTTGATTTATGTGGTGAGGCAGGAGAGCAGGCTGCAACCACACATCTTGGCTCTCCCTTTTCCTGATCCTGTGGTGCAGGTGTTGCAGCGACTAGGGAGAGGGAGAGTTGCAATGGACTAACGATAGCCCAGTTTGTTGGGTTTCGCCTTTGTAGGTTTTCCATCAGGCATTGCCTTCGTTCGCCGGTGTCGTCGTTGGGTTCCCATAGTGGTCACCTCTTCTGCTTACTCCGCCGTTGGGGTCTTGTTGGAGCACTGTCAGCATGTCTGCCTGTTGCTGGGCTCTACTGCAGAATTTTCGACCGTAGCCTTATAACTACTAAGGTTAATCTGCAAGGCAGCTGGGCAATGGTTGGTAGGCGTCATGATGTGTCCTCATGTCAGTGGGCCTATGCGCCATCCTTCTGGGGCCCACTGCTACTCCGAGATCCCCTGCCGGTCTAGCCTGGCCTTCGAGGCACCCAGTTATCGTGTGTTGCCACGTGGAGGTACAGCAGGAGTCTTGATGGTGAGGTGGCTGTGTACTGGCAGGGGAAAACTTCTGCAAGTTGCTGCACTGTTCGCCACAAGGCCTAGCCAGTGGCGGTAGCTGAAAGTGATAGGGAGCAAGCAGTACTTGCACCTTAACCCTTAACATTACAATAATGCTGCCACACTAGACGCTTTTCACCACCCTGTGTGCGAACACACACACACACACACACACACACACACACACACACACACACACACACACACGCGCGCGCGCGCGCGCAAAGCCCTTCCATCCACCTCCTCTCTCTCCACCACACACATATAACATTACCCTTTATTTGCTATAAATATCATACAATTCATATTTTATTACGGTAAGCACACCGATGACATCCACCGCCCGCGAGCGAGGCAGGGCCCGGTAAGCATCATCCTGGCGGGCACCGAAACCATCGTGCTCATGTTTACGATACACCAGCAGCGGCATCACACAGGGTTATGGAGTCGTTCAGTTCAATAAAACAACTGTTACTGCCCACACCGCTGGGATAATGCAAGCGGCCCAGGAGCTCACGCCCCAAGTAAGAAAAGTTGAACCAGTTTTGTGCACCCGTATTGTATATATACATAATGCCAGCTAATTCTCAAGATACGTGGTTGTTTTCCATTTTTCTTTTTTATTTCCATGTAAACTTTGCTTATGTTAACCTGATTATGGTGTTTGGACTTAAAGAGGCTCACTGGTTTTAAAAATCAGATCTTTCTTATTATTCCTCCGTCTTAATGAACTAATTTAATTTTAATTTCCGAGTTCAGTGTTAATGATGCAATCTAAGTCCTCTGTGTAATTAACCTGAGCTTTCTGTCGGAGATAATCTTTTTATACCCACCAGCAGACAGCAGGTGGCCAGGGTACCTCATTCACCTTCTATAAACATTTTCATGGGGAAATTATTTTGTAAAAGAGGCTATAAATATTTTTATTGAGAAATTATCATAGTCTAATGTATGATAATATTAACACCACGCTCAAAATAACCTTAGATACCAATGATAATTTAACATAAGATCACAGATAAGAGAATCATAACATCAAGACTAATTTTATCATATGAGAAAATTTGGGAGGAATCAATCTCTCATTGAACTTTTAACAAACAATAGAACAAACATAGCAAGTTGTTTAGTAGCCTTTGTGTAAACTAGGAAGCTGTGTGGTAGCCTTGTATAACCCGAAGAGCTTTGTAGTAGTCCCTCTGTAACCCAGCGATCAGTGTACTTATCCTGTGCAACCTAATGAGTTTCCGTATTTAATGTATTCACTCCGGAAATTACGTCTACAAACTCATACTCTAAAACAACAACAACATATATCCACTTTAACAAGTTATTTGTATTTGTGTTTTTTTCTTTAAATTTCCTGTTTGGATCCCCTGTAATATGTATTTTTGAGTGAGATAATATTCTTTTTTGAGTCTCATCCGATAACAAAGGAAAACCTCTTGTCAGGGGATGATAATCTTCAACCCTCTCTTGAACTAATTAGACTGATTCACTGCACCCCGTCCTGCTGTTTATACCCGTCTACACTTAATTATACAGGATACAGAATCATCACTACAGGCTTCCAGGTCTTGGTAGAGGACTTTCTTTTTCTTTGTATTTCATATTTTTTATGATAAAGAGAAATGGTATCAAAATTATCCGATACAATGAAATTTATATAAGAGATATGAGGTAATGCAACGACTTTGGTGTTCCTTGTAGCGCCTGGCCTCAATTGGGTACATGCCTGCCAGCATCAAGAACCACGCCACCAACATCAATAACCACGTCAATAACACCAATAACCACGCCGCCAATATCAATAAACACGTCACTAACACCAATAACCACGTCACCAACATCAATAACCACGTCAATAACACCAATAACCACGCCACCAAAGCCAATAATCACGCCATCAACGTCAATAACCACGCCACCAATATCAATAACCACGCCACCAACATCAATAACCACGTCAATAACACCAATAACCACGCCACCAAAGCCAATAATCACCCTATCAACGTCACTAACCACGCCACCAATATCAATAAACACGTCACTAACACCAATAACCACGTCACCAACATCAATAACCACGCCAATAACACCAATAACCACGCCACTAAAGCCAATAATCACGCCATCAACGTCAATAACCACGCCACCAATATCAATAACCACGCCACCAACATCAATAACCACGTCAATAACACCAATAACCACGCCACCAAAGCCAATAATCACCCTATCAACGTCAATAACCACGCCACCAATATCAATAAACACGTCACTAACACCAATAACCACGTCACCAACATCAATAACCACGTCAATAACACCAATAACCACGTCACCAAAGCCAATAATCATGCCATCAACGTCAATAACCACGCCACCAATATCAATAAACACGTCACTAACACCAATAACCACGTCACCAACATCAATAACCACGTCAATAACACCAATAACCACGTCACCAAAGCCAATAATCACGCCATCAACGTCAACAACCACGCCACCAATATCAATAAACACGTCACTAACACCAATAACCACGTCACCAACATCAATAACCACGTCACTAACTCCAATAACCACACCACCAGCATCAATAACCACTCCTCCAACATTAATAACCACGCCACCAGCATCAATAACCACGGCACCAAGGTTAATAACCACGCCACCAACGTTAATAACCACGCCACCGACATCAATATCCACGCCACCAACATCAGCACCCACGCCAACATCAATAACCAGGCCACCCAACATCAATAAACACCTCCTCCAACATCAATAACCACGCCACCAACATCAGCACCCACGCCAACATCAATAACCACGCCACCCAACACAAAAACAAAAATCTAAACTAAAATCACTTTCCTGTACAATAAAGAAATGTAACTCTCACTACAAATGACTAAACAAATAACTTGGGCAATAAATGACGGGATGTAATTTGATCTCTGAGGCGACTAATTCAAAAAAAAATTCCCTTGCATGATATATATACTAGATTGTGTAATATGTTACTTGTCAAATACATGCCGTGTTGTAACTTGGTTTCTCAAAATACATGACTTGATTTAACTGCATGAAATGAGAAGGACGTAAACTGAATGACTTGAAAAACAAATACCGCAATTAAGGCAGTTTGTTACATAGCTAAAATTCATGTCACTTTACTTGCAAAAGGTTCAATTTGCTCTACACCTTCTTTGCAAAATGAGCAAATTACAAAATAACTGACGTGCAGGTAATTGGAGTAAGATTTGTGGAATAACCGAGCTGTCAAACAGCAGGGTCACAATATTTTGAAACTGAGAATTGCCAACTTGACTAGTAAATTAATGTTGATACAACTGACGAGAGCACATATACTGTACTATACCAGCAACTGACTGAAAAATATATATTTGTGATAAGATACCACATATATATATATATATATATATATATATATATATATATATATATATATATATATATATACATTTATATATATATATATACAGTATACAGGTATTCGTTACATTATATGTATGACGCAGTTTTACTCATACAGTATATAGTGTATCTCGTCCAGTGTGCGTGACGAGCAGGACAAACAATGCCATTCCAGATTGACTGATTCTCAGTAAAGAATGCACTTCTTAGACCTGCAGAATACCACAGTTGAAATTTGCTAAACATACTGTCTGAAAAATCAGTAGAATCGTCAATATTAGCCAGGCTGGTGCAGTGAAGGCTGTAGCATGATAACTCATGGAAAGTTTCATCCAAGCATTTTTCCTCACACATTTTCACGTGAGGGCATTTAATACAAGACAATCAGACCGCAAGTTCCCTCATCCGTACACAAGTTGCTGGATATTCGTCTTAGAGGAGAATGTGGCTTGGTGTTGTTTTGCAGCCAGCCTGACTATTGTTCTGCCGGGCACGTAGGGAAAGACCGATGGAGGAGGAGAAACCAGCCACCGCGGATTTTATCAGTTTTATAACCAAGGCTCCTCTTTAAATATTTCCTTATTTTTATATTTTAGTGAGAAAAAAAAATAGAGAAATCAGAAGAAAAAGAATGCCTGACAGAGAGAGAGAGAGAGAGAGAGAGAGAGAGAGAGAGAGAGAGAGAGAGAGAGGCTAATGTTAATGTCGTTCCTGAAATTTATAGCAGGTAGAGGCAAGCAAGGCCAGGTCGATACATCTAAAGTAACCTATACATAATATAATATAATGAATACTGCTTATGAATAAATACATATATCTACACCTGAATAAAACCGAAAGAAATACTGTATATAGAAATGATGACACATGTAAAAGATTATGATTTACCAAAAAAAAACACATGATTAAGTTATGCTTATATATGGTAAGAAACTCTACTAAATATCTCGGTTCTCTACAACCATATCCGATATCATAATGTTAACATCTCCTTGTGGCGGAAGATAAGGTGTGGTGGTCGATTGGACGCGGCCTGCTATTTCCATCTTATGTTGGTCACTGGTTTGCGCATGTGGCACCTCCGGTCTACCCAGCACTGTATGCGTACTTATTTACTCATCGGGGAATGAAGGCAGTCATTTACAGTAACGACTAGGCTGCCTTCTTGTGTTGCCAAGTATAGGATTTGCAGTGCCACTAACGGGTTGTCAGGGTTATGAGACCCACTGAGGATAACGTTACGATATTCGAATATTAAGGACCTGGGGTATACCTAACTAAGCCGAATCTAATCAAACCTATATTCACTACAAAGTCTATAACTATACTATACAAGTCATAATATCAGCCAATTCGTTTAGCAAATGGTAGCTTTACAAAGTTGACGCCATTGGAAGATAATTAAATCAACTTAAACTAACTTAACCTAACCTAACTTTAACCATAAGGACGATAACTTTCAGATACCATAACGTAAACCAGTTTATACAAAACACTTGGTGCTAGGTTTGTTATGCGTTCTAATGACGATACTCGTTTCAATTTCAACTCGTGAAGCATTCAGCGTGGCCAGAGTCATTCCCAGTCGGGGTATGAGGTTAGGTTTAAATGTTTACGTCCACGACACATTCAACATTTCTCTTGAGATTCGAGATTTGTCGTCGCGGCTGACAAGGATTCTTCTGTCCAGGGATGTAGCTTACTAGGAATGTGGCTGACGATGGATGTCGCTTACCAGGAATGTGGGTGGCAAGGGTTGTGTCTCTCTAAGGATGTGGTTGACTATGAATGTAGTTTTTAATTTTTTGACCATCTGTCTTCCTCGCTTCTATATTTGACTATTTCTATAATTCATATCCATCTGTCTATTGGTCTGGCTATCTCGTTTTATCTTTCATTCCGATTGCTTGTAGCTATGCGAAAGTTGGAGGCAAGAGGCATAATATGTGCAGTATAATATTTATAGCCAGGCTGCTTTGGCTAGCACGAGATATAATTTTGTATCTGATTAAGGAAAGTAACACTTAAGGAGTCAAGGTTCCAGACGAATTTAAACATGAGTGGGAATATATACTGTGATTTTCTAACCTTTCTGTAGATAAGTTAGAGTAAATAGTCAAATTCCTCTTTGCGTTTCCCACCTTTCATGGCTCCCAAAATATTCGATCGCCATGGATGATCAATTATGAATAACCAAATGCAAAGAAAGCCAATGAGACGCGAGGGTGACTCCTCTCAGACTGGTGATTCTGTCGACAGCTAACGCAGCGTGAACCGTGCAGCTCAGCGGGCGTGTCACTCAAAGCTGGACTCTCTTCTTCCCCCTCTCTTCCTCTCTCCCTTCTGGACCACCGGAATACTCTTACATCATAATTAAGACGGAAGTCTTAGCATATCAGAGAGAGAGAGAGAGAGAGAAAGTCTGTCTTTATGAGTCTCCAAATCCAGAGGATTAGTCCTTGAGGTAATATGGCGTTAAAAACATATTATAAACAATCACTCTAATGGCCGCTCGATATGGTTATTATTATTATTATTATTATTATTATTATTATTATTATTATTATTATTATTATTATTATTAGAGTATAGACAAACAAACAGACAGACAGACAAAAAAGTATATCTAAACTACCTGAGAATTTCAAACACACATTTGGTCTAGCGTGCTTCACGAGGTTCCAACAATCCGGAGGAACCCACGCAACTCGTCCAGTCTAGAAGTGGTTCTGGAACACGGAGAAACTGACTGATCCGACAACCAGTTTTATATATTTTTTAATATTCTCGCTGATGAAGCGTTGAAATGTGTATACTGTGTCTCTGAGGGATGTCGAATATTTGGTGAGGTCGACCGGTAAATTATTGACACGAGAATCCAATCATTTAAGTAAGACCTGACGTGAAAACCATAAAACAAATTAAACTGGGGACGGAGTTCTGCATGATTACATACCTCCCTCTGGTCTTGCAGGAGCAGATCGCCAAAATTCATGTACACAAATTGCACTTTATAATATGCTTCCTTTATTCTAAAAGGAATAATTTAGTTTGAAACTTTATAATTCAATCTTCGCTTTTCACAGATGCAGGAAAGGTGTGCAGAATTGCAATAAATACAGTTATCTTATCCGGAAGGTAACGAAACATTATTGTCTTGCAGTTAATAGCCTAATTTCGGCAATAAATACAAATTGAAAATGTGCATCCTGTCAAATGAACTATGCGGAATTACACTCCTCTGGCCAAGAATTTTTTCTAGTACCTTTCACTGCGTGTGTGTGTGTGTGTGTGTGTGTGTGTGTGTGTGTGTGTGTTAGAAAAGCAAACACTAATGAAGCAAGCGGCACGAATTCATAATATTCAGACTATCCTCAAAAAACAGACTGGGTTCAAATGCAAAAGATGGAGAAGTGTAAACCTGTGTTCGCTTTACACAAAAAAACAAAAACAAAAATTCGTGTCAGTGAATTATAACGTTTCTTAGTTACCTGTTTTTTTTACGGGGATTACCCACCCGGGCGCAGGTCACTGACCCATATCGGGGCCTCCGGACTAAAATGTAATAATAATAATAATAATAATAATAATAATAATAATAATAATAATAATTCATACTAAATACAATTTATAAAACATGATATATAATTGAAAATAAAATAATAAAATAATAATAATAATAATAATAATAAAATAAAGAAATACAAAAATGAAAAAAAGATCAAAAGTGAGAAACAATACAGGTATATGTAAGTTGTGTTGTCAATAGTAAGAGAAACAATTGAGACCCTGCAATGGACGAGTTGACGGTCGGAATTTTTTCGGAAGATGGCAGGTCAATGGGTAAAGAAAACGCTTAAATTTACTATGGTAATGAAATTTTAAAATAAATTGGGCCAAAAAGTGTCAAAATAAGGGTTAAAGTTGCGGGAGGCAGCCAGCTGTAGTTGTCCAATCTTCTCAGCTTATCGGCTCTGTAAATAAATATTATTAGATAATTAATTGTGCTTTACTGTGCAACAGTAATACTATTTTGAATATATAAATATTACTAGGTACATAATCTAATTCAATGGATATTAGCTGCCCATACACAAAATTTCATAGTGTAAACATTCCTAAAAATATTGGTATTATTTTGGTTTTGGTCATCTGGGGAACCTTAGGATCCTAACTATGGGATTAAGTACTTTGAAAATAAGACACATCATCTCTACAGGATTTCTGTAGCAAAACATTTTTCGATCGTATAAAAAAATACAGATCATAGGTTAGGTTAGGTTAGGTTAGGGTTTTAAGGTTAGCTTAACATACATCGGTAAGGGGGGGATAGTAACTCAAAACTAGTGATTTCCGATAGAAATGAAGGTCTAAGTCGTTCATAACACACCGAAAACCATCAGAGAAACAACAACATAAGTCTGCTTGTCTAAGTACAGGGATGACCAAAACTTAACATTTACCCAATCTACAGGGTAGTCTATTTCCAATCTAAAAATCCAAATACTTATGGTAGTTAAAGTAAATTTTTACCCATTAATTAATATAAATGATAATATATTCCAGTGGTTCATAAGCGAATCATCAAAACAATAACGGCACTGTTTTGAGGATGCCTAGTGCTAGTTAACATGACAACATAGTGCTGTTATTGTTTTCATGCTTCGCTTATGAACCACTGGGATATACCATCATTTATATTAATTAATGGGTTAAAATTTACTATAACTACCATAAGTCCAGACAATGTCATTACCTCTAAATTTACACGGATTTCCATCTAGTACTGATATACTCTGTAAATGCACTGGAAAAAGAGAAAGTCTACAAGGTAGAATACAAGACAGCTGAGCTGGTTTGAACATGAGAGTTTTTTATGTCCAAAAGAACATGAGAATGGAGGAACTACAGCGGGCCTATTGGCTCATACTGGGCAGTCCCATTTTCACCCACACCCAACCCCTATCGCTCATATATCCATCCAACCTATGTTCGAAGCTGCTCTTCACGGCACATTTCTTCAGTTACGAAATGTCCATGACTTAGACCATAAATAAACACCCCTAAAACTTACCTGAACGTGGCATTTGAGGTCTGAAGAGGCCACCCTTTCTACTACCTCCGACTGCAGCGATGAGTTTGAAACTAGTGACGTCATTGCAAATGGCTGCCCTGTTTCTAAAGAAAAAAAATTATCTCGACTATTATAGCAGGACTTTAAACTTTTATTACAAATTATATATACCGTATCACTCTACGAACGTGGCAGAGTGTATTTCTTGTGTTTGCCCAGAACCGTCAACTCGTCCATTGTGTGTAAATGAAGCAGAAAGTCAGATCAGCAACCTTGGACTTGGTTGCAATTTTCGTGATGCCATATGGCAACAGGGTCTACCATTAGACAATACATTATGCTTCCAATATCTTCCTAGGCGGTAGTACCTTCCTGTTTGGTAGCTGTTTACTTGATATGATAACGTTAGCTTTTTAACCGATAGCATATTGTTAGCAAATACTGCTACAAAAATGATAAGTTTTCCCTACGTATCGGTTCCTTGGGGCGGATTCTGTACCATTTATCGCCCAAAAAAGCTTCCCCTTGCCGTCTGATGTGTTATCGTTAACCAATAATCGATACCCTTAGCACTATCCATAAAGACAACGAGGAAAAAAGTTTACCTTCACTTAAACCAACTCACACCGGCCTGGGAGAAGCTGTCAGCGGCGGACGTGTGAAGACAAACTACCTTATATATCCTTCATCATCTGGAAGCTGATTGAGATTTAGGCTTCGCGTCCTGACACTGGAAGGATTCTTGTTGAACATGAGAGTGTGGAGGAAATTTTGTTTTCCTTATTATCTGATATACCTGTGTAAATATTAATGTTCACTCAGCTGTTTCTTAATTTAATGTTAACTGAAGAACACGTTGAAATTACCTATGCCTTATATTTCACCTGTACATGTGTATGAATTTGCTCCACTCAATATTGATCTTAACATTAGTGGTATACTTTTTCCTTTGGAAGCCTTGCATGACTATAAAATGTTTCATACAGTGGAAATTTCCAAGGATGTAATGCAGTTTTCATGGCTTTCCTATTTTATCTTGAGAAATGATTAAACATAACAGTACTCATACAGTATCTGCATAAAACAGACATCTGCAAAATTACAACCACATAACGACATACACACACACACACAAACACACACCCAGTCCCAACCATTGTAAAAATTATCAATAACTTGTAATAAACCAGTGAATTCACTCTCAGTAAACACTACTCCTTGCACTGTCATTATGTTGAAATGAACTGTAGTTTGAGCTTTTCCCCATCTAGTTATTATATGTCTTATTTGTGTCACTTATGTTACTTGTATATTATTTGTAATTCGAAACCCATTCCCCAAATATGTAACTGTATATTTTCAGCCTTCTGGCTGCCAAGCTCTTTCAATAAACCGTTAATTATTATTATTATTATTATTACAAACACACACACACACACACCCACACACACACACAACACAAACACACACACACTCTCCTATTACACTTTGAAAAACAGATCGCGACCCTTACATCAACAGTATTAACAGGGTCCATAAAATATATTGATGAGATTAATGAGAATCGCCTCATGTACTTTGTCTTCATTTCACTAAGCTTTGATGCTGTTACCTTCACTCAGTATTCCATTTGCCGCAGCATGTACTGTACATAACTCTCAGATACCGGGAACACTACACATTCTGCATTACATTCTATTTTCATTTAAACTATCATGTATTTCTCTTTCATTTTACCATTTTACGTTTGTCTACAATAGCTATAAACTGTTTCCTTTCCCAGTACAGACTACAGACTCTTCTACTTCAACTGTAAACTTTTTCTTCCAAAATTGTCCGGTAGAGCAGAGTGACAGTCTTATATTCTGTTTGTATTTCACATCAACTAAACTTGTTCCCCTTCTCTTATAAATCTTGTTTCCACATTTTTGTGTTTTACACTACCACCAAAGGGAACATTGAACAACAGTGGCTACACCCATTCTTTTAGTGGAGAAAAGTGTTCCTCTTCCTGACTAACTGAAACATTGTATATATATATATATATATATATATATATATATATATATATATATATATATATATATATATATACAGTATATATTATATATATATATATATATATATATATATATATATATATATATATATATATATATATACATATATATATATATATATATATATATATATATATATATATATATATATATATGCTGTATATATATATATACTGTATATATATATATACTGTATATATATATATATATATATATATATATATATATATATATATTTCATGTAGATCCACAATGAAAACGTGGATAAGATAAATCTTGATAAAATCACACAGGGAAAAGGGAAACAATGGAGCACCTTAGTTTTCGTCTTTATTCAAGACATCTTCAGAGGCAACTGAATTACATGGACAGAGAGGCAAATTCCTACATTTAAGAATATTCCGACTCTACCTTATCGCAATGAATTTGTCCCGTCAGTTCAGTTCCTTAAATTATTAAACATTAATGATATTTTTAAGTATGACTCTACTATTACCAATATATTAATCAAGAATAGCCCTACCTTGAATGTAAATGGAAGTGTTTACTGCATTCCATGTAGCAACTGTAATGGAAAGTATGTAGGACAGACTGGGAAAGCATTGCAACTCAGCATTAAACAGCACAAGTACAATATTAGAACGGCATCTGAAAGCAGTGCACTTTTCGTTCATATAAGGAACAATAATCATCCAATAGATTGGGAAAACAGATCAGAAGTGTATAAATCACCATATGTCACAGAAAGACTTCTAGTTGAAGCAAGTTTGATTAGAGAAATGTATTCTTTAAACCTTAGTGATGGTCAGTACAAAAATGATAATATGTTACAAAAATTTATTTGTCAGTGGCCCAAGGTTAAAAATGCTCTGAGAGCCTGTAAGGTAGATGTATGATAGATGATTAGTGGGTCTCATAGGTTTTACCTGACGTGACATAACTAGTTATGTCGCCCGTTCTTATAATCTCTTCTTATGTTTGCTGTGTGGTTGGTGTGTGAATTAGTGGATGCCATATTTTTTATCTGACCTCATGTTTTGTAAGGTCACCCTCTGTACATAAGGTCTCTTTCAGTCTTTGTAATTCCGTTGCCTCTGAAAATGTCTTGAATAAAGACGAAAGCTAAGGTTCTCCATTGTTTCCCTCTTCCCTGTGTGATTTTATCAAGATTTATCTTATCCACGTTTTCATTGTGGATATATATATATATATATATATATATATATATATATATATATATATATATATATATATATATATATATATATATATATAATTTTTTATTAGTGTTTTAATCCTCTAGAACCATTGTACTGATGGTACTTGTTGGTGCTTTAGGTTTCAACTTAATTTATCATCAAGTTATTTGACCACTGAACTTGAAACAGTTATAAACTGATGGAGGGTCATCACAACTCACTTATTGGTTGTAAATGTCCATCATTTGTTTGGAAGAAATAAAGTTCAGAGAAACTAGATGGAAAACTTTGCCCGGGTGGGACGTCCACATCGACTGATCACCAGTTAGACAACAGAAGCCCAACGGTTCTTCTGAGCGACAAGCTGATGGACTGATGTTTAAACCCAATTTATTTTACTTGGATACATAAGTGTGTGAAATCTGCACTAAAAAAGAATATAGGCTGTATACAAAGATTCAGGCAGCCATAATCGTATTCGTAAATCGTAGCAAATCATTTAATGTATGACCTTCTATATCTAGTGCTTCAATACATCTTAAAAACACAGACACCGTTAACTGTGTTGAGGTCGGCTTCCTGTATTAAGATAATAGAATCCTTCGTTCTAATGAATTTTGTTACTCTTATAATCACGCGCACAAATTATAGCTATGCTGGTATGTGACCTACTGTATAAAAGAATCAACTTCATGACGAACTAATTATATAAAGTTTTTTATTCGTCAATATTCTTTCCATGAGTTGCTCAGTAGTTACGGCCGTAATTGGAGACTTGAGGCATGGAGAAGTTCCCGCGGGCGGCCACCGCACTCGTTATCGTGGAGAGCTCCTCCACTCTCCACCGGCAAAACTCTGCACCTAATTAAAGATACAAGAAGGACTATGAGTTTCGTTTTCAAGTCTCTCGCAAGATTAATCAAGCGTGGTTCCTTCCTGGTGGCTACGTTTGAAAGGTAACTTTTGCCTCATTGCATTACGAGCGCGTTGCGAGACGAATGTTCATATTAAAAATTGGTGATGGATAATGAGACATGCTGGTCGTTATTCACTTACAGCCTGATGACTCCCTGAGGTGAGGTAGCTGATGTAGACGACACGGCTCAACACCACCGCAAGGTTTTTTCCAAAGCTGTTCAAATTTTGTGAATGAAAAACTAAATAGTTGTAAGTAAGAGTATTGTCGCTGGTAATTCTGAATCCTCTTACTTAATTGTACACTCACTTTCTTTTCTTGTTGCAAAGAAACACTATAATGACTGGAGTTCTCTTAATGTAATGCATAAAGAGCATAAAAAACTTTTAAGAGAAAACGATAACATTCACAGGTTAATGACTTCTTGCTCAGTGTTGAGAAGCATAACAATATCTTGCCCGTGTGTTACGTATATATATATATATATATATATATATATATATATATATATAATATATATATATATATATATATATATATGTAGTAGGCATCTACCAAACAGGGAGGTACTACCGCTTGGGAAGATATTGGAAGCATAATGTGTTGTCTAATGGTAGAGCCTGCTGCCATATGGCATCACGAAAATTGTGACCAAGTCCCAGGTTGCTGATCGGTCTTTCTGCCTCATTTACACACAATTGTAGGGTCTCAATTGTTTCTCTCACATGACAACACAACATACAAATAGCGTTTCTCACTGCACCCGAGCTCCTCAGTGTTTACACAACATTCATACTTCCCAAGCTCACCTATGCCTCCCCCACCTGGTCTTCCTCCCTAAATGCCACACAACGTAAACACCTAGAAAAAGTGCAAAAGAGGGCATGCAAGATTATTCTCTCCCCTTCCTACTCCACATATCAAGAAGCGCTCAACACACTGACCCTTTCGACTCTCACTGACCATCACCACGACCTCATCTGCAAATTTGGTAAGAAGCTTCTACACCATCCTCGACACCGACTCCTACTGTCATGGTCACGTTGACTGCTGATCTATTTAACTAATGATTCTTATTAAACTCCACGCCCGCAAAACATGAGTGAGTTAGCAACCCCTAGAGAGAGAGTGTTTACCCTCGCGATCCCTCCCAGTAAGCCCCCCCTTTGTGAAGACAGTTGTCAATACGTTGTTTATTCCACTTTCTCCTGGGAAGCTCAATCTTGAATTAGTCTGTGTAAATCAACCCAAGTAATTCGCCAGACCTTTGTCAACTGAGGGTCATCTATGAATGAGTAACAGTTAGTTTGTTTGTAATTACTGTCATTGCGTGAGTAGTGATCACTGGCAACTCAGGGGTATATAAACTCAAGATGGCCAGAGAGAGCGTCCCCTGACGCTGCCCCGTTTGTCTCCAGGTATGATCTATGTTCCCTAGCCATTCAGTTAATTCAGTCAATTGTAGTGAATATCAGTGTTCACCAGTGTTCATGATTTAACAGTTGAATTGTCATTCACCCAGTGTAGAAGTAATATAACGTAAATACGTCTGTCGTCTAGACAAGAGAGTTTGTTGGTGTTGTCATGTTTCTCAGTCCCCTGACGCTGCCCCGTTTGTCTCCAGATCCCATCGTGATTCTTGAATCGCTCTACCATCCAACAGCGGCCTCGGATGTATTAGATGTCCAGCCGGGATCATATATGAAAAGATGGCACTGATGCGGCCTGATAAATGTGCCCCACGACTTCATTGGGCCAGACCCCAGACCCGCCATGTGTCTGGCTACCCCACAATAACAAAGGCCGCGAGCCCTAGTGTTCTGCCCTGGGTTACTCCTTGGAAGAGAATGTCCAGAGAGTGTTGTAACATGTATGTTAGGGATAATTAGTTGGAAATAATTATCCCATGTTGGGTAGTGGACCACTGCATATACTAGTGTCATTGTTTACGTATATGTTGAATAATCTACAATGAGTGCCATGTAATGTACCACCAGTAATGTTGTGAGTAAGAGTAAAGAAGAAGGTACTGAGTTTGCAATAACCCCAGGAGGTGAGCCTGATAATTATATGATTAATACAGTATCTTTCCTCATTGATTGCATATTAATAAACTTGTTTTTAGAGTACTTTAGGTGTATTCATTTCTCCCACAGTATTTTACCTTTATTTCCATCCAAGTGACTTGATACCAAAATTACCATACTCACGTGCCTAGACCCTCGACCATGCTACCAAAAGAATGTCCATGCTACAAAAGAATAGGTGACGGAACTGAGTAAGAGTAAAAACTAAGAGAAGTAAGTAAGATGAGGGAGGTGTAGAAACAGAGAGGGAACCGGCCCCCTCACATTGGTGGCAGCCCAAAAACCCGCCCCCTCACACTACTACCACCTGAGATCCCTCGCCCGAGAATTGCTGTTCGACACCACAACCGCATCCAGCCCATACGTGCACGAACTGATCGCTATAAGAACAGCCCAGTCCCAACCATTGTAAAAATTATCAATAACTTGTAATAAAC
The DNA here is from genome assembly GCA_958450375.1 of Homarus gammarus. NCBI lineage: Eukaryota > Metazoa > Arthropoda > Malacostraca > Decapoda > Nephropidae > Homarus > Homarus gammarus. The sequence goes on along the minus strand of CAUDMG010000664.1, from coordinate 110,278 downwards.
CAGTGTATTCACTCCCAGTAAACACTACTCCTTGCACTGTCACTATGTTGAAATGCACTGTAGTTTGAGCTTTTCCCCATCTAGTTATTATATATCTTATTTGTATCACTTATGTTACTTGTATATTATTTGTAATTCGAAACCCATTCCCCAAATATGTAACTGTATATTTTCAGCCTTCTGGCTGCCAAGCTCTTTCAATAAACCGTTAATTTTTATTATTATTATTATTACTGTTGATTTTTTTCATTCTTGTATTTCTTTGTATTTATTATTATCACAGGCTTGTTATTTTATTATTACCATTAATATTTTATTTTACTTTTTATTATAAAATTTATTTACTATGAATTATTATTATTATTATTATTATTATTATTATTATTACATTTTCGCCCCCAAAGGCCCCGATGTAGGTCAGCAACCTGTGCCCGGGTGGGCTAATCCCCGTTAAAAAAAAATATATGCTTGTTGAAGGGTATCTCAAAAGTTAAATAGGAATTTCTCTCATATGAAATATTATAGGAGTCGATTTTTAATAACAAGAAGGGAAAACTAAATTGAAGATAACTTGTAATTTTAACACACAATTAAAATTTACATTTAAATGTTCACAATCATCCTAGGGCCATAACAACACCACAGGGGGCAGCAAAAAGGCAGTGAATAGAATGTACTACAGTTGTGAAATATTTGTCTTGATAATCTAGAATTGAGTCATAATGGCGTGTAGTTATAGGTGGTAGATGTAAATAAAATTATAAACATGAATGTATAACTCTTCATAATTCATAAATACAACAGCACCGGATATTAACTCGCCCCATGCTAACAATACTAATCAACGCTGCAATTTACAAATATGTAGCTGGCAGTTTAATCATGGTAAGTACCGGCATGTTCAACACCCACCTTTTACAGAGACTGTTGGGATACCCCCAATGAAAATATCATCAATATCCATTTTCTCCTATTGTTGGCAGCACGTCCACGGAAATTACTTTTTCCCTTCACCATGAGCGTCAACCCAAAACATAATTTTCCGGGTCGATGAAAGAGCGAGACCGGGTTGGGAGAACAACCTGCATGGGACAGAGAGATTTGATTATACTATATATATATATATATATATATATATATATATATATATATATATATATATATATATGCGCATTCGTGCGCGCGCGTATGTGTGTATGTAATAATAATAATAATAATAATAATAATAATTAACGGTTTATTGAAAGAGCTTGGCAGCCAGAAGGCTGAAAATATACAGTTACATATTTGGGGAATGGGTTACGAATTACAAATAATATACAAGTAACATAAGTGACACAAATAAGACATATAATAACTTAGATGGGGAAAAGCTCAAACTACAGTTCATTTCAACATAGTGACAGTGTTACAGTATTACAAGTTGTTGATAATTTTTACAATGGTTGGGACTGGGCTGTTCTTATAGCGATCAGTTCGTGCACGTATGGGCTGGATGCGGTTGTGGTGTCGAACAGCAATTCTCGGACAAGGGATCTCAGGTGGTAGTAGGAGCCGGTGTCGGGGATGGTGTAGAAGCTTCTTACCAAATTTGCAGATGAGGTCGTGGTGATGGTCAGTGAGGGTCGAAAGGGTCAGTGTGTGTGTGTGTGTGTGTGTGTGTGTAATAATAATAATAATAATTAACGGTTTATTGAAAGAGCTTGGCAGCCAGAAGGCTGAAAATATACAGTTACATATTTGGGGAATGGGTTACGAATTACAAATAATATACAAGTAACATAAGTGACACAAATAAGACATATAATAACTTAGATGGGGAAAAGCTCAAACTACAGTTCAATTCAACATAGTGACAGTGTTACAGTATTACAAGTTATTGATAATTTTTACAATGGTTGGGACTGGGCTGTTCTTATAGCGATCAGTTCGTGCACGTATGGGCTGGATGCGGTTGTGGTGTCGAACAGCAATTCTCGGACAAGGGACCTCGGGTGGTAGTAGGAGCCGGTGTCGGGGATGGTGTAGAAGCTTCTTACCAAATTTGCAGGTGAGGTCGTGGTGATGGTCAGTGAGAGTCGAAAGGGTCAGTGTGTTGAGCGCTTCTTGATATGTGGAGTAGGAGGAGGAGAGAATAATCTTGCATGCCCTCTTTTGCACTTTTTCTAGGTGTTTACGTTGTGTGGCATTTAGGGAGGAAGACCAGGTGGGGGAGGCATAGGTGAGCTTGGGAAGTATGAATGTTGTGTAAACACTGAGGAGCTCGTGTGCAGGAACTCCGAGGGACTTGAGTCGGCGGAGGAGGTGGAGACGGAAACTGGAGGATTTGACAACTTCATTGACGTGTGGTTTCCAATTTAGTTTGTTGTCTATGGTGACGCCGAGGAGCTTCGTGGAATCTACGACCTGGAGTGTGTTCGGACCTAGAGTAATGGAAGGAGGTGGGACAATGTCGGAGGAGAGGTTGATGTGCATAACCATGGTCTTGGTATTGTTGATGGTGACATGGTTGTTGGTAGCCCAGTTTTGGAGACTGTTCAATAAATCCTGAAGGGCGGTATAGTTGGGAGCAGAATTGTTGACGCTGATTCCAATGGTGGAGTCGTCGACATATTTCCAGCGAGCAGGGGTTTCTCTTAGGGCATCATTGATGAGCATAAGGAAGCAGAGTGGTCCCATCTTGGTGCCTTGGGGGACGCCACAGGTGAGTGACTGAAAGGTGGAGACAGCCCCTCGGAAGCGTACAGCTTGGCGTCGGTCACTGAGGAAGTCTGTAAGCCATGGTATGAGGCTTCTTCGAAGCCCGAGGTCAATAGCTTTGTTGATGATTATATTGTGGTCGACTAGGTCGAACGCTTTAGTGAAATCAATGAAGGCGACAGCTACAGACGTGTGTGTGTGTGTGTGCGCGTGTGTAAACATGTGACATAGAAAGAAACGAAATTAAAAAAAATAGTTTGATAGATACAAACATGTTTAAGCTCATAGAATCATTCACTCATTCGGTTTGGTATATAGCATGTTGCTCTTTTAGTGACCAAAGTTGAGTAGGAACCTCCCGCTGAACGAAATAAGATTGATCATTTATGTGGAACACTGATGAGTGATTTACGCTAAATCAAAATCTTACTCAGTCAATCTGCCAGTTAGTAAATCATTCTGATAGTCAGTCAGTCAGTCAGTTTGTCAGCAAGCTGTATATTGCTGCGATCAGGCTGCAGTTCGCCTACACTTTCATTTATAGCAGTCCTTTAGCAATAAAAATTGTCAATTGGGCGAGTTTCACTCTTGTTAAGCCGTCTCTATGTTCGCTATAAAGCCTTGGTTTTCCTTTCATTTATCACACCTCGTTAGCAATACTGTAGTGTATCCAGTAAATAATGTTTACCCTTTGAGGCACTGTTATGCGAATGTATATTTCACCTCTAGTCATATATTGTACGAAGATTAAGAACCTACCATTCTGAAGTGTGGCTGCTGTGATTTCAAAGGTTTATTATTAATTATCAATCGGATGCATTATATACCGAAAGTTTACTCTTCTGACGTTTCGTTGGGACTACTAAAAAGTCCTAAACTATCCTAATTTAGTACAGTTATTTTAGAATTAAGTCTGTTTTATATACAATTCCATTCCTTTTGAAACGAATCTGTTATTCCGGCCAAGTCTCTTCCTTTCACAGCTGCTGGTGACAAGACGAGAACCTCCCACTACACATCGATCTACCTGATCACAACACATGTGGAAAATGTTCTTTATATATTCCCCGCCAGTTAATGGACAGCGGTGAGGCGAACAATATAATTTTCCGCCTGAGAAGATCACCGCATGAATGAAATTTGGCAAGACAACGTGCTCGTGAAGGAGAAACGTCGAGGGGGTAGGGAGGGGTGAGGAAGAAAAATAATGAGAGGAGAGAAGAAAGAGATAGTGTAGCAAAGAGAGAGACTGTACATAACAGCGGGGTATAAAAAAAGCGAGGTTAAGAGGTAAGACTGAAGAGAGAGAGAGAGAGAGAGAGAGAGAGAGAGAGAGAGAGAGAGAGAGACTGGGTAACAAATATTAAACAAAGAACATTAAAGGATGGGGAGCAGGAATAACAAGGAGTAGCTCGAGGGTAACAGTGGTGAATAAGGACAAGGTAGCTAATGAGACGGGGAGAACCAGGGGGAAAATAAGGTAGGGCAAGAAGAAAGCAAGAAGTAGAACAGTAAGGGGAAGAAAAAAAGTCGAAAGATGATGATAAGAGACAGGGTCGAGCAGAGGTGTAAGGGTGATAAAGTCCTCCGAGACTAGGGTGTGTAAACGGTGACTTAATAACGCGTTTTAATGTATTTAGGTGCTTTATTAACACACTATGTCCACTAAACAATAACTTTCACTTCTAAATCATACAGTACCTTTAAATCAGCGGTTCTTAACTGGGGGGGGGGGGGGGGACTCCCCCTCCCTACCTAAGAGGGCCTGAGTAATTTCCAGGGAAGTGAACGATAATTTTATAAAGAAACGATAATTTTAAGGCTTCAGTACAATAATTCACTTTTGAAAATTTGTCAACACTGACTGAGACGGTTTCAAGTGCCAGTCGCCCACGACGTCAGCTCATGACAACCTTCTATCTCTCACACTCACGCATTTCTTTCTTCAGTTGCGGTATGTTGTAGCGTACACTTTTTATGAACGAACTCATAATGCTAATTATTCATATCAATTGAAAAGAATGCTAATTGTTTCATTTTTATAACGACAATGAAATTTGCCATCTCAAAAGTGGATTGCAAACACGCTTTGTTTACTTTGAGTGATGTTTATGGCATTGTGGTGGTGCTTATAATAATAATAATAATAATAATTATAATAATAATAATAATAATATATAACGGTTTATTAAGATCTAGACCGTTTATGTAGATTATGAACAAGAGTGGGCCCAGTACTGACCCCTGGGGAACCCCAATGTTTACACAGCCCCACTCAAACTTAACACCATCTACGCTGACCTTCTGTGTTCTATCGGTGAGCCATGATTTTATCCAATTTAAAACTTTCCCCTCGATACCATGAGCCTTAATTTTTCTCAGAAGCCTCTGATGCGGTACTCTGTCAAACGCTTTGCTAAAGTCTAAGTAAATAACGTCGAAATTTTCGTCATTATCTACGACGTCGAAGACTTTCCTAAAAAACGTCAGCGTATGTGTTAGACAAGATTTTCCCATTGTAAATCCATGTTGAGAGTCGTAGATTAATTGGTTTTTCTCTAAATGCGATTGGATGCCATTTGCTATACTTGATTCAAGAAATTTCCCCACTACTGACGTCAAACTAATCGGCCGGTAATTTGACGCTGATGCTTTGTCTCCCTATTTGAATATGGGTACTACATCTTCCTGTTTCCACAAGTCTGGCACAACTCCGGTGTCAAATGATTTTGTAAATAAATTTACTAGGGGTCCGCTAATCTGTTCCTTACATTCTTTCAAAAACTCGAGGGAAAATTTCATCCGGCCATGGGGATGTAGTCTTCTTTAATTTATTTATCTTCTTAAGAACATCCTCTTTTCTGATAGTGATATTCTTTAATTTCTCTTCTTCATTTCCCCTAAATATCAGTGCCACCTCTGGCATTTCCTCGTGATTTTTTTCTGTGAAAACTGATAAGAAGTATCTGTTTAATGCTTTGCTTATTTTCTCACAATCATCGATCACTTCCCCTCTCTCTGATTTCAAAGGTCCCACTTTGTCCTTCACCTTTGCCCAATATATCCCTTGGGATTCGCCTTGGATTCTTTTGCTATCCTGATTTTGTAGTCCCTCTTTGCCTTCCTTATATTTTTCTTAACATTCCTAGATAGTGCATTATACATATTTCTGAGATGTTCCTCCCCTCCCTTTAATTTATTATAAATTCCTTTCTTTATTCCTATGTCATGTTTAAGTTTTCTGGTCATCCACCTCGGCTCATTCTTATTTGACCTAATATTTCTGTGTAGTATATTTTGTTCTTGTGATTTACGTAGTATACTAGTGAATATATTACAGTCATGATCAATTGCTGTGTCGCCGGTGACCTCACCCGATCCTACCAGGGACGGAACTGACTGTTCCCAGGCGACCTCACCTAGGTACCTTCTTAACCCCTCATAATCCACCCATCGAAAGTCTGGGACTCTGACCATATTATCATTGTTTTTCGTTTCCCAATTTAGGGCCAGCCTGATTTCTCTGTGATGACTGTTCCCTAGTTCTTCCCTACTGTCATATCTCTGATAATATTTTTTTTTATTTGTTAATACTAGGTCTAATATATTGTCACCTCTAGTAGGTTCTGTAATTAGTTGTTATAAATTTTATTTTTCCTGTACTGCGTCTAGGAAGCCTTCAGATTCATAGTCACTAACAATGTTGTCCCAGTCAATATTTCTGAAGTTGAAATCCCCATAAAGCACAGGTTGTTGTATATTGCTGCCCTACTCATTTCCTGCCATATGGGCTGAGTTGCTTCTTTCCCAAGACTTGGGGGCCTGTAAATCACTCCCATAATTAGTTTTTCTCTTCTTTCTGCAATTTCTACCCATACAGACTTGGCTCCTATTCCATCCTTTATTGAATTATTAATACAATATTTTAATGTATCCTTGACGAAGAGTGCGACCCCTCCCCTCTTCCTACCTTCCCTGTCCTTGTGAAAAAGGTTGTACCCTTCTATGTGGTATTCTGATAAAAAGTTCTTGTTCGCCAGATTCATCCAAGTTTCAGTGACGTCTACATTCTCGGTACATTAAACCACTCTCAGCAAGTCTAATTTATTTCTAACGCTACTGTTTGTATAGTATACATTTGAACCAACCCTTCCCTGGTCCTGTTTTACCCCTTATCCTGAGTAACCAATTTTACTTCCCAGGACATGCTTGTTTTTTAACTCCCACTTACCCTGACCTCTCTCTACTGGCGAAACCCGCCTTTTGGAGAGACAATTTCACGCTCCTGGAATGCAGACAACGCGAGACAAGTGTACTCCGTCACGACTGTACAGGTAGTCGTTGCCATAGAATTGTTGCCAGTTATCAATGAATGCCCAACCATTGCTTGCACAATGTTTTCCCAGTCGGCAATTTATAGCAATTGCCCTGGACAGCCATTCACCACCAACTCCTATTCTAGGTAAGACACCACATAATATCGGGATCCCTCCCCTATCTCTAACCTTCCCTAGCGCCTCCCTATACCTCTTGAAAAGTTCCTCACTCCTAACCTTACCTATGCGTTACCTCCTACACTAAGACACACTACTGGCTTGGTACCCTCTCCTGACAAAACCCTATGTATCCTCTCAGCTACATGCCCTATCCCAGCCCCAGGAACAAACACCCTAGCTCTACGTTTCCTATCTCTTGCATAAAAAGTCCTATCTAGGAACCTCAAATGGCTGTCCCTAACTACCACGACCTTACCACTGGGCACTGTTTGAACAACTGCCCTTTTCTCTCCTGGCACCACACCGTCCTTCCTCTTCTCTTTTTCGTCCTGCCTCTTCTCTTCCTCGCCAGCTTCCTCCAACACTTGGTAGGGGTTACTGCACTCCACACCTTGGTCAACTTTCCTGAGCCTGACCCTAGTCCCCTTGGAGACAACCACTCTCCATGCCTGCTCCTCCTGACCCTCCTGAGGGCTTCGTTCTCTCCCTTTAAAACGTCTATCTTTCTCCTCAACTGCTCCAGCTGACTTAACAGAGTGGCCTGGGGGTCGTCTTTCCTCACATACCGTACCTCTTCCCCCACAACACAACGATCCACGGGAGCCATTCCCTATGGTCTCGAGCACTTAGGAGCACGTCCTTCTCCAAGCTAGATCAGGTAGCGTGTAAGCAAGTTTGCGGATGACACCAAAATAGGGCGGCAGATTAATTCAGGGCAGGATGCAAATGCACTACAGAAGGATTTAAATAAACTACAGGAGTGGTCAGAAAAATGGCAAATGATATTCAACACCAGCAAGTGCAGCGTACTTAATATTGGAAGAACAAATACTGTCAATGTATGTAGCCTTAACAACATCAACCTAGAGAAGTCGACTTGTGAAAGAGACTTAGGGGTACTTGTAAGCCTGGACCTACGGCCTAAAAAACAGTGCTTTAATGTTCGAAATAAGGCAAACAGAGTATTAGGTTTTATATCTAGAAGTGTGAGTATTGAGAGTGCGGAGGTCATATTGCAACTATATCTTATGCTAGTCAGGCAGCACCTCGATTATGCTGTTCAGTTCTAGTGCCCTTATTATAGAATGAATATCAATTCACTTGAATCTGTGCAGCGAAGAATGACGAAAATGATTCCGGGACTTAGAAACCTTCCATATCAAGATAGATTAAAGAAACTAAACTTGCATTCGCTAGGAAGACAAAGAGTGCCGGAGATATGATAGAAGCATTTAAGTGGGTGAAATGAATCAATAAAGGAGATATAGAAAAAGTTATTATAATATCCGATCAGGATAGGTTTAGGAGGGAGATAGGAAGGAACTGGTTCACAAATAGGGTGGTAGACGAGTGGAACAAGCTTAGCATCTTTGTAGTAAGTTCTGGGACGCTGGAAAGTTTTAAAGGGAGGCTGGATAGATTCATGGATGATAGAGTTATAATTACCCCCCTACAGGAGCTTCCATGCACAGGCAAACAGCCTCGTGCAGACTCCTTATTTTTTTATGTTCTTATGTTCTTATGGCCATGTGGTGGTGTTTATAAGTATGTGGTGGTGTTTATGATCATTGTTTTAGAATTTTTAGATTTAGAATTTCATATGAAGGAAGGAGGAGGCTATGGAGATGAGGACCAACTGCTATAGGAGACATGACCCTAAAAAGTTTAAGAACCATTGCTTTAAAGCGTCCTAGAAATAATACTCGTACACAGCTAATTAATTAATCATATCGGAAATGCTTCATACCTCAGCTGTTACTATTTTGTAATCTCAATATTGTATGGACTATGAACCCAGGTGTAACTAGTAGTGATCAAAGGACAACTAATAGCAAAGGATTACTAATGTTATTTCCACTGTTATTGGAATCTGTACCATTCAGGGTGTGCCTTTGTGTTTGTATAATATATATATATATATATATATATACAATCAACACCTCAACCCGCCAGGATTCGAACCCACGTCCCCAAGACTGTGACCGGGAAACGCTAACCGCTGGACCACCAGGATAATAAAGCACTTCTAGACTCTTTATGTTCCAGAATGGTAATAACAACATTAGATCTTCAATTCATCTCCTCTATCCTTAAAATTCGCTCCTTTATATTATTATTTTTTTTAAAATATATGAAATAAATGTTTCCATCCTAGAATTTTTCTATCTAGTCGTAACTCTGTTGTAGTGTGTTTCTAAACTGTAAACTGTAACTTGAATACAAAACAGTTGATATATCTAACTCAAACACACACACGCACACACACACACACACACACACACACATATATATATATATATATATATATATATATATATATATATATATATATATATATATATATATATATATATATATATATATATATATATATATATATATATATGGTTATTTTGTTACTTGTATTCATATAAGATCGATAAGATTAAGTTTCTGTTGACACATTTGTTAAAATGTTTGTTGAAGTTCACTCAGCACTATGAAAAAATAAGTTATATATACAATTGAAATTTGCTTCACTTAGTGTTAAGTTATTAAAGAATATGGTGCTTAAATTCCATTTGCCTAACTTATCGGTTTTAAAACGAAAGGCTACCGAAGACAGTCCATGCCGCGAATTTTTTTGCGGTACTGCGTCACCTTTGCACATGCCTGAACAAAATTCAGCATGATATCTCATGAAAATTTATAAGCCGTATTAAACATACCCGAATTTATCTAAAATGGTATACAAAATGTCGTCCCGCAGGTGCTGGATTAAAATTTTACCTCATCTTATCTTTTAATTGGGTTCTTTGAGCTTTCATATTTTCCTCCTACAGAGTCACTGTACATATCTTATATCCATTAACGTGTCCTCAAACTGAATGATTCATGGAGAAGAAACAACGCACTAGAGAGATGGAATGAGGTTTAATCTATAAAGTATGTATATATGCTTACATAGTGCCCATTATAAAAGATCTTGTACTTATTATTTATTTACCAATTTTTATATCATTTCACGTGAGGTCAAACATCCTTGTTATGTGGAAAAAAATATGAGAGCTTCTTCAGTCAGCGTGCACTAAAATTATTCATAATGAAAACTGATAAAACAATAGTAAAATGAGAATAAAATTCGAGGTACATCACTTCAGGTCCAACAACTGTGACTTTTTTTAAACATGGAAACAATGAGAGAAAAGTTCTGCCATTTATTATATTTCCATGTGTGTTTCATCAGCGTGCAGCATATTCGGGAGATAGCTTCTCGATAAAATAAATATTCACTCCAGAATTTAAACCTAAAAATTTGCTTGTGTAAATAATTTATTAATTGCCCCCCCCCCCCCAAAAAAAAAAAAAATAAAAAATTGGTAAATATGGAGCAGACGGCTAACACCAGAAGTTGTACGATTGATTACGTTCATATTTTCCACAGATGTTCTTTGGATGATATTAAGTAATAAAAATGATACAACATTGCATAAAACCTAATAGAACCTGACCTAACCAACCAAAGAAACCTATCTAACTTTACCTAAGTACAGAAAGTACTTACATTTTTATCTGATACCAATAAAATCCACTTTCCTGAAGCGTCCTGGTGTAAATTAATATTCTTTTTATGGACATTAGAGTACGCTCGGACCGAGCTGGTCGATTGTTGCATGGAAACAAACGCAGAAGGGGCGACAATAAGCGCTGACACGGCAGATTTATCGGCTGAATACTTGCGGTAAATATATATATTTTTTCGCATACTAAGCACGTAGAGATCATTTTAGTGTCTTGTGATCAGTTTTTCACCGCATTTTACCCTGCAATTTCCCTCATCATTCGTGTTCTGCTCACTACAGGTGATTTTGTTCGTAGATTGAGGTTGAAAAAAAACTACTTATTATTAAAGTGGAAAGTTGTCATATTATTTTTATTACTTACTATCATCCAAGGAACATCTGCCGTCTCCTCCACCATTACCAAATATTTAGTTCAAGGTACCAGACCAAATAAACAAAATGCTAGAAAAAAGGAAAAGAAAGAACATATCTGTTCTCTTTCTTACTGCAACTACTGAGACAAAAACCACAGACTAGAGGAATCCATCTCAGTGATACACTACGAAGACATTTAGAGATAGGACGTAACATGGGTCATCCCTAAACCATACAGGCTCTTTACTTATTTCCTGCTGCAAGATAGCGACCCGTCCCCCTGTCCTCTGTGTATGTGTGGATGTCCATATATATATATATATATATATATATATATATATATATATATATATATATATATATATATATATATATATATATATATGTGTGTGTGTACGTGTGTGTGCAAAGTAAAATGATTTCAGCGACATTCTCCTTTCCATTAGAGACTTTCAACGGCGTCTTTAAATTAGTGACAAACTTCCCTGATTGCCACCATTGATCTAAAGACATTCTGTTCCTCACTTGTAAAAGGTGGTGTCACTTGAAGACCGGACCCAGAGATTTAATCCGTACCATCTTTCTCAGTTAGTTCTAGTCAAAGTTGCTTCCTTTTGTACTGTCCCTTGTTTATCTTTGTGTAAGCGGTTAGAATGATCTCATTATCTAAATCATTGGAATGTTAATATTACGATATGACATTATTTATGTACGTTGCAATATAAAGTTTTTTCGTTATGATGTTTAAGAGAAGTGGAAAATGTTTTGTCTAGTAAGCATATGAAATCCTCAAAGAACGAGGTATTTTTGCGTCACTAGAAGGTAACTAACGTATTAGCCTGTTCATGTTACCTTATGAGAACTGGACCTTTGATTAACCGTGCTTTGCCAACATTATTACGAGTGTATGGAATGTCAAACTTCATGTATAAGGCTTACCTGGATGCTGTAAGATACTGACATAACTTGGTATTCATCCCCACCAAAAACAGACCGTCACGTTTTCATGTGAAGCAAAACCCACCAAGCGTATACCCTACACCTATACCTAACTTACTGAATATTTTGTAATCAATACATTATTAAATAACTAGCCATAGTGGAAAAATAACACGATCTCATAAGTTTTATATGCAGTGTGTGAGAAGCAATTGTATACACTTCATTTTTTCAATTTATCCTTTAGTCCAATTGACAACTTCTCCGCGTCGCGCCGTCTTGAAGTTGGAACGTAAACTAAGCCACCCATCGGAAATTATGGGTCTTGTAGACCACATTGCAACACTGTTTGACTTCTTTACATTTCTCCCATTTGGGATCTTGAACAAAAACGTGCATTTAAAAAAAATAGTCTGTCAAGTTTGTATGATGTCTGTATGTTTGATGGTGAATTGTGCTTTGAATCTTAGCTGTAGTGGAATAATACTTCATTCTTCTTCAACTTACATTACTGTCAGAAGCAATTAGTTAATCAGGCATTAATCACGTCTTTGAAAACTGTTGCTATAAACAACAGTCATTGTGCTTTAGTATGCATGAGGGTCCACCAACCGTGATTTTTTTTCCTGTCACTTACTTAGAATGTAAGTGAAACATAAACTAAGAACTCAACTTACCGCTGAAATTTCATATATATATTTGTTTTCTCTCAAAAACTAGACAATCACTGCAGGTGATGTATAACAGCAACGACAACAATTCTGAACTCAACAAGAACTGTGGCAAATATTTACTCATGATGCTGTTTTGCTTTGTTTTAAACGTAACATTTACTGTATTAATGATATGTGAATAAACCGGTGAAAAAGTTTTCCCTTCGACTCGCAGGCCTCTCTTAATGACTGAAACCGATGTTTTATGCAAATTGACATATCTATTTTCATTTAAATTTGAGGATTTTTCACAAGTTACTGAATATATATTCTTATTTTAATATTTTAAGAAGGCAAAGGTCGCCATGAATTTATTAAATAAATTACATTTGTCATATATATATATATATATATATATATATATATATATATATATATATATATATATATATATATATATATATATATATATATAAATATATATCTCATGTAAATCCAGTTGCCTCTGAAGATGTCTTGAGTAAAGACGAAAGCAAAGGTGCTCCGTTGTTTCCATTTTCCCGTGTGATTTTATCAAGATATATATATATATATAGTAATGTCAATACAAAAGATAGTTTATCCGAGTATCACGAAACAGTTCAAAGCATTTTAATTAAAATACTTAATCGGATAATTATCCTTAAAACGGACGATGTACTGTACCCGTGTTCAGTGCACTATATTATGTACAGTGTGTTCTATTTCATATGACACATTCTTTGTAAGGGCGGAAACGATCCTCCGGCTAGTTACCGCTGCTAACTCGCTCGTTTGCTGGTGCAGACGACACTTGGGGTGGTTGGACGGAGGTGAGAACGGCAGCGACTATCTCCTCCACCAGGAGATTCAACCCAGCCGCCATACCGTCAGTATCTAGCTACCCTGCTGTCCGTCAAATTCTGGCTGTGATCTCATCATAGGTCCTGGACTCGTGGGCTGTGTTCCCAGACCTTCACCTATCAACTGCCAACTCTCTGGTCATCTACCACTACCGCATACCACGACCATCAGTTCATCACATTCCGTCGGTGCCCCGGTGTTCTCCTGCCTTTTCAAGACGTCGCTGAGTGTGGAGTCGAAGTGGACGTTTCGTTACCCTGAGTGTGCATCACCGTGTTCCAGAACCTTCCCCCAGGGCCACTGCCGTAGGAAATATTTGTTCATGGTTTGATTCTATTAATTGCTGACTCCCCTGTATTGTTCGATTCTATCAATTGTTGACTCCATTTAATTGTTTGAATCCATTAATTGCTGACTCCCATTATTTGTTTGATTCCTTTAAGTGTTTGCTTCCTTTAATTGTTTGACTCCCGTAATTATTTGATATTTGTTGAGTGGTGTCAGAGTTTTGTGTTATATTTTTATAGTAAAGAGATGCCAATCTCTAACGGTTGTTTGTTATTCCCCGGAAAACCATGGTCCTTGACTTTCCTTTATTAAGATCCTGATTAGCCTGGTAAGGGATTTCTATCCCTAAGTCCCAGGCCTTTACATTCTTATTGTTTATATTTTAACGAAACATGTGTATATTTGAATAACTAGTTTTCACTATTACAGGTGAAGCCCTGAAAATTTGAACTATGTAATCTTCTCACAATGTGTCAACACCAAATACAACGCTATATCTTACGTTATTTATTTTACTCACTGTAATTACATAATTTAAATCTGACATCCTGGTGCAAATTCCTAAAAATAAAATAAAAGAAAAAATATTTGACTAAAAGAAAAATAGTGTGTCGTAATATTTTATTTATGGTGTATAAATTAGCAGGGTAAGAATAGCCAGGGGTGATCAGAGGTAAATGCAGAGCCCGTGTTTCACAAAGCTTTCTCAGGGGAAAGAAAATTATTTGAGAAAAGACCACCTCACGTTGTAACAGATTCACCTCACGAGCTCAGAATTGCTTTTCTTATTAGCGAAGTGTGCCGGAATTTTTTTTGTTTTTTAATTTTGATCTCAACTTTTCTGAGGTATTTTTTTTAATTTAGCTTGTGAGGTGCCTTGATGGAATGTACGTACCTGTATTATTAATGTTTGGTTACGTCGATGGTCAGGGGTCTTATACACCTTGCACTGGCTTAACCTTAGTAATAGTTAATTTTAAAACGAAATTATAGAGTAAGTTGATTACTCTAACTGGTTTATCTTGCATACGAATTAATGCATATAATAAAATGATGTAAGAATGTGTTGAAAATCAGACAATAAAATATTATACGTATAAATCAAATAAATAGGAATAACTGTGAACAAAAATTAGCCTCTGTCCTTTTGGCTGAACTATTGACCTAAAAACATATTAATCCGCTCCAAATAAAAGTTTGTTGCACACAGTAGTTTTTTATTTTCAAAGGACCAGAACCGTACCAAAGTTAGCGGTAAAATGTGATTAAAACCGTACGGTACAACATAGAAAAAGTAATATATGAATGCACACCAAAGCTCGTATAATCTCTGTATAACCCTCACTTTTGTCGTCGAATAATACCGGTAATAATGATGATATATTGGGGGGAGGAACTGGTTGCTCTCTAAATGAAATCAAGTTCGACATAAGTTTCTGAAATTAAAGTCTATGATTCCTCCATAGATCATAGTGTTATACTTGTGTGTGTAATAGGAGGTATACGCGTGTGTACACGTGTGTGTGAGTGCCACCAAATCTGTGCTCACTGCCCATTCGTCAAATGGATAAGTAGTATAAGAACAAAGAAGGATTATTTAGCACCCCGTTCTTGGGTCAGTGAGTGGTCACTGGAGAGTACAACAGCCCCCGGGAGTAACAAGTCAAGATGGCTCATAAAGCTCTTTCTTAAGTGGCCGTCACACACATAACCAAGGATACACTGTAGGAGGACAAGAACACTCCATGTGGGTGTTATGAATGTCCTAGTGAGACACAGACATGAAAAGAGAGAGACAGACAAGCAGAGATTAAGACAGGCAGATAGATTACACATGTAAACTAAGTTAAGAGAGAGATAGAGAAATATAGAGAGATAGAGAGAGATATATATATAAAAAGAGAGAGTGTGTGTGTGTGTGAGTGTTAGGAAGGAAACAAGCCCTATTATTGAGGTGTTTTTGATGAAGACATAAGTCTCTCAGACCTAGGCTCCCCTTTCTGTTGAGGCTCGTATCCACCATCTGATTAATTTATCAACTTGCCACAATTCTGCCTGGCGGTGATATATCGAGATAGTAAAGTTATATTGAATATTAAGGTGATGAAGAAAACAAAAAGCAAATGCATTCGAAGGATCAATTTCTCTATTCCTTATAATGTTCTTAAAGCAATATTCTGTTTAAATAAACAGAAAGGTTCACACACACACACACACTCTTTCTCTCTCTTTTTTTCTTGTTTCATCTCAAAGACGCCCAAATCAAGAAGGTTTCTGTGTTTCATTTCCACGGTAGTCGTCGAGCAATCTGTCGGAACTTATATACATGCACTTATCCCAAACACAAATGAAAAAAAAAGGAAGTATTTAATTCATCGTTCACGTTTCTCTCTTGTGGGATTTTTATTTTCTACGGTCGGTGGGGTGTACTTTAATATCACTATATTTTTTATTTTAAAATTAATTTTAATTACTTTTGTCACTCATGATGAATATTGATTAATATTACAATTGTGATGAATAAATATAGAAATATGACCTATATAAACAATTTATTTAAGCTGTATGAACAAATATTTTAAATACATAAACATATTTGTACTGAAAGTTTTACTATTCCATTTGTACGAGCTACATAATATCTTAATTTTTAATGTATCTAAAACAAATTCCTCTTTCACTTACAAATCAATCGTTACCTCAGTCTTTTACCCCCCAAAAATACAACAGAGAAAAATATAAAGGGAATTCTTAACAGTGTGTACATAGATTTTTTTTTTACATTGTATACACAAGTACCTTGAGAAGCAGCACCATGTATTTCTTATTAACACCAGCTATACCGAAGTCACTATGTACCGAAGGGAAATATTTATACCAGCCTATTCTGTATTCCTGTGTGACTACTATTTCCTTGCTTTTTATTGAGATGTTCAATATCACACACGAGGAACGTAATTTAATTAATTCTATTAATTCTAATTATTACTCATTACGTTAAGCAGATTACATGTGGTCAAGCATCATGAGATCACTGTCACTTATTTATTCCTGACACTATTCCGGTTGACAATAATTGCTATATTTGATTAATTCACTTTACGGAATACATGAGAGCCGTGATAAAAACTATGAACTACAACACGATATACAATAACAAACAAATTATAATCTCTCTGTTTTTGGTTACGTGACATATATATTCACTAAAATACTTTATTCATTTACGTACTTTACACAATATTTTAATTTGGGTCAATAGTAAGAACAATGTGAAGGAGTTGGTGTACTGCTTTACGTCATATTTTAGAAATTAACAGGAATTCCTTACTGGTGTGACTCATCATATCCTAAATGTTGTCTGGAATTATGTATGGACCAGTGTTCTTCTCTCCCGTTAAGAGAGTGAAATTTTTTGGGTGTAATTAAGAGTCTAGGAAAACTAAATAATGTGTGGACGATGCGAGCAAGTTAGTGGGTGTAAAAAGGAGTAAAATGTATCGAAAATATATTTGGACAGAAGTGAAAAGGTCAAGGTGTAAGGACGTAAGAGTTATGAGAGTAGCATAAACTACCAAAGTTGTCACAAGGAAGATGTGGGTGTTACATAAGGGCACCAAGACAGCTAAGAAGATGTAATTATACCAGATGACCTGGTGTAGTGTTAAGAAATAGGCAGTTGGTAAGATCTTGGACCGAGAGTGAATGAGCAGGCAGTGGGTTACTCTTCCATAAGAATCATTTAACAGTATTTACTGAGAGGGACAAAAATTAGTGCCAGTAACTTAAACTATGAAATACTGGTACTTCTGTTGGTCTTCTCTTTGAAGGGCCCAACATGTCTGCGGTCTGCGAAGAGTGTTTATGAATCTGGAGTTAAACAACAGCATAGAAAAAAAGGACACAGCAAATATTGTTTTTTATTCCGGAGTCATGAATTTTGTCCAAATTCATTATTATTGTCCTTTGAAATTCATTTTATAACACCCTTGTTCCTCGTTGCGGAAATTAAGCTCAAGGCTGACAAATTGATATTAATCATCATAATTCAGGAGCTTACAGATTTAGCTTCTCCCAAGCTTCAACAAATGAGTATTAGATACAAGCTTATATATATATATATATATACATATATATATATATATATATATATATATATATATATATATATATATATATATATATATGAGTATGTGTGTGCGCTTGTGCGTGTGTGTGTGTATCTGTTACACAAGCACTGGAAAGTTTTCAGTGGGAAAAAATCACTAAGTTAATGCTGTAATGCTGCGGATGTTATGGGATTGAACCTCTCTGATGTCTGTGTGAGTGGCAAATGTGACAACAGAATTAATGTTGGAGGTCGACTATTACAGCGTAGTCGTATGGTATGAATTTTTACCTCTGGTTCCGACTCCTGCTCGGAAACGCTGTCATTACCTCAGGAATAGCTTGAGTCGTCCACTCACTGAAGGCTGTAATTGTTTACCTGTATGCTGTTGTTTCATAACCGGTGAAATGTGTCTTGTTCTCGACATTTGCGAAGCGGTATTAAAAAACCCGGTATCTAAGAGACGTGTTGGTGGGGAGAAAACGCTGGCTATTGGGTTCCTCCTTGTAACAACAGGGACGTCAGCTGTATAGGATCTGTGCAGTGCGACGTCAAGTAAACTCTTTCACCGCTAGTTAGTTTGCTCTCTCGAGGTTACCACTGAATATGGATACAAACACTTTACCAACGTGAAATTCTAAATATTACAATTAAAATACTTATATAGCATCAGTTTGTACTGTGGGTTTCTGTTAGCCTTACACAGTCCCTCTGCGAGAGTTGACTGTCAGGACGAATATACAAGAGAGCAATACACGACAATCCTATTCTATATTTTGATATTCGTACCCAAATATAAATTAAACAAGGTCATTTTTCTCGTCGGCTATCAACCATTGAGCCCTGATTGAGGTACTCGCATCGGCTGTAAAATTCTGGAATTCCCTAGCAACATAGGATTTCTGCTGACGACAGTGATGGTCATTTTTGCTAGACAGGTTAAAACTCTCACACGTCCACCCCACTAGTGCCAATATATCAGAAAAATCCAATATGTTGTATTGAATTGCTATGTGTATTTTTTACCGATGGACTCTTTCGACCGGCGCAGGAATGTGATGTATGGATTGACAGCTGTTGACAGGCAATTGTCAGATGCTATTAGGCAATACACTGCCGTTGTCAGTACCTGACAGATGTTGTTAGGCAATATACTAGGTTGTCAGACATATGACAAATGTTATCAGATACCAGAATGATGATTACAGGCAAATAATGGGTCTTGTCAAGGAAACGACGGTTGGTTTAGAAAACAAGAAAATATAAGAATGGAGGAAACTGCAGCGGGCCTATTGGGCCATACTTGGCAGCCCTGTTTATACCCAACCAGGTAACTGATATGAGCTGCCAGCCAATTTGAAGGTGTTGTCAGATAGAAAACAGGTGTAGCCTGGAATTTCACAGTTGTGATTTACAGGTGTTATAAGGTAATTTACAACGGCGAGGTGCACATGAGACATCATTCTTCTCACTGTGCGTGTGTACTGTAAATGCATATGATTATGTTGGTATGCATTTGCGTTTGACTGTAAATATAATTCATCTGTACACATCTCTAACATGTAAGCGTTAGAGAGAGAACTATAATAAATTTGTCTTAATTATTACTTTCTTTCTCTCTTCTTCTACCTCCACCTCTTTGGCCCAACAGTTACAATATTCGGTGCCTTTGTTCCTAGCACCACCTGGAAACTTCCTGTGCATTTTACTAACTTCAATATATCAGGAAATATTGTTATATATTTGTTTTTGTTATTGGCCAATAACTGCGGATAATTAATGTTTGTTGCTACAATGTTGATAACGAATCTGATACAGAACGTCAATTTGATGCACAAGAACAGAAACCAAAGATTCTGTCAACAATAAGAATAAAACCCTTAGTGTGCTGGGGAGGACAAAACAATACACCTGTCTCAGGTAGTGCTCAGCTGGGCCACTGGAACAAAATCTCCTCCACCTTAATTGTTATTTAGGAATTAGCTAGAAACGTATTTTTTTCACCTGAGTGTCAATTTGAGTACATTTTTGCGTGCTTACAGTCGTGTATATATATATATATATATATATATATATATATATATATATATATATATATATATATATATATAAAAAATATATATATATATATATATATATATATATATATATATATATATATATATATATATATATATATATATATATATATATATATATGCTGATAACCACAAGGAAAGAAGAAAACACGCAGTTCCCAAGCGCTTTCGTGTAATTCACATCGTCAGGGTGAGTACAGACTGAAGATGTGAATTACACGAAAGCGCTTGGGAACTTCGTGTTTTCTTCTTTCCTTGTGGTTATCAGCATATACCTAGATCACGCGCACCTACAGTGATTTACTTGCATATATATATATATATATATATATATATATATATATATATATATATATATATATATATATATATATATATATATATATATATATATATATATATATGTGTGTGTGTGTGTGTGTGTGTGTGTGTTCTATAATATAGAAACAAGAATAATTTATAATTGGTCAGAAGTTGCGTCACTGGACCAGGAGAGTATATTATAGCCTGCAAATGCTCATTTGTCTATATATTTATTCATTGGTCACTATGCATGTCATATTGTCATACAATGAGCCAATCACACTCTCTAGTTGGCTTTCAATTTGGCAGATATAATGCAGCATTGCTGAAACGTGAAAATCGGACACAAGAAAGCGAAAAATGGTAAGAAAATATTCATTTGGTTCGCTCAAGACAACGTGGAAAGCAAACAAAGGGGGACGATAGCTAATTATTTAGAGCCACGCACATGCGGACGTATATATCGTTGCCAAACACCCTCATTACAACTTGCACAAGGTAACAGGCACGCACCTGATAATCTATAAGCAAATAACATATACAGGTGAGGCTGAAATTCCTTACACACTTGGCAATATCTGGCATATGCGCGTGAATTGTACAGGTGTTTAGGTGTACAGGTGAAAGCTGCCTGTCTTTATAAATAGTTCTAGAATAACAACAAGAGGAAAAATGTTGATAAAACGAAGACAACAATAATCTGAGTAAATAAATGGTAGAAACTCAAATCTCCATTTCCTTCATGACCATCAAGTAGATGCCAGATATTGCCAAGGAGTCGAGGGAATTTTGGACTGTACCTTCCTGGAACTGACCACGTACTGTACCAGACAGCACCACAAACCTTAATATGTAGGTGATAACGTTTGCTTAACGGTCAATATACTACGGTTTTTACATGATTTTAAGAATAAAGTAACCAACAGCTGTAGAATCAGGTATAAAATTTTTCTTAATTATTTCGTATTGAGGTCTGTAATGGATTAACTAAGGAAAACGTATATCCTGTCTGTAATATGAGAGAAAATAATACTTTTGAGTGGGGACATTAGAAGGTTGTATAGTTCGATCTTGTTACTACATGTAAGTTGTCAACATCTATCACCGGAATGACAAGGTTGTTACAGCTCTTCAGAGAACCATACACATACATACTTTTTTTTAAATTCGACCTTCAACAAATCTTCGGCAATTCTACATCTGATTTGATTTTAATTGACTTAAAATATGTTTCTGATTACTTTCAATTGCTTAAGATACGAAATAGATGCTTCAGGTGGAGCCCCCCAGCAGGAGCAAACATCAAGCGTCTTCGTATCCTTCACGGGTTAAAACACAGGTGCATTCTAGACGAGAAATGCTTTGAAGTATTTGCTTGTATTCATCACATTAAGGAAATTACGGGTGTTTCCCCTATATGTTTATGTAAGTCATTTCGAACACAAATTTGGGGACTCATCCACTGACAAGAATTATTGCAGCCCTCGTGCATGAGCTTATGCAAATCCTCCCTCGTTTGAGTTTTTACTTGTCCCTCCCCTTACCTGTGCTCATTTAACGTGCCATAACTGTGCTTATACAATTCTGGCAGGTGGATTCTCCCAAGCTGGTCCTCATAAAAACTTACAACTACGGTCTTGGCCTTTGTATAGCTTGGTCAGCATCTGCTACCAAAATATATATTTGAAATTTCCTCGGAAAAAAAAACTACACATGCCACATTGATTCCTGGTCTGACCTGATGAATATATACAGCAATATTAACATCTTCGGTGTGCAAAGTGAAAGTGGGTTCCATAAGTATGAATGCCCGTTTGGAACCGTGTGGATATATTGTAATAATATATCAATAACTCATGCATTGAATATTTTAAAGGGAAATCTTACGAAGTCAAAACACATTACAACCTGAAACCAAAGTAGACACTGGCAGAACAATCACACACACTACTAAAATCGCTATAATTCAAGAGCACAAACATTTGGTCACCGGATGCATTCAAGACAAGATTCGGGTTTCGGTCACCCTTCCATGATCCTCGACAAATCCTGGCGTGACCAGTAAATGTTAAAAGAACCATTCATTTAAAGAAAACTTTCAACGGGGAACTATTGTAATAATATATATATATATATATATATATATATATATATATATATATATATATATATATATATATATATATATATATATATATAATCACACAGGGAAAAGGGAAACAATGGAGCACCTTAGGTTTCGTGTGTGTGTGACTGTGTGTGTTTATTTGTTCACGATTTATAGCTTTAATAATGAAAATAAACAGCTGAAATTTGGCACGAATATGTGCATGCACCCCAGAAATAACCCGAAGTTAGAGTTTTGAGGGTTGTCATGGCAAGAGTCTATTCCCACTCCCAAGGGTGAAAACCCATCATTAAAAATACGTCTAACTTGGAGGGAGAAGGGTTGGCCACACAATTGTCGACCCTAACCTAAAGATGATAGTATAGTTGATGTAGTGTACAGTATATGATAGTATAAATGATGCTGTCTAGATAGTGCAGTGTAGCTGATCATGCATTTAGCGCAGGCTATGAGTCACCCCTCAATAAGAAAACCGGGCAATGCCGTGTACCCAAGTTAGCATATGCTCACCCTCCCTCATCCTCTCATCCCTCCACCACCCTCCCCCTCATCCGCTAGCCTTCTCCTTCACCCTCTCATCCTTCCCTCACCCTCTCACCCCTCGCTCACTCATCCTGGGAGGTGGGGGAAGGTGCCATTCGCCAGGCGCCAACGGAAGGTGCTAAGAACTACTGACTGGGAAGGGTGTGGATTCCCCTTCCCATCACATCACACTCTTTCACCCATCATCCCCTACCATCAACCCACCCCTCCCTAACCCACCTACATCCCACCCCTCCCTAACCCACCTACACCCTACCCCTCCACAACCCACCTACACCCTACCCCTCCACAACCCACCATCCCACCATCACCCTACCACTCCGCCACCCACCATCACCTTACCCCTGCTCATTCTACCATTCTATAACATGCCCCACCCCTCCCTAATCCACCATCCCCTACCATGCCCCAAATCTCCATAACCCACCATCCCCTACCATCATCCCACCTGTCATCTCAACCCTAATCGATACATAAAGTGGAATAAATGAATTGGAAATAAGAATATTAAATTGATTCATTTTTATGGTAAAGGTATGGTGTCACACACACACACACACACACACACACACACACACACACACACACACACCCTTCTGATAGGCTGGCCAGACGTCCTGCTTTAGGCAGGACGATATGTTTTCCCATGTTGAGATGGGGGCTTGTCTTTGGCAGCGCCCGGTTGCCAGTCACCAGCTGACGCTGTTAGAATAAAGTCTACAAAGAACGTGGTCTATGACTCAAACCTCTCACATGGCGCAGTGAGTAGGATATGTCGGGGCCCGACACGCCATTACAGCCCTGACAAGAACGCTGACATGGCCCCTACACGTCCACGATTCTCGACGCCCTCAAGGGGACGCCAGGGCTTCTCTACACAGGCGGGGAACACCACGCGCGCCCAGCAGCAGGCCATGAGTGCATTGATGGCTCAGATGGCGTCTCTAGTTGCTGGCGGTGGTCATGCTTCTATGCCGGTTATGAAGCCCTCAGCATCTGTCGCACCAGAGAAGTGTGAGGCAGAAATGCCAGCAGCTGCGTTTAGGACATGGAGGCGGTCCATGGAGTCATGGGTGCTGTTGAACTGGTGGTCACAACTGGTGGCCACACTCCACATTCGCCTGAACTGCGTCCCTGCACTCCAAAGGGTGATTGACTCGAGATACCCCAGCGGTCAGTGGGAGCAGCTCTAGCCCAAAGAAGCCCTGGACGCCATCAGTGGAATGGTTCTTCAATCTTCAAACCAAGCTGTGAAATGGAACGAGTTTTTCAACAGCAAACAAGGTGAAGAGGAGCCCATGAAAAGGTATTTTCAATGCTGCTTCGCAGAGGCAGTGGAGTGTGAATTTAAATGTCCCACCTGTGATAACGATCTCTCTGAGTACATGCTATTCCGTAAAGTTATGGTGGGCCTGATTAACCCAGTGTTGAAAAGGGAAATTTTCCAGGGGTACTCTAGTTATAATAGTGTTGAAGTGCTTAGAAACAAATGCATGTTATTTGAGGCAGCAGTGAGAGATGCTGGTGTATTGTGTCGTACGTCTGGCCAGGCAGTGGTGGGAACAACCGCGGAGGCAGTTGTGGTTGGTGATGACGTCACCGTTGAGTCCGAGGTAGCTGCCGCCCGACCTGGACACCTCAATCGCGCGCACTGTGGTAACTGCGGCATGTCACATGCCTCTGGTAAAAGTAACTGCCCTGCAAGTGGGGCTACATGTCGCAATTGCTGTAAGGTTGGTCACTTCAAAAGGTGTTGTTGGAGTAAGTCAGCCCTAAGTGCTCCTGTGGATGTGTCAGGTGCTGTTACAGTGGCAACAGCCCAGCTATCCCGCCACCCCAGGTTACAAGTGTTCATGTCCCAGGCCGGGGGCAATTCCCTCGCCACCCTTGTGCTGGCTGTAGCTGACACGGGTGCTATGGTGTGTGTGGCAGGCGCATCCCTGCTCCGGGACATCGGTTTGTGTCCGGGGCAACTTCGGGCCCGTAATGGCCTAAGGGATGTGGCAAACAAACAGCTCAAGTGTCTGGGGTCCGCCCCCTGCCGCCTCCGTGTGGACGAGGGGTCCACCGTCCAGGAGGTCTACTTCGTGCAGAGAGCCAAGGCCCTCTATCTGTCATTGGAGGCCTGCAAGTGCCTCAACTTGGTGCCTGTCGACTTCCCGCTCCATAGACGTGCTGTGGCTGCCGTGAGCGATGAAGGGGAGCGGCACACTGCCGACGATCTACCTCCGAACCCTTTACCTGAGAGCAGCCGTTTCCCGCCGAGGCTAGTTGAGATACCCTTGCCTCCTTTGGAGGAGAATGTGACCAGGCTGGAGGCATGGCTACTCACGCACTTTTCGTCTACCGCATTCAACACCAGCAGATCCCCACTGCCAGTCATGACTGGTCCCCCTCACCGTATCCACCTGACGCCCGGCACGACCCCCTACGCCTGTCACACACCCGCTCCCGTTCTGAAACACTGGGAAGCGGAGGTGAAGGCCCAGTTGGAGGAGGACGTCACGAGAGGCGTCATCCAGCCAGTGCCTGCTGATGAGGCTACGGAGTGGTGCGCCAGGATGGTCGTGGTGGCCAAGAAAAACGGTCAGCCCAGGCGCACTGTGGACTTCCAACGCCTCAATGGAAGCTGTCTGAGGGAGACACACCACACACCTGCACCATTCGACATGGTGTCTGGGGTGCCAGTGCACTCGTTCAAAACCGTCGCCGACGCCTTTTGGGGATTTCATCAAGTGGAGTTGGAGGAGGAGAGTAGACGTCTGACCACATTCATCACGCCGTGGGGCCGTTTTCGATACTGCAGGACGCCCATGGGACATTGCTCAGCGTCAGATGCTTACACCAAGAGGTCTGACGACGCTATTCAGGATGTGCCCCGCAAGTACAAGTGCATGGATGACACTCTCCTCTATGACTCCAGTGTGAAGGGGGCGTTCTGGTACACTTACGATTTTCTGGAGACCTGCGCTCGCACAGGTATCACGCTGAAACCAGAAAAGTTCTTGTTCTGCAGGAGAGAAGCCGAGTTTGTGGGTTTCCTCCTGGGGTGGGACCTGTACCAGCCCACTGCCCAACGTCTGTCAGCCATCAAGGACTTCCCCATGCCGGATCAGCCATCAATCACTGACATCAGGTCCTGGCATGGCTTGGTTAACCAGTTGGCTCCCTTCCTTGCCACTGCACCTGTGATGGAGCCCTTCCGTGAGCTCCTCAAGAAGCCAGTGGGCAAGCAGGTGTATTGGGACGACCAGCTGCGGCTCAAGTTTCGCCAGGCCCAGGACACCATCTGTCAGTTGGCCAGAGACGGCTTGGTGTACTACGACAAATCCAGGCCTACGGCAGCTGTCACTGATTGGAGCAGGGAGGGCATCGGCTTCGTCGTCCTGCAACAATACTGTGCCTGTGCCTCTCCAGAGACGCCCTTCTGCTGCAGAGGAGGGTGGCGGTTGGCTCTGTGTGGTAGCCGACATCTGAGCACGGCCGTGGCCGGTTATGCTGCAGTAGAAGGGGAGGCCCTGGCTGTGGTGTGGTGCCTGCGCAAGGCCAGGCTGTTCCTCCTTGGCTGCCCGAACCTCATTCTGGTGACGGACCACCGCCACTTAGTTGGCTTGCTAGGGGACAGAGCCCTCACGGATGTGGCGAATCCGCGCCTGTTCAGGCTCAAGGAGAAGACCCTGCAGTACCGATTCACGGTCAAATACTTGCCAGGGAAGCGGAACTGTGCAGCTGACGCCCTATCCCGCTTCCCCTCCCTCAGGGCTGCTTCTGATGCGGAGGACATGGACCAAGAGGAGGACCTGTGCGCTGCAGTGTGTGCAGTCACAATCGCAGCACTGGATCAGGATGGGTGCATCACTTTGGACGAAGACACAGTGCGCAAAGCGGCTGCGGACGACCCAGTGTACCAGATTCTAGTGTCGAGGGTGCTGGCGGGCGACTGGCATCCCCACAAGTCGCAGGAGGTGGCCTGTCTGCGCCCATACTTCTCGGTGAGGGATAGGTTGGCTGTGGTCAGGGGTTTGGTCACCTACACCTTTGACCAGGGCTACGTGCGCCTTGTCATCCCCGACTCCCTCCGCCACTGGGTCGCCGTTAACCTGCATGTGGGGCACCAGGGCCTCGACTCAATGCTCAGGCGGGCCCGGCAGTCTGTTTATTGGCCTGGCATGGAGGGTGACCTGCAGTATCATCGGTCTCGGTGTGCTGCTTGCGAGACCCACGCCCCTTCCCAGCCTCCGGAGTCGTTGGTTCTGACCCCAGCGCCAGACTATCCCTTTTAACAAGTGGTGGCCGATTTGTTCCACCTGCAGGGCCGCACGTACCTAGCATAAGCTGACCGACTGACAGGTTGGCTGGAGATCGCCCACTTCCCCAACGAGGTCACCTCTGGAAAAATCATCGCCAGTCTGCGGGCCTACTTCACGAGGTGGGGGGTACCTGAGCAGATCTCCACGGATGGAGGTACCAACCTTGCCAGCCTTGAGATGACAGATTTCCTCAAGTCATGGGGGGTCGAGGTGCGCCTCTCGTCGGCCCACTTCCCCCAGTCCAATGGCAGGGCAGAGGCTGGGGTCAAGGCTGCCAAGAGGCTCCTCAGGGATAACACTGGGCCCGGGGGTAGCCTGGACTGCGATAGGACATCCCAGGCCCTCCTCCAGTACCTGAACACGCCTCTGCGAGGGGTGAACAAGTCGCCCGCCCAACTTGCCACCGGCCGCCAGCTCCGTGACGGCGTTCCCGTGGCCAGACAGCACTATAAGGTGGACCAGCACTGGCGGCGGGCACTTCGTATGAGGGAGGTGCGCTTGGCAGAAACCCAGGATGGGGTCCTGTCGCGGAGGGAGGTATCCCGCCAGCTGGCTCCCCTAGACGTGGACACGCAGGTGCGTGTGCAGGACGCAGCTACCAAGCTCTGGGACAGGACAGGCATAGTGGTGGAAGCCCGCCCTCACAGGCAGTATGCCGTCAGGTTGAGTGGCAGTGGCAGGGTGTCCATCCGCAACAGACGCCACCTGTGAAACGGCTCCACACCTGTGCCTATTACTCCGGTGGTACACCAAGCTGTGCCTCCTGGCCCCCCTTCTGCTGTGCCCTCCGTACCCACGCCCTCCTTCCCACCCACGGCCCCTCCCCAGCTTAATTTGTTTTCTTCACTATCTCTGAATAGAGTCGGTGCCCCGGGTATCATGTTTAAATTTTCGGTGGTGAAAACTGTTAAAAAATATTTATTCAGATTATTGCTCATTTCTCTGTCGTTATTAGTGAGCTCGCCAGTATCTGACCATATTAGTCCAATCTTTTCTCGTTTTTTAGTTTGATGCATTTGGTAGAATCCTTTGGGGTTTGTCTTTGCCTCCCTTGCTATCCTTATCTCATTATTCCTCTTGGCTTTCCTTATCTCGGTTTTAACCCTACTCGCCAATACCATATAATAATCCCGGAGGTAAATTTCGCCACGATTTATCCTTCCACCTATAGCCTTCCATTGGCCAATGATGTGTTTTAAATAATTATTTATCCATTTAGGTATGTTCTGCATTTGTGCATTAAGTAACTCATTATTTAAATTGTCATGGAACTCGGCAATCTCAGATCTCGTTATCAGGTCAGTCTCAACTGTCAGGTCTCCTGGTACGGTGAGGTTGCCCTCTGTGGATGCAATGAGTGAGGTCACCTCATGCGAGGTCATGTAGCTCACCCCCAAGCATGACACCCCTTCCCTCAGCTGCCTCTTCAAACTGACAAAGTTTTCCCTTCTGAAATCTGGTAATTTTGTGGAATTTTCCTTACGTCTGCCTTAAAAGTTTACCTGGAATCTAATTTCTTTGTGATCGCTGTTTGCAAATTCGTTTCCTACCTCCACATTGCTAATGAGGTTTTCTCTGTTTGACAGAACTAAATCGAGTATATTATTACCCCGGGTGGGTTCGGTTATATGTTGACATAGGAAACAGTCATGGATCGTTTCGAGAAAATCCTCTGATTCTGAGTTACCCCTAAGATCAGTCCAATCTATTTTGCCAAGGTTAAAGTCACCTACTATACAGACTTTGTTGTGTATGGAAGCCCTGCGCATTTCATCCCAGATAAGTTGCTCATTTATTCTATCAAGATTGGGAGGTCAATATATAACGCCTGTGATTTATTTCTCCCTACCGTCGATTAATTCTATCCAAATTGTTTATGTATTCCACTCAGTTTTTATTTCCTAATTTATTTCACACTTCAGATTATCCCTGACATAGATTGTTACTTCGCCTCCTTTCCTGGTCTGCCTATCGGTATGGAACAATTTGTAACCCGCAATTTGGTATTCGACCGGTAACTCACGTGAGTTTAGGTTGATCCATGTTTCAGTGAATGCTGTTATATCAAATTTTTCGGTACATACCAAGTCCCTAATATCATCCACTTTGTTTCTCATACTTCTACTGTTCGCGTAGTAGACATTTAAGTTAGTCGTGTTCTGAGTCCTCCCTTTACCGCGCTTAGGTTTAAACTCCCTGTCTAATTTAGTTTGTCATCATTCTTAACACTATTTCCCTGTAATCTTTCACTTTGTTTACCCACTCCCTCTGCAGTCTCCTCCACCCCCTGCCCATATGTTCCCCCAGCAGTTTAAAGACTTCGATATCTTTTGAACTGCCCCCTCTAGAGACCCATCCAGGGTTGCCACCCCATCCCGAGAGAGGTGTACCCCATCCCTAGCATAAAGGTCCCTTCTGCCGTAGAAGTTGTCCCAGTTGTCAATGAATGGGACTGATATTGACTTGCAATATCCGTCAAGACGGCCGTTGACACCAAATGCCCTTGACAACCTTTCATTGCTAACTCTCCTTCTAGGCAGGACACCACATATGATAGGGATCCCTCCCTTAGTCCTAATACGATCTGTAGCTGTCTTGAACTTATCAAGAAGTTCTTCTCTCCTACACAGGTCACTATCATTGCCTCCTGCACTGAGGTAGATAATGGGTTTGTTCCCATTACCAGACAAGATATTGTCCATCCTGTCAACTATATCCCCCACCCCAGCCCCTGGCAAACACACCCTCATCCTAGTTTTATTTTTACCACAAAAGGCTCTGTCCAAGTACTATACTTGTGAGTCACCAACAATTAAAGTTTTTATATCTTCCTTGTCAGCCCTGTCCCTGACTGTACTAATGTCCATTTCGTCTATCAAGGGACTGAACGAGTTAGTACAATTAGCTGTTGTTATCGTTGATGTATCTTTGGTG
Source organism: Homarus gammarus (assembly GCA_958450375.1). Taxonomy (NCBI): domain Eukaryota; kingdom Metazoa; phylum Arthropoda; class Malacostraca; order Decapoda; family Nephropidae; genus Homarus; species Homarus gammarus. The sequence continues at coordinate 79,999 of CAUDMG010000664.1, read as the reverse complement.
TGTTTCTTTACCACCAGTTTGGTAGTCCCTCTCCTCACAACCTTCCATTCCCCTGAGTTTTCGTTATTCACCGGCTTTCCTTGTCGCGTTTCTTCCTTCATCCTTGCTACCTCTTCCTTTAATTTCAAGTTTTCTTCCTCTAATTTCAGGTTTTTTTCCTTGGTACTCTCTAACTCGGCCCACAGAAGGACGTAACCCCGTTTACAAGTAGCACTAGCTATATCTGGTAATTATCCCCGGGGAGCGGAGCTAAGCTGCCGTGACCTTTCCTCTAGTGAGGTCAGATGTCTTCTAACCTCTCTATACAACCATCACTACTACCTTCACCACAAACACTACCACAGCCACTAACATTACCATAACCCCTACTACCATTACTACCTCTGCCACCTCCCTTACCATAACCACCGCTACTACTACTACTACTACCATTACTACAACCCCTACCACAACCACCGCCCTTATTCGTCTCTGGGGCCACTGGATCTTCTCTTTGAGAACACTTAGTCAAGGAGCCCGGTAGCGTCCCTTGTGCACTAAGATGTACCCGAAGTTTTATATCAGATCTTGTTTAAGGCTGGTTTGGACAAGAAACAAAATCTTGGTCATATGTTTCATTTCTGGCCTATGTTCCACCATTTTGAAATCAAAGATACATTCCAAATTCAAAACAAAACAATGAGAAACTAAATGTGCAGTCATAAAGTTTTATTTCATGCAGGGGTTAGCTCTTATACCACCTAGTGAATACATACAGTATCTGTTTGTATGACTATTATATCCCTCTATGGGTGAATCTGTATTCCTATGTAAAGGGTTTTATTTGTTTTTAGAGAGATATTTTAAGACCAGACAAACACAGTCCTTTGCTGTGCAGTTCTTTCCTGTAGGCGAACCCTGTTGCATTGAGAGACAGACAGACAGACAGACAAAAAACCCCCACAGAGATAGTAAGAGACAAGTGTAGAGAGGGAGATAGATAAAGACAGAGGAAGAGAAGGGGGAATGTTTGCATTTTGGAATAATTCTCAAAGGTTGACAAAAAAATTGAGTGTTATTACATTCCTGCGTTGTTATTGATGTCCACCCTCCACCCATCACGCCGTCACCACACACACACACACACTGGTCACCCAGGAATGTGACCACCCTCCATAATATATATCACGCTCTCGTTTACGTCAAACAAAAGAAAGAGGGAGAGAGAGATGGGGGGGCGGAGGAGGGGATTTACACCACAAGCCTTGGGAAATCCAAAGAAAAACGAAGAAGAAAATATTAGTAAAACCAAGACGATATACAAATGTATCACGTATAATGATGAGAAAGAAAATAAATGAAAAAATAAGAAGTAAGATAATAACGGACATCTTACTCATAATAGGACAAATTTAATTAAAACAAGGCAGGAAAAACGAAAAAGTGACAGACAAAATCCAAATAATAGCTAAATCAGAATCCAAAAGAAGTATTACTTACAAGGACTTCAGAAAGTAGGACAAATTACATTGTATTGTTCGAAAGTTTGTTACTATAAAAAAAAATATTGTCAATTTGCGCCCTGCAGCTACTGAGGACCATGACGTCCTATCAGTGGAGACTACATAGAGAATGATAATTAATACTCGAAGGAATAGCGTCATTGCCGTTCTTATATAAACAATTATGTGTTTTTGTTCTGCTGTTCTAAGTAAATTCATTATCACCAATCTTCTAATTCATTTTAATTTTCATTGATATTTTATAATTATCATTATGTTTTTTGTTATTATTATTATTATTATTATTATTATTATTATTATTATTATACCAGGTACTCCTATTCTTTAGGTTCGAAAATTTTTGATAGACTCACTGATGTCGGAGACGTTATCTTTAAACAACTTGTGTTTCACTCTCCTTGTTCAGACAACTCCGTTTACACTTACTATTACGACTCACGTTTTACATCCTGCCAACCCCCATAGAGGAGATGGGCTTGTTGATCACCAGTCTCCCAAAAACATAAACATTAAAATCTAAAAAAAGCATAGCCCTGGGCATCACCAAACTTCATCTTTAATCAAATATCGAGAGATTCCTCAATTTTAATTTCAGCTTTCGAAGCAGCAATCGGTTGAAATTGATATCTTTGAAGTGTTGAAAGCAATTTCGCTCGAGTGTGTACAGTCGATATAAATGTTGGGTCACGTTCCAGCGCAAATAATGAGACAATTACCAGCAATGGCGTGTGGCATTAGCCACGGTTAGCAGTCGGCAAGCCAGCAAAATGTTTCCCTTGGTCTCTCTCCAGCCAAGATTTTCAATTTAATAATGAGTGTCCTTCGAGTGTAATGATTGAGACAAGTCCTTAACCTTGGGCACGATGCCTACACCGCTGGGAAAAATAATAACCTATTATACTAATACTTTAACTTTTGGATAATGCTCAACACTTATATGACTAACCTTTAAGGCCCGTAATTTTAACCTTTATGACAAGCCTTTAGCAAATGACGGCGATATATATAAAGTTCAGTGCAGAGATTTAACTTCCTATGGTCAATGTGTCAACCTTTAATGGGGTGTCTTATTTGTTTCTTGTGACAGTATTTACCATTTCAGTCCCTGAAAATGATCCTCCACCTGGGTGGTGACCCTTCGTCGACTGTCACGAGTTTTTCATCTGGTAAGTAGATTTTTTTTATTAAACTGCCTCTACATTTCTATAAATATAATGACTGACAACTGTATATTACTTTTTAGTTCTTATATATCTTATATTCCTTAAAGAAAGAACAGCATCACTAAAATCATATAAGTGAAGCCCTTAACAGTGTACGTTAACAAACACACACATTGTATCAGTAATTTATAGCAACTTCGTATGTCCTTATGAATTAATTGTTATTGATTTGTCAGGTTTGGAAATATCACTGATCAACTTCGACTTGTTAAATGTAGTGTAACGGAAACAGTAAGACAAATTTGAAGGATATTCATGATTGACTTTGGCTCACTGTGAATATGATTCAAACATGCAAAAGACTCTCGGGTTGGTTGAAGGAAAGTGGGGAGAAACTTAGGCCGAATATTCAACTTACAGTAATGAGAAATATTGGTGAAGATTAGAATAACCCATTACGCCAATGTAAAGAAATGATTATCGTGCGGTTGTGTCTTGCTTAGTAATTCTCCTCACTGGGTAGAGCCACCCAATACTTAATGAAGCAGAAAACTTCCTGCATAAATTTTTAGGAGAAAACGGGCCCATGAAAAGGGAGAAGATGAAAAGCATAATAGTGTGAAGAACAGACAGCTTTTGGAAAATCCCCCAGCTGTATATTTATTTCCAGTCCTACTTATGGCGCACATTTACCTTCACCTTAGTACAGCAGTTATTGGTTTTGTTCTGCACAAGTTAGCTTTCTATTTACCGGGTGTGTCTTATTTTTTCTTATCTGTCTCTAGCAGTATCCAGTGGATTTATGCGTACAGACTTAAACAACTTCAATTCCAGGTTACCCAACTCTGTATAATTTTTAGTTTTAAGTTATAAGATCAGTGCAGTTCAGATCATTAGAGTATATCATACTCAACTGCATATTCTATGTAAGGAAACTAATGCCACAAATAACAAGCTCTGACTCAGGTAATACCAAATTAGTAGCACTTATCGACAAAGTGATTGATACCTTCACGCAGAACACATGTATATTTAGAGATTATTAGCGCGAATATATACCACTGATTGACACGCGATTTAACCCATGAAACCACCGGGATTAGCCCGGCATTAACATGTTCCCTGAACGAGACGTAAATCATGGTGCTACGTTCACATTACGATTGGAATTGACGCCGCTCAGGTGTTCGGCACTTCAGGTAGGATTGCATAGCTATCCTGATATAATCTGGAGTCCACAGTTTTCGACTTCCTAACACTTGCACACGTCCAAAGCACGATTATTAGACATAAAATATATACATACTACTACTTCTACTACTACTATGCAACAACTACTACTACTACTACAACTACTTTTTTCCCTACTTCAACTACTACTACTTTTTTATATATAAAATGGCCACACCTTCGCCGCCATTTTATTACCTTAAAATTAAATATCCTCATACATAAGTAGCTATCCTAGCTGTGTTGAGTTAGTTGAGCCGCAGATCTATGCGGCATTCAGTGACTGCTTCCTTGTAGTCAATATCTGCAACTGTTGTCGGCTTTGAGGCCAAGTGCTCTCGTTCCCATGAGGCAGAGCAAAGCAAACCTAAGAAGAGAGAAGGACATTCGACATCTCATCCAGGCTGTAACCTAACTTCTGGGCTGTTGCTTCTGTTCGATTAGCACCTCCGCGAGTCTGGCGGAGAGGCATCTTGCACTTGGTCCCATCCCACCAGAGGTTGTGAACACCAGTGATGCTTGACTCCGTGGGTGAGTGCCGCAAAAGCCGCATGTGGCTCTGTTTTAGCAATATCCGATAGACCTTAGATTACCCTGAACCACTCATTTACCTTTCCCGTTACATCCTCGGTATTGAAGTCCTTCGTGCCGATTACCGCTCCTAGGTGTTTTTGGCCGTTCTTTGTTATTTTGACCTCACTTACACCGAACACCTCCACTTCCCATTCATAGTGTTCTGGCTGCACAATGAGGAAGGACTTGCTGTCATTTGGGTGGTACCCTATTTGTGGACCATGTGATGTTATCAGGTCCCACCACTTTTTGACGTCCTCCACTTTTCCTGCTCCTGTAAGGTAGTCAGCATAAGCCACTTGCTTGACTGCGGTTGTTTAAAATTTTATTGTGTGTTGAAGCACGGATAGGCCTAGTGCGTACATTTCCATTGCAATAGGGTCCCCCTACGCTGTTCCCTCAGTTGTCTGTATAGTGGTTTCTCCTCTTAGAGCCTGAAAGCTTGTTATATAAAGGTCTGGTAGTTTCCTATCGGTGTTTTTAACATACTCGTACATTGCAAAGCTTGGACACTTGATTTTGTTGTTGTGC